>NIVC01001196.1:0-155897 GCA_002269645.1 Macrostomum lignano | reverse complement strand
CGACTTCAGACTGGCTCACCGAGGAACCCGAAGCCAATTCCCAGGTCTCCGGTGACGTAAGCTTGCACTGCGAGCTGAATTTGCTTCAGTTTAATAATAAAATTATAGTATTTACTGAGAAACAATCAAGAAATCTCAAGACCCTGTTTGAAGTTTTTATATTTTCACCTAGGGCAAACAGGGAAATTCAAATTGAGCACTTTACCACCACCTGAGAAGTTCCTATGAGCTCTAGACCAGCTGTTGAATTCCCTCTATGAGCACTTGAACACATGAAAAATCCCTATGAGTACTTGAAAATCTAAGAATTCCCTTCTGAGCACTTGTTTATCTGAGAAATCCCCTATGAGCACTCGACCATCTGAGAAATTCCCTCTGAGCATTTTAACTCCTGAGAAGTTCTCTCTTAGCATTTGACAATCTGAGTCATAAATTCCATTCGAGCACATAAACTAGCGTACATGTAATAGGCCATTCAGGTTATGAACTCAAAATCATTCAGACTGAACAAAAAAACCATTTAATTTTTTTCCAATGTTCCCTAGGCTCTAGCACCTCCGCTTCCAAGACGCCCCGTTGATCAACCTGCTGAGGTAGGAACTGGTATCAGTAAATTAAAACAAATGGAAATTTCTGAGTAGTTTGTTCACCAGCCATACAACTTTCACTGTTTTTTTCGTCTAAAGGCCTCTACTCTCGCTAAGACGCCTGGTGAAAGGTTACGAGTTTCGTTTGTTACTGATGTAAAGTCATCTTATCATCTTGAGGTTGGTTGCTAACTTGTTTGTTATCTCGATATTAAGCAGTTTAACGATTCAAAAGTTAATGAAATTTTGTTACAGCTGACCAACCCTCAGGAACCTAGGAGATCGGAAGGAGTATCTGAGCACTTAGCGGTAATTTTTAAAAAAAATATTTTTTCTGGATTTAAATACCATTGGTATTTTAGTGAGGTCTTCAAATTGATTCTCACCTTTCATGTTTCTTTAATTATTTCAGGTTTATGAAGAAGATACAGTATACACTGTGGCCGATGTCCCCTAAATAGCACATTAAAAACAATCTATGCAAAAATGCAAGTTGGACTCAGAAGCAGTCAAGAGAAGCTTTCTTCAATCAGCGAAAATGCTTACTTTGCTTGGCCACTGCTTCCTCGATTCGAAAGTTTGTCTTTTTATTCAAGGAATTATACATGTGTGTGATTGACAGCGCAGTTGCGGCACAAATACTGAATCAATATTTTTAATCGGTCGAACAGATATTTGACGTATTTACCGTCTGTTTCAAAGTTTCATTGTTTTTCTACGCGTCTTGCAGTTTTGTTGCTTTTGAATTTGGTGGTTTTTCTTGTTGCTTTTACGATCTTTTTAGATTCTAAAATTTATTAGCTGATTGAACGGGAGCACGAGAAATGCCCGCAGACGAATTGCCCGCCGAGATTTGCCCGCAGTGCAATTTGCCCGCGAGTGAATTGCCCACGAGCGAGTTGCCCGCCGAGTTTTTTCCCGCCGAGGTTTGCCCGCAATGCTTTTTTACTGCAGCGCTTGGCAGCTAGATTCTGTCTGCATTGCCCCCCCCAAAAAATATGCATTTGATATGCAGTTACTATCAAAACGTTTGATCGGTTAAATCTCTTTATTAAGACTTACTAAGCATTGGGGAGGCAATGCAGACAAAATCTGCCGTGGCCAAAGGCACTGCAGGAAAAAAGCATTGCGGGCAAACCTCGGCGGGAAAAGCTCGGCGGGCAATTCGTCTGCGGGCAATTCTCATGGACCCTGATTGAACACAACACAAGTTAAAGTAGGTGCAGGTGCACCCGACACTTTGTGGTGCCTTTTGAGAGGCCACCAGTTCATTTTAATGTAACTAGCGCTATTGCGACTAAAGTCGAACCATTTTATTTTGAGAAGACGCAACTTTAATTTCATGGGGCTTTAGCACCAGGGGCTTTAGCACCAGGGGCTTTAGCACCAAGGGCTTTAGCAACAGGGGCTTTAGCACCAGGGGCTTTAGCATCAGGGGCGCCAGCACCAGGGGCTTTAGCAGCAGAGGCGCCAGCACCGGCGGTGCCAGCACCAGCGGCGCCAGCACCGGCGGTGCCAGCACCAGCGGCGCCAGCACCAGGGGCTTTAGCACCAGGGGCTTTAGCACCAGGGGCTTTAGCACCAGGGGCTTTAGCACCAGGGGCTTTAGCACCAGGGGCTTTAGCACCAGGGGCTTTAGCATCAGTGGCGCCAGCACCAGGGGCTTTAGCACCAGGGGCTTTAGCACCAGGGGCTTTAGCACCAGGGGCTTTAGCACCAGGGGCTTTAGCATCAGGGGCGCCAGCACCAGGGGCTTTAGAACCAGGGGCGCCAGCACCAGGGGCTTTAGCACCCGGCGCGCCAGCACCAGGGACGCCAGCACCAGGGGCGATAACGCAGCGCGAGGGAATTTCGTTAAACAGTTTGCTCTCATTCTTCTAATATTCTGACTGTTAACCCAATACCAATGTGATAATATGTATTCCGATGACGGACATGAAAAGTGCTGAATACTACTGTAGATAGAGCACTTCCAGTGTGAGGCACGTGGAAAAATAAAGTAATTGTTCACCGGGTTGTTGGTATTTTTCTTGTAGAACATAGTACGATCGCAATAGCAAAGTAACAAAACACTCTTCTGAGCAAAAGGAAGTAAAATAGAGCATGCTAATAATTCTGTTGAAATGCTGCTCCGGAATCCAAAACAGCCCCTGGACTTATTAGACAGCACAGCGTTATATTACAGCACAGTTTAAACAGATATATTTAACACTAAATGATTAGTTAGTTAGTCAGTTAGTTAGTTAGTTAGTTAGTTAGTTAGTTAGTTAGTTAGTTAGTTAGTTAGTTAGTTAGTTAGTTAGTTAGTTAGTTAGTTAGTTAGTTAGTTAGTTAGTTAGTTAGTTAGTTAGTTAGTTAGTTAGTTAGTTAGTTAGTTAGTTAGTTAGTTAGTTAGTTAGTTAGTTAGTTAGTTAGTTATTTAGTTAGTTAGTTAGTTAGTTAGTTAGTTAGTTAGTCAGTTAGTTAGTTAGTTAGTTAGTTAGTTAGTTAGTTAGTTAGTTAGTTAGTTAGTTAGTTAGTTAGTTAGTTAGTTAGTTAGTCAGTTAGTTAGTTAGTTAGTTAGTTAGTTAGTTTGTTTGTTTGTTTGTTTGTTTGTTTGTTTGTTTAGTCGGTTAGTCTGTTTAGGGTTACGGATTCAGCTTAAAAATATAGCTATTGTCCGAGTTCATAAAGTTTAGCTTTGCGATATGGTCTCATTTTTATGGAGCAATAACTTCCAGTTGTTCTGTATCTTGTATACCATACCTTATTCGCTTCTTAAAAAGCCTGTTTGCGTGTTTCAAATCTATTACAATAGAATAGGGACCCACTATAGTGAACCAATTCCTTGAAACCTTGTCTTCCAAAAAGCCCCCCTGTCAACTCTTTCTCTGCGCCACATTTGAAGATTCTTCGTTTAATTGTTGTGCAAAACATTAAATACAAAGAACGCTTTATGGTCTTGTATCCGCATTCAAAACGAAATTTTATATAATTGTAGCATATAGCCGTCCTTGTTAATAAAAATCTCTCAGAAGCAACTGCAACAGAATTTTCTTGCGATTTTGAAAAATCCAGAGTTCTGAAAAATTTTAACATGGCCTACCAGGAACGCAGTGAGTTACTCCTAAATATTTGGGCTCAGATATAGCAAACTTGGTTAATAATTTACCCATGATTACGAGCTATTACTTTTTCTGTCGCAGAAATAATACTTTGGGAGCTTGGCTTCGTTGCTTGTGCCTTGTTGATCTTTCTGCCAAAGTGCAGCAGTCAAACTGCCTGTGAGTTACTCATGTTTTCTGCTGATAACTAGCATTTTAAAACAAACATTTTTTCCGGCTTCACTTCTGTATTTTATCACTGTAGTTAATCTATTTTAGCTCTTGAAATTTGCCTTCTTAAAGTTACTTTAGCTAAGCATCACGACCAGCTAATATATGATAGTCAATCGATATTAATATTCCTTCACTAACCGGACCAACCATTCCCAAACAGACTGCAGCAGCGCGCTCCAGCGACTGTCAGCTGAGGCCGGTGGCGAAATCGCCAGCCACAGCGGAGTCGGCACAACAAACTACAGCAGCAACTCGCAGTGCTACTGGCAGCTGGATGCGCCACCTGGCAAGAGAGTCATAGTCTGGTTCACCTACATGGATCTCGAGTCGCCAAACGACAGAGTGTCTCTGTACGACGGCCTGACAACGTCATCCGAAATTGCAGTCGTTAGCGCGAATGACTCAGTTGGCTATGAGTCGCCGAGATTCGTTTCGTCCGCAAATATTCTGACAGTGAATTTTTATTCAAACAGCCAATTCGCAAGAAAAGGATTTCGTTTAGAGTATAACGCCACCGTATCAGGTTAGTTGCCAGTGTTATCGGATTGTGAATCATTGAATCATAATATCATATAGTTGCGATTGCATGTTGAGAGGTGCATCGACGATAATATCGGTTTTGTTTTGTAAACATTGAATAAATGGCAGTCATCTTCTCGCTTAATCCAAATTTCTGCAGCTAACAGCAGCACGTGCGGACCAGTCACGTTTGATGACGCTTCCAACTCTTCCGGAATGATTGTCAGCCACCCGGCTACGACCAACACAGTTTATGTCATGCAGCTGGACCTTGCCATCGGTGTCCGGAAAGTTTTACCAGCTCTACGTTGGCAACGTGTCTCTCGGAAATGGAGATTGCCTGTCTGTAAATCAAGGCACAGCGTCAGTGACAGGTGGCAGTTCTAATGTGAATTTGTGCGGCTGGAAAGCTGTCACTGGCATGACGCTTCAGGTGGATGGCAACTTCAGCATCAGGTTTAGTTCCAATGGAGCTTATGAGTCCACGGGCTTTCAAATCAAGTTTGAATTGCAAAACTGTGAGTTTTGTAATGAGATTCAATCACTAATTTGTTACTTATGTATATTTCTTGTTTGTAAACTTTTTATGGGTTTTTTATAAAAGTTTCACGTACTTTGTACTTAGTCGCTATGATTTATCGCCACCCTAGTATATGTTATGATTTGCAAGCAAAAAATGAGCTAAAAATAAGAATTTTCAGCAAGAATTCGAGTTAAAAATCGATACTTGCATGCATCGTACTCCCTCTGTAGCAACCTAAGATAAAAGAGGAATATGCAGTACTCATGACATAGTGGAATGGTCTGTATTATTCAAACATTAAGGAGTGTTCATCACAATCCAATATTGAAGTACTTTTGAATATAAATTATATTTGTATAGCTTTCTTCTGCGGGCTTCATTGAATGTAAATATTTTTGTAAATTTCAGACTGCCCAGACAAACGCAACTTGACTAATAGCACAGGTGAAGTAGTAAGTCACAATGGCGTCGGAGAATACTATTATGGGAACAATGCACAGTGCGTCTGGTACA
Source organism: Macrostomum lignano (assembly GCA_002269645.1). Taxonomy (NCBI): domain Eukaryota; kingdom Metazoa; phylum Platyhelminthes; family Macrostomidae; genus Macrostomum; species Macrostomum lignano. The sequence goes on along the minus strand of NIVC01001196.1, from coordinate 150,438 downwards.
TTACGGCACCGCCTGGTCAGCAGGTTTGGTTCTGGTTTTCCTATTTTAATTTAGGGTACAATGACTACGTCAGCGCTCGAAACATGGGAGAGTCTTCGAGCACAATTGCAACGCTCCGCAGGGGCCATTCGCCTTCGCCGTCGGGGTTTCAATCCACAGCAAGTGTTGTAAGCGTAACATTTACTACAAGCAGCATGTACTCAGGTCTCGGATTTCGACTTCATTATAACTTTACCCAGTTATGTAAGTTTAAAGTTTTGAAAACAATTTTCTTAATATTTTTGCAACTAATCATTAACAACTGAAGCAGAAAGGCGCTACGCCCGCAAGCCAAAAAATAATCGAGACAGCAAATCTTAAGTTTTATCGAACGAAAGTCACAAACGTCTCGTCTTCCCGGTGTTCTAGTTGCAAAAAGAGCAACAATGGGTTCTTTGAATCAGAGCAAATTATGAACTTTGCAACAACTAACCAGGGACTACTGAATACTCCCTTCAATTAACCTCTGAAAATTAAAATACTTCTTTAAAAGAAATTAAAAGCTTTCCGTCTCGCTAACGTCGAAGTCGAAATTGGCAGAGTTTTGAAGTATATTTCTACCTTAGATGCTTTATTTATTGTATTAGTTGTTTATTTAGCCATGTACCAAATACAGTCCCCGTTGGAAGTTCTCATATATTTAAACATATTTTTTCAGACTGTTACGGATTTGAAAACGTGACAGCAACGAAAACGGGAAGTCAAATAAGGAGTCACTACGGTGTTGGTTCAAGTCCTTATTTAAACAACATGAGCTGCTACTGGCACATAAGCGTTCCTGTCGAACAGAGAATCGCCTTTCGTTTTACTTACTTCAATACACAGACAAATGATAGAGTGACAGTGTTTGATGGCTCCAACGGTTCAGCTGTTCTGCTCAATACTTCCGGCAGTAATTTTAAAGGTGTTATTGTATCCTCAGCAAACACGGCGACTGTGCGGTTTAACACAGACAGTGACTATGGAGGATATGGCTTTGCATTGTGGCTTCAAGAAATTGACAATGGTAAGCAAAGCATTAAGCACATATGACGTAAAGCATAGTAACTAAGAAACAAGAAAATGTATTTTTACCCAGTTTTCCGTCAGATAGATATAGATATCTACAGATATGTTTAAATGCTAAAAAACGAAATTTTAAAAAATATTTGCGCTTAATAACGGAATGTTGCGCAACAATGCCAAAATGATAAAAAACTGTGCTTAGCAGCACCACACACAAGATAAGCCATTTTTTCATTGAAGCACTGGCCGCTTTCTAATTACGAGTACATATGCGTACTAAACACAAATATTACTATCTGCTTTCAGCCGTTAACAACACATGCGGAACGATCAGTTATGCAAATTCATCGAACGTATCTGGAGTCATCGAGAGCCACAAAGGCTACAATGCCACCAGCATGTCCGCATACGCACCCAATTTAGCCTGCCTGTGGACACTGCCCAAACGACCTGGATTCTACATCTATCTCTTTATCGAAACCTACTATCTTAGCAACGGGGACTGCCTAAAAATGGTAACGAAGCTTTCCTCAACTGCCAGTGAGTCCGGCAGTGATAAAGATTTGCAGTATTGCAATACTCATTTCGGCCAAAACGTACACTGGGTGACAACAGGAGACGCGCATATTTCGTTTACAACTGACAATCTTCATGAATCAATCGGATTCTCTATTCAGTTTTACTACGAGCAAGGTTTGGGGAATTTCTCTAATGCACTACGATTAAAACCCATTAAGAAACTTTACTTTGTTTTCTAAATCATACGTTTCATTTTAGCTTGCCCAAGCGTTCAGAAATGGGACTCCGACAACGGTGAAGTGGTTACTCACACCAATGCTGGAACAACGCACTATTTGCACTCTATGACATGCAATTGGCAAATTTCTGTGTCGCCAGGCAAGCAAGTAATCGCCTGGTTTACTAGTAACAAACTGTCGAGTCACGGGTATTCGTACGACAGAGTGACATTATACGATGGTCTCAGTGGTTCAAACACTTTGGTCAGCGGCACTTCTATTCCGACAGAGGTCGGATACCGGTCCATCACAAACAGCATGAGGGTCCGGTTCACAACAGATGCCACTTGGCATTCCTACGGCTTTCGAATGCGATACAGCATTGCGGAGAACTGTAAGTTAGAGTTTATTCAGAGGATTAGAGGACATACACGATAGAAAAAACCTATCATTCTTTCAGTTTCCAGTCTGTGATGGTCGGAAAATTCTTCAAGCCAGCCAAGGCAAGTTTTTCGCCCATGTGAACTCATCATCCCCTAACTATTTGAGACGTATGATATGCTACTGGACCATTACCGCGCCATTGGGATACAGTGTAGTGGCTCACATTACATCATTCAGCCTCTACCCCAATGACTATGTCAGCATATCTGAAGGAATTCGAGGCTCACCATACATCGCAAGATACTACGGACGGAGTGAATTTCAGATTGTCAGTTCAAGAGTTTTCGTTTCACAGTCAAATGCGATGCTTGTATATTTCACGTCGGGTGGAACAGGCTCTGGCTTCGGGGTGAAGTACAACACAACCGAAAAATGTGAGCAAAGCTTACAGTTGTAACTACATTTTTGACAAACAAGCGCAATCTAATCTCGTCTTAAGTTTTGGCTCATAAACTGAGTTTTGATTAGTTAAAATTGTAAAACGTGTTGCAATGCCCAATGATAGATTCATGTACATGTCCGCTTGTACCGCTTACACTATTGATGCAGACACGTCACAGTCTTGAAAAGAGTTCATTTTTCACCATGAAGCAGCGCTTTGATATTTTTATTGACCTATACTTACCACCAGTCTGTCAAGGCACGGAGCTCCTGACCAACGACACTGGAGAGCTGGTCAGCCACTCGTCTGCAGGAACTATGGGCTTCTTGATCAGCTCGGACTGCTACTGGGTGATCAGAGTCTCTCCCTCAAAGCGAGTGGTGGCTCGTTTTACCTTTTTTAACCTAACTTCCCGTTATGATAGCGTCACTCTGTATGACGGAGCCTATCGCTCAACAGTTCTGGCTACCCTCGAGAGCAGCTTCTCGGACACCACGCGGGATTTCATAACGACAGAAAACGTCTTGACCGTGTATCTGCGTATTCCATATAGCAGCCAATCACTCGGAATCAAGATGAAATACGAAGCTTCAGATACCTGTGAGTTTTGTGTACATTCGGATCTGCTAAAATGTGTCTTCGAGAATGTTTAAACGTACTCACGGTCGTACATGTACATGTACAGCCTGCCGCTCCTCTCCCTGCCGCTTGTTCATTCTGGTCCGTCCCTCATCTTAAAGCTGCAATTCTTGTTGTCCTTTGGTTTTCTTGTTGCTGTTCCCTTTCCGTTTCTCTCTCGTTTGGGCTCGTCCAATCAGGTCTCTAGCCGCAGAGGCACTGATTTGCTAGCCTTCCCCCTTCTCTCTCTCTCACCCTTCAACTCAGTGAGTTTTCCCTCCCACTTCCAGCCACCACATGGCTTAGCCCCACTCAGCCCCTTTCTCATTCCACCCTCTCACCCCACCGGTTGCAGTATTTACGAGCATATACACACCCGGCTCTCGCCCCCTGCTCTCTTTCTATCCTCTAACCCTTCGCATGCTTAAGTTAGTGAAAGGAAAATGAAATATTTATTAGAAATATAGAAGCGAAACGAAGTCAGCTATCCCGGTAAGACAAAGCGTTATGCTCTTCGTTTATTTTTCTATCTCCTTCTAAATTCTTTCTTCCCCTCACAGTCTTCACTCGAGCATGCGAAGCGTCTGTAGCCTCCACAAAAGTGTCCAGCTCTCTGGTGCTGCTGAGTGGTAGCCTTATCATTCGCACCTCCCTCTTGTCGTAGGGCTGGACGAGTTTCAGTAGGCTTTCTGTACGACTCAGAGGGTCTTCGCTCTCACACCTAGGCAGAAAGACCCCCTGGGCAGTCCAGTACCCTAACCCAGATCATCCCGTATGCTGTCCGCACAGACGGAAGCGGGAAAATACAACACATGTTTAATATAGATTGTACGTGTACTGATTCAGTTCAAAGATGATATGCTTTGTAAAATTACTTCAGTTTGCGAAAGCTACAAGCTGATAACCGATGGCAGTGGTGAGATCAGCAGCCACCAAGGCGCAGGTGCATTGCCTTACATAAGAGGAATGTCATGCAAATGGCAGTTTGTCGGTAAACCTGGAATTCAAATCTCAGCTAACTTGATCTACTTGAACTTGACGTCAAACTCTGACTCTATTGCTTTGTACGAAGGGTCAGACGACACCGAATTAGTCACAGTTCAAGGTGGCGCCACCACATGGCCTACAAAGTTTTTGTCTGTGTCAAACATCTTGACAGTGGTTTTCACCACTGGAAATGCTGCTGGAAGTAGTAACAAAGGACTTGGTTTTCGGTTGCAGTACAGCGTTGGTAATAGTGTTGGTGCGTTAAAATGTATTGCTTAATGTTCTCTGAGATATGGTGAGTGCTACGATGCATTATTCAATCGTAACTAATGCTCCTGAAATAAATGTATCCGCAGAAGCAGCAACAACCAGTTCAAAACAGACTTCCTCAAGCACTGCACGCGCTGTTGTCAGCAGTCCAAGTTCGCCAGCAACTGCAAAAATCGTATCAGATACCAGCTCTGCTTTGGAGTCGACAACAACTGGTAAACTGTCACAAACTGGTAGGCAATTCATTTCAAACAATTTCTGTTTACGTTCTCTGCAATACGGTAAGTGTCACGACGGATTACTTGTAGCGAATGTTCTTGAAATATCCACAGAACCAGCAACAACTAGTTCGAAACAGACTTCATCAAGTACAGCGCGCACTGTTGTCAGCAGCTCAAGTTCGCCGGCAACTACAAAAATCGTATCAGATACCAGCTCTGCTCCGGAGTCGACAACAACTGGCAAACGGTCACAAACGGGTAGGAAATTACTTTTAAATATTCTTTTTGTTTAAGTTCTCTTCAAGATGGTGAGCGTTACAATGTATTACCCGCAACAAATGTTATTCACATATCTGAAGAACCGACAGCAACCAGTTCAAAGCAGACGTCAGCAACCACAGCGCGCGCTGTTGTCAGCAGCCCAAGTTCGCCAGCAACTGCAAAAATTGTATCAGATACCAGCTCTGCTCCGGAGTCGGCAGCAACTGGCGAACTGTCACAAACGGGTAGGAAATTACTTTTAAATATTCTTTTTGTTTAAGTTCTCTTCAAGATGGTGAGCGTTACAATGTATTACCCGCAACAAATGTTATTCACATATCTGAAGAACCGACAGCAACCAGTTCAAAGCAGACGTCAGCAACCACAGCGCGCGCTGTTGTCAGCAGCCCAAGTTCGCCAGCAACTGCAAAAATTGTATCAGATACCAGCTCTGCTCCGGAGTCGGCAGCAACTGGCGAACTGTCACAAACGGGTGGGAGATTCATTTCAAACAAAATCCATTAAAGTGAAAAGATTTTAATGTTTGCGTACATGCACACTCCTATATAGGGTTTTTATTTTTTGGTAAATATCTTTGCAAAATTACACAAATCGATTCATTCCTGATTTTTCAGAGCCGACAGAATCTCTTCCGACTTATATTATCGCCTTAGCAATCGCTGTTCCCTCGGGTGCGATTGCATTTACTGCTGCAATAGTTGGAATTGTCATCCACAAGGTTTTGAGAAATTATGAAGTGATGCTTTAAGTTCATTAGTAAATCAATTTTTTACACCATTTGACATTGTATATTGATCATTTCAGTATCTTCAGAACCTGAAGCGACCCAAAACTCACACAAATTCTTATACTGAGGTAAGAACCTTACAATGATTTCGGCTGTCGTGCATTCCCGCACTTCACTAAAATATCCTAAAAGAAACTACTTGAATTTTGTTTATCTTTAACAAAAATTGCAGGGCAGCGCCGGTCCATATGCACCTGGGACAACGTCAGCGGGAGATTTAATTATCATAAAAATATTTCCTACATATTTTGTCATCTCGACCACGGCTTTCAGTAAAATCCTAAATATCATTCCTTCAGATTAAAGAGGACTACTATCTGGAAGCTGACAACGCTGCACAGAAGAATCCCAATGAGGACGACTACTACGACTATATTGGCATGAATCCGCAAATAGACCCATAGCTCAGCGCACATTGCTGCGCCTTGAGTAATATGAGATGCAAATCAACGACTGGAGTTTGCTCGGACTGTTTAAACGGAAACACTAAACTCGTTTTCAACTTTTTAGTTTCTACTCTAACTCAGGTTTGCAAGCAATATGGTGCCTCAAAACCGAAGTCTTTTATCTGCTTATTCGATAGAAAGAAATATTCTGCCATCGGCGCTACAGCTTAAAGTTTCCAACCAAGTTAATTGAGCAGCTAGCTAAGTTACTTTAGGTGGATTCTAAATAATATTAAAATCATTGAGTCTTCTTTATTCCCTTGCGACCTTGAAAAAGTTACCTTCAGCAATCAGCACGATTTTTTTGTCTCAGTGGTCACTTAATTAATATTGTTGAAATAACCTAAGTAGAAATAAGGGTTGTTGTAATCAAATTTTTGTCGGTTCTGACAGGCTCCTGCTACCCTTTCATAGCAGTTTGTAACCATTTCATAATAATCGTGATTTCTATTACAAGGACACGCGTTTTGTATTCACTATGCTATCGAATAAGTATTCCTAAGTACATTTTATTTCTGTCTGGAGTTTCTCGCCAATATGTTTCGATATTCAGACTTTTAATCTTTGTCTCATTCGGCTACGAGAAGTTTTCTTTACTATAAAGATGATTTCAAATGAAATTTTTATTGAGCCTCTGATGCTTTCTTTCTTTTCAACTTATTCACGAAAGTTCAGAAACACTGCTATAGCTAGTATTGTGTAGTATAGAGAACATACAATACGAACTGTTTCTTGTTAATACCGTATATGTCGTGTTTGCGTGTTTTTAAAAAAGTATTGCTTTTTATTTATTCCGTTATTCGCCTGAGGGCTTTAATTCAAGTGGAAATACAAATAAACTTTGAAAAATGGTATTAATACTTCTGATCAACATAACAAAGAAGGCGTCTTTTTGGTAATACTAAAAATGTCTTCTGTAAGGTTTGCCCATTTTGCAGAGCAAGACGTGGCCATGGAGACGAGAAGACAATTTTCCGTGCACTTTTCAAGCTGTAGAATTGTGACAGCGGAGGGTTGGAGTTGGAGAGTCGGGAAGGAAATGGAGACGAAATTCCTCTCGTCCGCACTGTCCAACACCCCATACTGCATCAAATGCACTCTTCGGGACTCTAAACTCTCCCTGTCTGTACTCAGTGCCAGCCCCAAGTACACTAGACAGTACAAGACAGCAGTCATCTACCTCAAATTCTCTGCGCCTCTGCTTGCTGAGTGACTATAAGCGCGATCTGTATTGTTTGTTCTCATGGACGCGCAGGGTACAAGGGAGGAGTAGCTGAGCTAGAAAGAGACAGAACTATGATATACGAGTATACGAGTATAGATGCGCTTCAAGGTAGTTTGCAGCCAAAGTATTTCGGGTGAGACCGCTTTGCCGCCGATGAACCTTTCCTTAATTTTTCGGGGTGATTTCTCAGTAGTTATGACAATGATCGGTCGTATTAGTCAGCACCTGACGTTTTTGTTACTACTACTATTGGCAATTGGTGAGTTTTCTTGGCATTTTGTCTATAATATATTTTTGGATGAACTTTTAAATTGGTCAAGCATTTAGCATTTTACATGTAGCTACAACTAGTATATGAAGATCGGTTACATGCATATTGAGATTTTACCAGAGGATTCTTTTAGCGATTAGACAAACCATGAGATAACGAATTTTAAAATGATAGCAGAATTTTTGTTTGGTTTTACATAAAACTACCGGATTCAGGTTGCGCTGCTGTCACCAAAAAGAAGGGAGCAGACTGCAAAGCGAACACCTGCAAAAACGGCGGTACCTGCAACACATTCACGCCCAGTCCGCCGTGTATCTGCGTGCTGCCTTACATTGCGCCGAACTGCGCTACCGCCGCTGACTACTGCAAAACCCTGCAGCCTGACAAGAATATCACAGCGCTGCCTGTGTGCCAAAATGGAGGCGCCTGCACCCTGACTTACACTGATCCGTTCTTTAATTGTACCTGTCCGCCTGAGTTTTACGGTGAACATTCGGATTTTCAAGTACTGTGTTAAATTGCATACCTATCTACAATATGAGCTACGTAACTTTATTGAGGTGCAATCAAAACTCGCGGTTCTAGCGAAAGATTCGTTGTTAGAAATGTCTAGACTATAAATGAATTCAGCAGGTCCTTACCTTTTTTTCTTACAGGAATTCGATGTCAATTTAGAGTGACTACTGTTGCTCCAACAACGATGGAAAGAACAACGGAGACTTACGGAGGCGCCACCAGCTCCAGATACTCTGACGGAATCAACGCAACGCTGATGCCGAGTACCAAAAGTCCAGGTAATAATTATGCTAGAAATCTGCGTTATTTGAGAAACTTCTGCAATCATGAACGGCCGCATTTGTTCTACTTGTACATGTAGACCCAGTCGACTCGAATCCGTTCGACAGCCTACTGGTGAAGTCCCTCGCCATTGGGATTCCATCCGCGATCGTTCTCGCACTGATCATTGCTGGCGTTGTTGCTGTGATTGTGAAATGCCGCAACTGCGGAAAGGTAAAATTACATAATCATAGTAAATCATTAATATTAAAAGTTATATGCAAGTAACATTTCGAAATGAAAATTCGTTTAGGGATCAACATGTAATTGCTTTTTAAAATACATTGGTGGATAGACATTCCTCAATTTTACAGCATTTAGTGAATAATGTCCCTAACTACTAGTGTCTGCTCTCCAGAAGATCATTTGAAGAGCTCATACATGTATGCACCAGTTAGTACACCCTCTTTCTCTTAACTACGCACTTTAGATACTCGTATTTTAGTTAAAAATCGTAGTTAAGTAACATTTTACATGGTTCTGAGGTTGATTTACTGAGCTAACTTTCATCCGTAAATTTAAAATTTAAGTATTTATTGTGCATATAGAATAGATAGTTCACTAAAATATTTCTAAGGTGACATTCATTGAGAAAAATTTTAAAGCATGATTATCCGCACAAAAGCTTCCCTTCTATCTAATCTGATTCCAGGGCTCCGGAAGCAGATACGTTTAAGGAGACGTCAGACCGAGTCGTTACTCGCAAATGCGGAATTAAAAACTGATGTCTTTGAAAACTATGAATTATAAACATGCGTTAGTTTGAGGCAGATATCTGACTTTAACAGGTTTTAAACCCCTCTGCGCCAGCCTAGTCTCGCTTTAGTAGGTTGGTTGGGTGCGGGTGCTCTGCGTGCGTGCGGAAATTATTAAAAACTATTAATGTAGTTAAAACTGTCAACTTTGCTAAATCGACAAAAGTCCTATTTTATAGTCTGAATGGTTCTCTCTAACACTTGTTTTGCTTGAACTCTTAATATTTCGGGTCTACTAGCTCGGCAAACAACAAAAAGCCAGCAAGAATATTCGTTAATTTCATACCCAGAAGAGAAAGAAAATTGAAGCAAAGAAACGCAATAGAACCTATGTATATATACCTTTAGTAGCAAAAGGCAGCCAAATGCCCACTATGCTTCTTTTTTGTTAAATTAACGAATTGATTCTGTTTTAAACCCTTTTAAAATACTTTTGCTTCTATACAGTGTTATAGCTATCTGTTTTCATCTGTCTTTGTCTTAATATTATTGTTGTTCCATTTCTTGCAAACTTTTGCAGCAATGCCTTTGATTGTAAATTGGAATCTCTGATTGAGTCAATAAAATGTTTTGACGTTCTGCATGCGAATGCGCCAATTTTTCCAGTAGATGATGGTTCTATGCTAAAAAAACTGAAAGTATTTTGGGTGCCTTTATTTTAACGACGGGCTTTAGCACCTGGGCGCCAGCCCTTGCAGCACCAGGGACTTTAGCACCAGGGGCTTTAGCACCAGGGGCTTTAGCACCAGGGGCTTTAGCACCAGGGGCTTTAGCACCAGGGGCTTTAGCACCAGGGGCTTTAGCACCAGGGGCTTTAGCACCAGGGGCTTTAGCACCAGGGGCTTTAGCACCAGGGGCTTTAGCACCAGGGGCTTTAGCACCAGGGGCTTTAGCACCAGGGGCTTTAGCACCAGGGGCTTTAGCACCAGGGGCTTTAGCACCAGGGGCGCCATCACTTTAACCACTTATGGAGGCCCAAATAGCAAGTCCATTCCAAAGAGAAAGACTACAACTGCAGCTTAGATTTAAGCAACGATGCAAGTTTAATGCCTAGTGCCTGGTTAGCGAGAGTTTTCGGCATCTTTTGCAACGGTGAGCATCAGCCGTAAGGTGCTGCCACGATCGTCTGATCCGTCCCGTCTTCTCCGACGCCGTGGCCTTGGAGACTGACGCCTGCATCGGTGGCGGGCGCAGCCATTCTCAACATCTCAACAGTCGCTGCTCAGCGATTGGCTTTTCGCTGATTTTGACTCGAACATGGACGGCCGCTTGGCCGATCTGCACATCAATTTTAAGGAGGCTGTCATCGCTCGCTCACGCTTTGCTGCGGCTTCTCAACAGCAGTGTTCAGAGTGACCCCCTGCGCAACTTTTCTAGACGTTCACATGCAGGTATATTGCGTGCGCAACTAGATAGCCACCCCGTTGAATATTCTGCTTTTTATGCGCTATAAAATGAAAAAACAAACACAAATAAGAGCAAATACCTATATGTTCCTTTCCATGTTTTACACGTCGGCTTAAATGTCTTTATCTTGCAGAAATGTTTTACTGAACATTTTGTTAGAAATTTTCTTTCACAAAAACACAGTCATAAACTAGAAACACAAGCTATTTTAGCTAACATTAATTCAAAAGACAAACCAACAGCCCATAGAATTTTCACTTCTTGGAATTTTCGGCAGCTTGCTCGCAGGGATCACAGTAACCCCCGAGCTAGCCATCACCAGCTCATTCGCCTTCGCTTTAGCACTAGCACTTCTTTCGCCTTGCTGGTCTGCCTTGCGCTTTTGGAGGCGCTCACGTTTTTTACGCAGAGCTTCAATCTCTTGCTCACGGCTTTAAGTGAACTTCTTTGCACTACCTAAACAGCAGCTGGTTTGCCGCCCCTTTCTCTTTTAGCTTTGCCTCTCAACGAGCTTTTCTACCAGACTGGAAATCTACTTTCAGACCTGCTTTGCCGCCAGAACTTCCGAAATGTCTTCGTTTGTCTGGCAAAAAAAGAAATTCGACTAAAATTTTGCGCTATTCAGGGGCACAATAGTTCGCGCCATTGTTATAAATTTCGCGCATTCCGATTGATAGCACAGGTTTGCCCCTGACGCGAATTCGCGCCTCAATTCGAGCACTGCGTGGCAACAGGCTTCATCAGACCAGGTGGTTTTCTACAGCGACAGCAGCAACAAATCACCTTCAAGTTCTTTTACCTGCCCGGTCACCGCCAGTTCCTCACCGACCCCGACTCTCTTCTCCCGACGGGAGGCATTGCTCTGATAGATTTTTTCCTCTCGTTTTTACAGTCATTTTTTGGTTGGTTCCTTTCAATTTTCTTTGCATGCCCTGGAACCTGCTTCCGCACCCACCCTGTTTTCCATGTGCCTTTTGGCTGCCAACCGAGCTTTATTTTCCCTCTGGCTTGTGCCACTTTCGCACCGGCGACGCTGCAGTCGAGGTACATGTAAAACATGTGGAGGGTGGGGCTCGCTGTTCTCTGTCACAACAATCAAACCAGCAGGCATTCATCAGCTCGATCGCCACTCTGCTGCGACTTAGCGACTCTCCGATGACGACAGACTCGGGACTCTCGCGCCTGGCTTTTCAAGGCTGCGCTGGGCTCGAGTCATCTGCTGCGACTGCGGTGGCCTTGGAGCTGCTCTGTGGAGCCTCATCTTAGCCGGCTGCTGAGCGATGCTACGAGCGGCCAATCGTCAGCCGCGCTGTCAACCAGGCGAACGTCGAAAAGGCGGTGCTGGTCAGCGATCTGCGCCTTGGCATCGAGGAAGCCCGGATTTCGGTTCGCCTGTCCAAGACGAATCAAATCAACGAGCGCCGTTACGTTGTTATTCTGCCCTGCATCTGCAAGAGTGCTTCGCTGTGTCCGCTTTGTGAGCTCCAAAATCACTTCAGCCGGAACTCACTAGACTAGGGGTCGCAAAATGTTCTAGAGAATTTAGTGTATAACTGAGGAGGGTAGAGGAGAAAAGAGGAGGGGAGAGAATGGAGAGGAGAGAGAAGAGAGAATGGAGAGGAGAAGAGAGAAAGAGAAGAGATTATTGAAAGAAGAGAGCTAAGAAGAGACTAAACTTGAGCTGGCCAGATTGCAATTGTGAAGTTTTTACTGACCCGAGGGCTGGGTGGAGAGGCTTCACGGGCCAGAGTTTGCCGACCCCTAAGCCTGCACTATTGACATAGCCCCTCCTACACGGCCTCTGTTTTCCACCCTGCAGTCAGGGGGAAGCTGGATGAGCTCAACTGCAGCTTGTATCCAGCGCGAGTTACAATATCTTTGTTCCTTCACCAGACTGGACTTCCAAGAAACTGCGAATACCTTTCAATGCACATCCTGTGCTGAGGCGTGCGGGCATCGCGAGCGAGGAAATCAAAGCGATTTGCGACTGGAAGAGCAATGCGTTCATTTCTATGCGGGCCAGCAGGCGCAGGTGGTGGGGGCGCTTCATAAGACCTTTTCACAACGCCTAAAATCGAAAATGCAGCCTCCTTCACAACGCCTAAATTTCATATCGCCTAAATTTCACAACGCCTAAAAATCTGCATGCTCTTTCATATCGCCTAAACTTCATATCGCCTAAATTTCACAACACCTAAAACTGAATGTGAAGGAGAGAAGCAAAGATTTTAGTTGTTGTGAAATTTAGACGTTATGAAATTTAAGCGATGTGAAAGAGCGTGCAAATATTTTAGGCGTTGTGAAAGTTAGGCGATATGAAATTTAGGCGTTGTGAAGGGTAGTGGTTTTAGGCGTTGTGAAATTTAGGTCTTATGAAAGCGTCCCCAGGTGGCTGTTCGTCGCATCGGAGCGGCTGTTGAGGCTGTGAATTGACTGATTGCTTTTCCGTATTTCTCCTCCGTTTTTACGAGTAGTTTTTGCTGCTTTTTTAGTCCTGTCATCTTTCCTGTCCTCTCCCCCGTTTTGTGTTTGGAATTTTCGTTTCGTGCCTCCCCTAGTCTTACTGTTTTTCTTTCCTTGTGGTTTAATATCTCCATTTCCACCGTGTTGATCGTAAGGGCGTTTAAATTGGGGGGGGGGGGGGGGTAAGGCGGTTGGCTTGGGTGGGGCGCGTGCGTTTGATGTTGGTGTGTTGGGGGGGGGGGGGCTGCCGTGCTCGGGTGCTATTTAGTCCATTCTCTGCGTGTACTCAATTTTTCAGTCGTCTTTTTGGACAATTTAATGTTTTGTAGCGATAAATTCGTTTGCAAGTTTTGGTTTGCGCAGATTTTTGTTTCTTTTGCCACTTCTGTGGCCTTGCTCTTTCCCTTTCCGCACGGTTTAATTAAAATTACACCCAGCTTTAATTAATAAGTCGGTCATGGCCAACGTGTTCGTACTTATTTAATGAGTTTGCTGCTGCATCTTTATTTAAAAGGATGCAAAACCGCCATGTTTCAGTCAGTAAAACATGCAGTTTCCAGAGTGTTGGATTAATTGAGGGGCATACTCACCATTATGTTCTTTCTATGGCCTAAAGTATGCATAAGTGCTCGGCCGCCCCGCGACAATGGTTAGTTGTCTATATGATTTCTGATATAGACAATGCACGAATTGCCACGAGCGGCGAAGCCACGAGTGGCTTCGAGCATTGTCTATGGAAGAAATCATATAGACAATATTGTTGTCCTATTGATCAAGCCACTCACGAAGCGTGTGACAATCATGCATTGCTACATATGTGGCAATGCATGTCTAAAATTAGACGTTGTGGCGGCCAGACTACGCGACCGGCAGCACCAGTGCAGCCGCACTGGAAACCCCCCGCCAACCTCTGTCTAGCTGAGGTGGGGTGGTGGCGCACCGCGCTAGCCGGCTCGCTAAGCCAGGGGGGTTGGCGTAGCCAATCACGCCACGCCACATGTGCGCACCTCCCTTGGCCCCTCAATAATCTCGCGCTGTTTTCACTAATATAAATATACGCGCAAAGCAGCGCAAAATCTTCGCTGCCATTCCATCTATTGAATTAATTAAGGCCATCCGTCTCAACGTCTAGGGTCTGGCTTGAACCATAGACATAAAGTAGCTCCAACAGAAAGCGAACCTTTTGTTGAGCAGAAAGAGGACAGAAGCGCAGTCTGAAGCCTTTGAGAATACAAACACATTGTTTAGCAATTTGACGATCATTATTCACACTTTTATTGCAGAACAATACATTACTACAAACAATGCATTGTCTGTAGGATCGTCAAACAGAAAAACAATGCAAAGAATCAGCGGTCGCAGCACGTGACAACGATTTGTCTATGGCTCGCGCCTACCGGCGCTCGCCAGACAATCGTTGTCACGCACTGGGACCGCTGATTATTTATCCATTGTTAGTTTATTAGACACTGGAGAAAGATGTTCAACTGGAAGCATTTACTAGTAGAATCCCTCGATGGTGTTACAACAAGCGAATTGGCTCTGGTGAAGAGTTGATTCGGGAGGTGATCAGTCTCCTGAAAACTCCCACTTCCAGACACTTAAGCCTGGGAACAAATTTAACGTGTTCGCTTACTGAGGCGGGCTCTTCTTCTGTGTCGGGCGGGTTCTCCGAGCTCGTTCCTTGTTTCTTCTTTGTTGCGCGCGTTTGTAGAGTTCGCTTCTTCCAATCTTTTTCTCCGGAGGAATCTTCTTGAAGTCTTCGAAGTCCAAAGTCGGCCGAGAGTGAGAGCAGAACAGTGAAGTCGACGTCGAAATATCTCCTTGAGTGCGGGATTCAGTACGTTCCTCGAGTGCCAAATCAATATCAACAGTGCGCCCTAATAAACTCAAGTTCTAACGCGAGGTCCTCCAAAGGGGGCGTCTTCTTCTAGATCTAACGGAATCGGAGTCGTGTTCTCCTATCGGTTAATCTAGGATAATCCAAATCAACAGTCAATGATCCTCTAAGGGTATCGGAATCGGTCCGCAGATCCTATCCAATCCCTTAGGAAAATGGGAGGCCTCAAATAGTCTCAGTAAAGTCAACAGATCAACAACGGCCGGCCGGCAATAAAATCGCTCTCAATTAATCAAAATAACGAAGACTTAAACAACACTTCACAATCGATACGCTTCTCTCCTAGAGATATAGCCTCGATTAGTTGCTCTAACTAACCACAAAATCTTTTGAGGCTGCTCCGAGTCTGAGGTTTCAGCTCGGATTTTACGCTTATATTTATAGTCGAAATTTTGGCATATACTTAGTAGCGCGACTCATATTTCATCAGATTTCAACTTATTTCATCATATTTCACCATAGTTGCAACTTGTCTCACGCTTCGTGGTACGTTGTATTCACAGTCTTAAAATGGAGCATGACAATTTGCAATTTTTATAACATTCAGGTTTTTCGCATTTTTGTGTTACTACTTACAGTAGTCTACTTGTATTGTTTCTGGAGATCTCTACACTGGTTACCGAACTAGCAAGCGGATCAGCAAGATGTGCGGCCTGAGCAAGGGATATACAAACCACTGCATCCGCGTCACTCGCATTGCTGATTTGAAAGATTCAGGCTATTCTGTGTCTGCCATCATGAGCATTACTGGCCAACAAACGGAGTCTACTGTGCGGCGGTATCTCTCCCGGATGCGTGACAGCGCCATTCAAGACATGGCAACTACTGTGGATGCTACGTTAGAACTACGCGGTATGAATGCCTACAGCAGCGGTACCTGCGTCTCGACTAGCAGCAAAAGCATCATCAGCCACGAGACAGCAACTGTTCGTGAGGATACCAATGCTGCAGTGTTCTCCAACTGCCAGTTCGCAAATTGCACGATCAATATCAATTAGTAGTAGGAATACGTAACAGGGCAATAACATCTGTGTTCACCACGTTTTGTTGTACCAACATGAGTCGTATTTGTTTCGCTTTTTGCTTGTTGTTCTCATATTCATATTTTTTCCTGCGCAACTTGTTTGCACGCAATCGTTGAACGCGTAATACTCGTACGAGCCAATAAATATTAGACCATAGTCTATGGTCAAAATATCTGCTCTAGCGTGTGACAATCAAAAGCGTTGCCAGTAGGCTTGATCTATTTGACAATAAAGAAAATATAATAACCTATTGCCTGAATTAAGACAGCATTACTTGGGCGCATCAGCCCCAAAACAGAATACAGAGAAAACTTTCAGCCTTTCTGTTGGTGTCAAGTTATTAAAAAGTTTAAATTCTTTGCTTAGGCTATTCGCAACTTTTGTGAATATCATACATGCTGAATCTTTAATGTCTAGCTGTGCTCTAAACTGAGTCTTTTTAGAATTACGGATTCTGCTTCAAACTATTTTTTCCAAGTTCATTAAGTTTAGCTTTGCAAAATGGCCTCATTTTCGTAGAGCAAAAACAAATTATACGCTCGTACCTGAATTGCTTCTTGAGCACTCCTTTTGTTTGCGCTCAAAATCGGCTAAAATACGAGACCCCGATAGTGAACAAATGCCTTGAAACCACTTTGAAAAACAGCTCTTTCATCTCTTTCCTTCGACCCATTTGAAGATGCTTCGTTTAATTGTTTGTAAATTTCTGTGTAAGCCTGGGTGAGAGTAGCTAAAAGCATTGGTGCACGCTATGAGAAGGCCTAGCATCCGTGTTTCTAATACTTTTTTTATATATTTGTTGAGTATAAAGCAAGCCTTCCTTGCAACTGCGTTGGTCGTAAGGGCATTTAAGATGGGGGGTGAGGTGGTTGGCTTGTTTGGGATGTGGTACGTATGACGTTGGTGTGTTGGGGATGGGTCGCTATTTAGTCCAGTCTCCGCTTGTGCTCAAATTTTTTTCTGTCGTTTTATCTTCGAACATTCAATGCTTAGCAACAATAAGTTTTGGATCGCACAGGGGTTTTGTTTTCGCCCACCTCTGGTCTTGCGCTTTTCCTTTCCCGCGGTCAAAGTAGAATTGCACCGAGCTTTGATTATTAAGTCGATTATGGCCATCATGTCTGTACTGCATTTGATTTGTTTGCTGCTGTATGCCACATTTCGACCTTTATTTAAAAGGATGAGAAGCCACCATGTTTCATTCAATAAAATATGCAGCTTTCAGAGACGACTTTAAAGCCTGTCTGTTGGTGTCAAGTTATTAATTAACCGTTTAAGTTCTTTGCATAATCAGTTCACAACTTTTTATGAATAAGCTCGTATTATACAGGCTATATCTTCAATGTATGTGCCCTTAATTCAGCAATGAACCTGTTTAGAATTACGGATTCTGCTCAAAACAGTTTTCCAAGTTCATAAAGTTTAGCCTTGCAAAATGGTCTCAGTTTCGTAGAGCAAAAACGAATAATACCCTGTTTGCTTCTTGAGCACTAGCTACTTGTGTTTGCGCTCTCAAAATGCTGCAACACGAGACCCACTAGCTATATACGAGTGAACAAATGCTTTGAAAACCCTTTGAAAAAATCTCTCTTATCTTTTTCCATTCGACCCATTTGAAGATGCTTCATTCAATTGTTTGTGAATTTCTGTGTAAACCCTGGGTAAGCCTGGGTAAGAGAAAAAGCATTGGTGCACGCCATGAGAAGGCCTAGCATCCGTGTTTCTAATATTTTTTTAGTATAAAGCAAGCCTTGTTGTGAGAAAATCTCTCAGAGGCAAGTGCAGCAGAATTTTCTTGGCGATTTCGAAGAATCCAGAGAGTTCTGAAATATTTTAATATGACCTACCAGGAAGACAGTAAGTTAAATATTTAGTTTTAAATAACAAAACTGGTTAATACTTTATTTATGCTTATAATTCATCTTTCAATTTTTCCTGTCGCAGAAAAACTACTTTGGCAGCTTGGCTTCGTTGCTTGTGCCTTGTTGATCTTTCTGCCAAAGTGCAGCAGTCAAACTGCCTGTAAGTTACTCATGTTTTCTGCTGATAACTCGCATTTTATAATAAAACATTGTAGCTCAAGTAGCTACCCGATTACTAATAAATTTTCATCACCGTGGCTAATTTACTTTAGCTCTTGAAAAATATACTGCAAGGCAATGTTTCTGTTAATCATTATAATCAGCTATACCGGTAAAAATCATTTTGACCAACCTTTCCCAACCAGACTGCAGCGGCGGGCTCCAGCGGCTGTCAGCTGAGGCCGGTGGCGAAATCGCCAGCCACAGCGGAGCCGGCACAACAAACTACAGCAGCAACTCGCAGTGCTACTGGCAGCTCGATGCGCCGCCTGGCAAAAGAGTCGTAGTCCGGTTCACCTACATGGATCTCGAGCCGCCAAACGGCATAGTGACTCTGTACGACGGCCTGACAACGTCATCCATAATTATAGTTGTTAGCGCAAAAGACTCAGTTGGTTACGAGTCGCCGAAGTTCGTTTCATCCGCAAATATTCTGACAGTGCATTTTTATTCGAGTAGCCAATACGCCAGAAAAGGATTTCGTTTAGAGTACAACGCAACCGTATCAGGTAAGTTGCAGCTGTGTTATTCTGTTGTCAATCATTGATTCATACCGTATTAGTATATTAATGCGGTCAGAAGGTATGATCCTGGCTGTATTGTAAAATTTGAATAGCTCTCGCAGAGAGGTGCGTCGCTGACGGGGAGGGGCGTGGGATGTCGGGGGCAGGAGGACATGCCCCCCCCCCCTCACTGAAAGCTTTGAGGCGCATGACAGCGCTCTGTCTTCCCGTCCAACCTTGCGAACCGTTGTGGAATAATTTTGCTTTAGGGCGCTAAATACATGTTTATAAAATGAGTGAGTTTTTTGTGCGATTTTTATCTATAAAAATGACCCCCCATTGTAGAAATCAGTAATTTTGAATCATAGGATCATGATATCATACAGATGCAATAAGAAGGATGCATCGATGAGGATAACGGTTTAATTTTCGTTATCTTTGAATGACTGGTAGTAATCTTCTTGCTTAATCAAAATTTCACCAGCCAACAGCAGCGCTTGCGGACCAGTCACGTTTGAGGACGCTTCCAACTCTTCCGGAACGATTGTCAGCCACCCCGGCTACGACCAACACAGTTTATACGCCACAAACATGTCCTGCAACTGGACTTTGCCATCAGTTTCCGGAAAGTTTTATCAGCTCTACATTGGCAGCGTATCTCTTGGAAATGGAGATTGTCTGTCTGTAAATCAAGGCACGCCAGCGGCATGGAAAGGTGGCAGCTTAAATGTAAATTTGTGCGGCTGGAAAGCTGTCACTGACATGACGCTTCAGGTGGATGGCAACTTCAGCATCAGGTTTAGTTCCAATGGAGCTTATGAGTCCACAGGTTTTCAAATCAAGTTTGAACTAGTAAACTGTGAGTTCTATCATGATACTCAATTATTAGTTACAGTAGTTAGATGTCTATTTCTCGTCTTGCTAGTATCTAGATAAATCGTTTGCTGCATCATTTAGTTAAGAGGTTTAGAGAATTTAAGTTGCTTTGAGATGAGGGTCTCAAGGTAACAAAATATGAGCTTATTATAAGTATTTCCAGCCATACTTCGAGCTCAGAAATCGATAATTACATACGCCCTCTGTACCAAGCAATATGAAATTTAAGAGGATATGCAGTACTCGTAACGCTGTGGGAGGGTCTGTAACATTTCAACAATTAAAAATGTTTAACAAAACCCGATATTGGAGTAATGCTAAATATACAGAATCTATGTTTTTTACTATGTTAATTAAAGAAAAATATTTATGTAAATTTCAGATTGTCCAGACAATCGCAACTTGACTGACAGCACAGGTGAAGTAGTAAGCCACAGTGGCGTCGGAGTATCCTATTATTGGAGCAATGTACAGTGTGATTGGTATATTACGGCACCGCCTGGTTATCAGGTTCGGTTTTGGTTTTCGTATTATAGTTTCGGGTACATGCAAAACATGTACGACGGTGACTACGTAAGCGTTCAAAATCATAAAGGTCGATATTATCATGGCTTTGTCACACGTGTCAATAGGCGTCATCCGCCTTCGCCATCGGGGTATCGATCCAAAACACGTGATATCTACGTAAAATTTTATACAGATGGATTGTACTCTGGCCTCGGCTTTCGACTTTATTACAACTTTACCCAGATTTGTAAGTTTAAAGTTTCAAAAAATTTCTAAATATTTTTACCTTTCATCATGAAAAATTGAAGCAGAAGGACGCTACGCTAAAAGCCCTAACTGAATCTAGCTGAAGATCGTCACGAAAGCAAAATCTTTTCAATATCTCCTGTATGCACTTTTCAAAGTTTTTCGATCCGCGTTTTCTGGACTGATCTCTCCAAATGAGAAACCCCGTTTAGCGCTATATAAAAAGACAAATCTTTGTGAAATTTATATGTTGATCATTGTCTAGCAATTTGACCATCATTATTCACATTTTTATGCAGAACAACAATGCAGCATAACATCAAGCAGCATAACAATGGATAAATAATCAGCGGTCCCAGTGCGTGACGATTGGCTGGCGAGCGCTGCTGCGACCGCTGATTCTTTGCATTGTTTTTCTGTTTGACGATCCTACAGATAATGCATTGCTTGTAGTAATGGATTGTTCTGCATTAAAAGTGTGAATAATGGATAAATAACCGGCGCGAGCCATAGACAAATCGTTGTCACGTGCTGCGACCGCTGATTCTTTGCATTGCTTTTCTGTTTGACGATCCTACAGACAATGCATTGTTTGTAGTAATGGATTGTTCTGCATTAAAAGTGTGAATAGTGATCGTCAAATTGCTAAACAATGATCGTCAAATGGCTAGACAATGGGGGGTGCCTGGAAGTGAGAAAACATGGTAATGGCCATAGACACAAGCGGTTAGTCCCAGAAGTAGTGTCACTTTTGCTTGCTTCCACAAGTATAAATTTTTGTTAAAAAATCATATGCCTTATTGTTTATATAGTTAGCGGCTTATTTTAATAACTTTCATGCCACGAAAATCTGATTTTTATGAGTGCTTCCTGCTGTAAGCAGAATGCATTTGTTTGCATACCCTTGGCCTTATAAATACACACCTGTGCTTCTACGCTCACTCAGAAGAAAGCCACAAGTAGAGCTGATCAAGCACAGAGTTGTAAGATAGCAGCTGCAAGATTTGTTCCAGTTATGGACTCATTCACTCTACAGAAGGGCAGAGACCCTGCAGCTGAATCGAATTTTCAGGGCTCCAACTCCAGCCGTACATGCAAGCGCTCTGCATTTGGAAATGCAGATGGACAAGCTAAGAAGCTGAAAAACCGACGGTTGACTTCTGATGCCGTACCCAGCATCTTTCCAAACGCGCCATCCTACTTGAGCAAAATTGTTCTGAGGAGCGACTTACCTTAGCTTCTTCGAAAGCGATGTTATTAGGGGCTTCTCTGATCATCTACAGGCATTCAAGCTGCCCGATCATTTGCGCTGCTTTTCAAGCACGCATCCGAATCTCAGATAACATTCTTCACCACCCGTGTGGTCCTCTGCTGATAGGTTAGAGATCGCAACATCAGTGACAGTAGATGAAACTTTGGACTTTGAGGTCAGTAAAAGTGACTTAGAGGTTATTGATGGATCGATGCAGATTGGCTTTGCCAATGATCTGGTGCCCGATAGAAAGTTGAGCACATTTTCTTATCTTAAAAATGTGCTCGCTCGACTGAAAAGTTACGTTGCAGCAGAGGAGTCTGATGGCTACCAGCAGCATCTGCTACTGGCTAAGAAGGAAATCTAGTCAATGTGAGGAATGACAACTGAAATAGCGATGAAGCACTGAATGAGTGATGAAAGAGCGAAGAGCAATGAAAGAGCAAAGCGCAAGAAGTCAAAAATATCTGAGAAGTCAGCTATATAGCTCTGGTGTATACTCGTAGTAGACTTACATGTAGCTAGCTTATGTTTTTTAGTCTTATAATAAAGTGCTACTTTTTTACAGCATGCCCCAGCTTTGCTCTGTAGGTAAGTTAATTTCACTCTCTTTTGTTAAAGTATCACCTAAGGGTAATCATTTCATTTTTTTATTATGTTTGCATGGCCTAAAGGGTTGTAGAGTATTTTTCTCGCACTAACGAAACGAAAGTTTTTTGAATAATACAACTTAACCTTGGAGACCTAAAGTTCTGAATGTTTTGCGTTGAATAATGCAAACCATAGATCTTATATTCCTACATTCTTATATTCTTATATTCTTATATTCTTATAAATCTTAGATATAAGATCTATGGTGCAAACCGCATCTTTCCATGACTTTTAGTTAAAAATTTATTAGTCATAGAAATGTAAAAACGTTGCATTTTCCTATTTATTCACAGCTTTCCAATTGGGCTTTTACCCCTAAACTTGTATGCTGCCTAAACAGTAATGAAAGCTGAAGCCTTACATAAGGTCGGAGCGCTAACATAGTGAAGTAGATTAGAAGCTCGAGATGAAGCATGGAGTAGTAGAAGCTCACCCTAAGGTAAAAATAATGCCAATTCACAAATAACGTACTAGTGAATGAAGACGCCGCTGTCTTCAAGGTGGGACAATGGCTTATTTGCTCTTAAAAACTTATGAAATTAAATCTTATGAAATTTAGTCTTAATCTTTAATCTTAATTTAATCTTAGAAATTTAATCTTATGAAATTAAAAACGAACGAAGCTATATTCGGTTATTACATCCTCACCCCACACCTTTCGACTTTGCTGTTGGATAGAAAAAGGTCACATATAGGTGGGCTAGCTGCCCCCCCCCACACCCCTGGCATTAGCAGTGTTGGGCAAAGTTCCAGCACTTCCGGCACTTAGTACCGGAAGTTACTTTTTTAAAGCGGCACTTTTCCGGTTCTTTTTTTAGAATGCCGGACTTTGGTAACGGAAGTTGCTTTTTGATAAGTCCAGTCCTCCGGTACTTGAAAATGAAATTTTAGGTGCCAACCAGCCAATTTAGCACTAAATTAAATATTTCCCAAAAGCGTAAAACTTTCACCAAAATACTCGTAGTACAATTATAAAAAGGTAAAAAAATTATCCTAGATCATGTGGTTTTTACTTTTTAGTTAAAGCACGTTTTAAGCATCATATAGAATCATAGAATGAAGTAATTATTGGTAACTACCATTGCTGAAACAAGACACATTCAAACCAATAAACCTCCTTGTTTTACAACTCCTTGCAAGTTTTCTAACAAGAATAACTAGCAGTACATCAGGACGCTACACTAGCGATTCGTGGAACATTTTTGAAGGCCGATTTCTTCATTTCGATGTTCGTGCAGGACGACACGAGTGATGCATTCTAAGAGTATTGTGCATTGGTCCATCTATCCAGTTCCAGCCATTTGTTGTCCTGGTATCTTTTTGTTAATTTTTAACTGGCATTTTTAAGGCTGCCAGAATATTATTACTGATTCTAAATGAGTCAGCAGTAAAAAAGTATACTTACACTACTGTAAAGTATAGCTGCTGTAAAACTACAGCACAATACTATAGTAGGGCGACGAGAATGGCCCACCAGGGACTCCCAAAAATAGCATCACTGGACGGGAAGCTCCCCACGCGCATTTATCTTAGTGTGGCAGCCATTCCCAGCTATTGTGTGAGTAACAAGGGGCATTTTATCTCTCAGATAGCTGTTACGAGAGTCTTGAACACCAACAGCATGCAAAAGCGATTATTTTGGAGACATTGCTGCTACTAGCATATTATTTTGTGAGAATATGTGGCAATAATAGATAAAAATATTGAATTGGGAAGGCTCTGAACAAGCTTGTTTAAGAATAATTACAATTACAAAAACTGGAGATGGAGGGAGATGTAAGACTCCTCGGCAGTGAAAGTCTTTGATGTTTTTCAAGTTGTGCACCGGATCGAATAGCAGGAACACAGCTACTGGTCTGTTGCTTCGTCCGTGAATGGTGGCACCTATTCAATCCTACTCGCGATGTAAATCATGTCAGTAGTAGGCATGAGGAGAGTTCTGGGGCAGACCATTTTCCTATTTAGATAAACATCTACGGGTACCAAAATCTACTCATACCTAGTGCGCTTACATCTAAAATCAGCTCTCACAGTGCAATACCTACACCTGTTTATCTAAATGGCAAAAGTGCAAGACTACCCGACAGAAAGAATACACATCTGCTAAGATCTATTTAAACACAATGCGCTGACATCTAAAATCACCTATCACAATGCAACCTACAACTGTTTATCCATAGGAAAAATGCAAAACTACCCAAGTAAAAACATATTTACATCCCAAAACCAAATCCCAAGACCAAGACCACTTCTCAGGACCAACTGGTCTCACGATCTGGTCTCGCGATTTGGTCTCTCTTCGCAATTAAAGCCAGTAGCAATGCGATCGAATTTCCTTTCCGCACAGAACGCTTCTACCACTAGGCTATTTTAGCACACGTGGTAAGCTTTTGCCACAAGGCTATTTTTACGAGTAGCACAGGACAGAGTTTTTTTTTGGGGGGGGGTTTCATAAGACCGAAATTTCACAACGCCGAAAACTCAAAATACAGAGCCCTTCACATGACCGAAACTTCATAAGACCGAAATTTCACAACGCCGAAAATTCTGCATGCTCCTTATTGTATTAAGTTTTCTACGATGTGAAATTTCGGTCTTATGAAAGCGACCCGTTTTCTTCTCTCTCCGCCAAGCTTTTCCTTCATGCTCCTTGCCTTCGAATAATACTTCCCCCACGCACACAACCCTGTGTATATTAAGAGATTTTTACCCAAGTACATTCTGGTATAAAGCCGCAACCAATTTTCATCGCGTTTTCATAAAAAAATTAACTACTTGTATAGTGAATTGCATCCTCTCGATTGCAATCGTTAACGCAAACTCTTCACCATTAAAATCCACTCCATCTCCATCCTCTGTTTCAAACTTCAGAGCAATCTCATTGATTTCTTTATTACTCAGAGCAACTCTCTTCACTGGATTGGGTTTCTCCACTAACATATGACCGCCAGCAACAGAGTTTGAAATATTAAAAAGTACAACTTTTAAGACCCAATGAAGACTCAAATTGCTACGAATTAAAATATTTAAACTTTTTACTATGTCGGCAAAATTTGGAGCTAAGTACAAACCTTCTTTGTAAACTTTTGCTTCTAAACCCATCTCTCTGTACCATGTGTCATTTTTAAAATCAATCTCAGCATCCTTATGAACTTGTAAGACAACTCTCATCACAGTGAGATCATGGGATAGTTTAGCAGGGAACAGTTTATTCTCTGGTCTACTTGGATCCGGTGCCTCAAAATGTTTTCGCTTAGTAAAAACATTTCCAAGAAGTAATTATAAGTATCCACTCCCTGTGTGCTTACGGGAAGGGAAATAACATCTGCTGTCACATATTTCCATTTGTAATAGAATTTGTTATTAGCCAGGGCCACATTGGGAACATTCGACCAACCTGTAAAATCATTAAGATAAACATGATAATTTGCTTCAGCATCCAATCGAATAGGCTGCTGCAGTTTTTCTATAATCCTTTGCCTGGATCTCCAAAAATATTCAATCAATTGTCATGAAAATCCAGAAAACGGGCTAAAATTTTCCGCTCTATTCGATGAAGCAACTTTGAGTATCACGAAAATCGGCATCGTCGAGATATTCAACGATTCTCCTCGGGGTGTCTGGTGGCAAAAGCCACCAACATTGGCAACATTTTTCTGCTCACAAAATCTCTTCATGAAACCACGTCGGCTCAACAAACTATTCATATCAGTCGTAGAGGCCTTTGTTCTCAGCATCCCAGACACCAGGGTCCCCTTCATCACCGTCTGGAGCATCGGCAGCGACCGTCGAGATCTTCAACAAAAGCACCCGATCGGCATCTCAGAGACGGCTGCGTTCCCAAAACCGAAATGGAATAATCCTCTTTTGCATGCACAATTCAGTCATTGGACATAATCGGTGAATGAAATGGACGATGGGGACCCTCTAGGCTGACCTGTAGACATACAGGCGACCTTCGGGACCTTCAACGGAGTGCCACCACGCGGCCCGGACGAGCTGACACCGCCAACATCGTGATTTTTCCTTCAAGGCTTGAAACCAGGCATGTTTGCATATTATACAATGGTCCTACACCATGTTCAGCATTCAGGTCTTTCTCCGTCAGGCCTTTAACGGAGTGCCACCACGAAGCCCTGACGAGTTTGCACCCCCCACCATGCTGAACATGGTGCAGGACCATTTTGTACGCAGAGCACCAGCACCCCATCAACCCACCAAAGCGAGGCCAGGCCGGCGCAGGGGGGGGGGGGGGTTAAAACAGTTAGAGTCAGAATACCTGCCTCAAACTGACGTATTAACTCTAAATGTACCTATCCATCTACCATTTTGTCCTTCTAATTACATCATTTTTTTCAAATTCACATAATTTATGTTTTGCTGCAGCTTTAATTAAGCTGAAATTCCTCATTTTCCAGTGGCTTAAAATTGAAATTGTACGGCTTTGGTACTTTGGAAATGAATATATACGTAGTGCTATTATTTTATCTTATAGTAAAAAGTTTGGAATAATGACATCAGTGCCAGGCATAAGTGTATATACAGTGCGCTTACATAGTATGCAACTTCGTTGAATAATCACCAGAACACTCGCGCACGTTATTCGGCCATTACGAGCTATTCAGCCCAGTTACATACTAGGTAATCTACTATTATGACAATGCACTTGAGTAGTATGCTGCATCGTAGCGCACGAGTGTCTATGACCATCGTTTAAGCAAGGACCACTGTATATAGCAGGACGTAAAACTCAAAGATCGTGTAAATTTTAGGAGGTTGATTTCCTGGAAAAAAAACACCGCTATATACAGTGTTCCTGTCGTTTAACTCTGCAAGACACTAGACAATCTACCATTGTCCCTATCCAGTACCAGCTAATACTTTTCTAAGCTTCATTTTGGCACCGAAAAAAAGCCGGCGCCTGATTCTTGAGTGGCTAATCTGGTTGCGTATGAGACTTTTTAATTCCTGTTATGTCTGAAAATCAGGTGCGTCGCCGCCGGGGGGGGGGGGGGCAGGGGGACATGTCCCACCCAGTAAAAGCTATTGGGGGACATGCCAATGCTTTGTCCCTCCTCTATCCCACCTAGCTTGTGACTCGTTGTTGAAATCAATAATTTTTCCTTAGGGCGTTAAAATATAGCGCCTACGGCGCCAAAATGAGTGCCTGCGGCGCCAAAATGAGGTCTGACAACACGATTATCAAAATAATGGAAATGTAGGAATTTAGTCATGTACATGTACAGGTTGAACTCTTGGCTTTGCCCCCCCACCCCATCATAAAGTCCACGGCAAAGGCTTTGCTGAGAATATTTTTTATTTGTTTTCTTTTGAAAATTTTTTCTTATTTTTAACAAAGATAGCATTAAAACACCTAAAACAACCACTGAAAATTCACAAACTTGCTCAGTGAGCAAATGGAAACTTCCCGTTTCGACGATGCTAGCGCTTTTGCATTCAAATTTTCACAGTTTTCGAGTGTAGCGTCCTTCTACTTGAACCAATTTAATTATCCATGACTGAAATAGGATCCTGGTTGAAAGTTTTCACATCTATACATAAATACTTTATTTTCAGCTTGTCTCGGAACAGGAAACGTGACAGCAACGAAAAGGGGAGGTCTAATAAAGAGTCACTACGGTGCTACTAGTGGTCCTTATTTAAACAACATGGACTGCTACTGGAACGTAAACGCTCCTGTCGGACAGAGAATCGTCTTTCGTTTTATGTCCCTTTCTGTACGTAAAAATGATACAGTGACAGTGTTTGATGGCTCAAACGGTTCAGTAGTTCTGTTCAGTGCTGGAAGCTCTAGATCATGGTTTATTCCCAGCTCAGGGCTTATTATAACCTCTGCAAACACGGCCACAGTGCGGCTTAACACGGACAGTGCCAATGCGAATGGTTTTATATTGTGGTTTCGAGAAATTGACAGTGGTAAGCAAAGCCTAAATTTTTAAATATGAAAATTTAAGCCGCATAATATTCCCCTTTGGATAGCGATGGCGCTCTTTGGATGGCGTCCCTTGGAGAGTGATTCTATTGAAAAGCCCTATTCTAATATACTAATATATATTAGATTTCTTCTTCTTCCATCTATCTATCTATCTTCTACATATACTAAATCTCTAATATTTGTATGCTTGCTTGCTTGCTTGCTTGTCCATAACGCTCTAGAGATTGCAATTCTTCACCGATTTTGATCGCGTTTTCGCCAAAATATTCGAAATTGTCTGGAAAGAAGACAGTTAAAATTTCTTTAATCTGCTTCAATGCTAAAGGGATTAAATATTCGAAAAACTGTTTTAAATGGGCGAATTCACTGCAAAATTTTATCAGCGAGAAATTTCACAGCCAATTTTAATGATTGCGCCAGAGCGAACTGATCAGAAAACTCATGGGCCCCACTGCCCAGATTATTACTCTATTTAAATTGCGCAACCATACCAGGGGTCAAAAATAAAATTATTCTGGAGGCTAGCAGCGAGCTCTTTAAGCGTCAAAGATCTGTTTTTCGTAACGCTCTACAGACTGCAATTCTTGACCAATTTTGATCGCGTTTTCGCCGAAAGTTTTGTAATTATCTGGAAAGAGGACAGCTAAAATTTCTTTTATCTGCTTCAATGCTAAAGGTATTAAATATTCGAAAAACAAGTTTATCTAAATGCTTATGGAAGGCCAAGCAGCGTTGAATTCTTGACTGGCTGCATTCCAATTCTAAATGATTGCGCCACAACTGCGTACTGCATAGTCTCGCTATAAACTGACTCTGAGCTTTTCAGCAGGAGGCAGTGTGCCAAGCATTGCGCAGGCACTCTGGAGGGAGAGAGAAATCAGCCAGTGCATTTTAAAAGTATTGAAATTGAGAGATTTACTTAACTGTGCAATGGCTCTGCCAGCACCAAAACTGTGCACACTGAGCAGGCTATCACTGCTATGTATTTGACTGCAGTGCCGAAGCATATATGTCTGATTTTTGCGCCCTTCCATCAGTAGGCGGAATAGCCGCAGTTTAGGCACTAGGACTAGGTTTAGGCTAGGCGTAAGGTCCAATGTTCGAGTCCGCCTCCCCGGTGGATAATTATAAAAAGTAAATTCATTCATTTGTAGCTTGTGACTCGACTAAATATAACATATTTTTTATTAATTTTAAATGCAACATTTTTTATTAATTAGCAAATAATTTTTGCTACTTGGCACAAGCCACTTATAAAATTTGATTTTAAAAAACTGCTTCGTGCATTACTGATCCCATCAACGAGTACTGCCTCGCACCATGAAAGTATGAAATTGCTATTAAACTGCAGACCATGCTGTTAAAATTGCTTAAAGGTATTGCTAAATTTTGAGCTTTTTAAGAATGCCGATATGTACTGAAAATTGTTTAGTGAGCCGAAAATGCTGTGCACATTTTTAGATTATTGGAAGATTGGAAGATTATTGAAAAGGAGAACAGAAGATGCTGAGGGGAACTGCAGATTGTCAAAGGGATCATTCATGCAGACTGCAAAGGGAAAAAAGGAACAAACTGCTGAGGTAGTTCCTCCACACTTATGAGTGCATAGCAGCAGACTGTTGAGGGGATAACTATCTACAGAGTTTAAAGTGGATAATAGCTGTGAAGAATTAATTGCAAGTTGTTGAGTGGATAACTGCGGACTGCTGAGTGAAGTATTGTAGTTTGCTGATGTTAATGAAAGTTGTAGACGGCACAGTGGATATCTGCAGGCTGCTAAGAGTATGACTGCAGTCTGTTTGTGGGATTAGAAGTGATAGCTAATTTCAGGATGTTGTGGAGATAACTGCCGATTTCTGGGGGGGGGGGGTAACTTCAAACTGCCGAAGTTACTTAACTTCTTGAATTTAGTTTGAATCTTGAATCTTGAATTAGAAGTTTTAGTAACTGCCGAAGTTACTAAGCTTCTTGAATAGTATAAGGCTTTTAGCAGAAGGTCGGCAGTTCGAGTCTGTAATGAAGCAGCGAATTTATCTTTGTGACAATAATCATTGTTTCCTATGAGGATTCATGCAAATTTTTAGCATTTTCATTTTGTAGATACTTTTGCTGGGGCTACGCTAAGCTTTAAGAGCAGCGCTAATCGGGGAGAGCAGTGCTAATCTGATGTATAAAATAAAATAATAAATATGTAAGGAAATTACATATCAACTTTAACCTGCAAGTTGACAAAGCATTTCATATGGTTTCGATTATCCAGAAGCAATATGGCAATAAGCAAAGATTAGTGGCCATCTGCTCACTGATTGTGCAAAACAGTGCTGGTGAATCATTGCTAAACTGCTGGTGAAGCATTTTTATACTGCTGGTGAAGCAGTGCTAAACTGCTGGTGAACCATTGCTAAACTGCTGGTGAAGCATTATTAAACTACTGGTGAAGCATTGCTGAAATGCTGGTGAACCATGTAGCTAATGCAAAATGCTGGTGAAGCATTGCTAAACTGCTGGTGAACCATTGCTGAAATGCTGGTAAATCATTGCTGAAATGCTGGTGAACCTTTGCTGAAATGCTGGTGAAGCATTGTTAAACTACTGGTGAAGCATTGCTAACCTGCTGGTGAAGAATTGCTGAAATGCTGGTGAACCATTGCTGAAATGCTGGTGAACCATTGCTAAACTGCGGAAAGCTATGGTAAAATATTGTAATTTTTTTAATAAAAACTTTTAAAGAGAAGAAAACGCAACGCAAGAAAAAGCAAACAAGAATCATCATATCAATCATAAATGAAGCGCCCTGTCGAACGTAAAAGTCTCATCGGGGATTGCTTAGACTGTTAAGACTGCTAAGACTATTGCTACGAGCATAATACTGGTATGGGAAATTGCTGTGATATCAAGACTCACGGTAGAATTTATAAGATCTCAAGGCTCAGGGGGAATTGCAATAATTATGTCATTCTGCGGAGAATTGCTTTGATTTCAAGGTTCATTTGTGAAATTGAAGAAATAAATTGTTGAAATGCAAGTGCCAAGATATCAAAAGGTTAGTCACTCAATTTTCAGGCTCATGGGGAAATTGCTAACATTTCCAAAGCTCATTGGAGAATTGCTGAAATTCTACTACAAGGGTTATGGTTTTGGTTCAATTATAGAGCGATCGTCGTGACAATCATTAATGATCCATCGAGGAGTTGCTAAGATTAAATGCTCTTGGGGGGAAAACTTAAATGCTTTGGCTCTACTACGGGGAATTGCTGACAGGTCAAGGCTTTCGGTGAAATTCTGATTACAAAGCTTATTTATGAGGAAGTTACTTTAATGCTGAGGCTCAAGGCTTATGGTGGAAATTGCCAACACGCCAAGACTCACTTATGGGTAAGGGTGACCATTAATTAAAGACTTGTTTAGATATAATCAAAGTTCATTGTGGAATCGCTCTGTTGACAAAGGTAATAAAGAAATTGCTGAGTTATCAAGGCTTATAAGGGTATTGCTGAATTCTCGGGAAAAGGGAGTTGGGTTGCTGGTATGTCAAGGCTTACTGCGCTGGGAGAATTGCGTGATGTCAAGGCTCGAGTTTAATTGCTGTGATGTCGAGGCTTAATAGGATAACTGCTGAGATGTCAAGGCTTACTGGGGGAATTGCTGAGATGTCAAGACTTACCGGGGGCAATTGCTGAGATCTCAGAGCTTATGGGGGGGATTTCTGAGATCTCAAGGCTTACTAAGGGAATTGCTGATATGTCAAGGCTTACTGGGGAAATGCTGAGATGTCAAGTCTTACTGGGAATTGCTAAGATTTCAATGCTTACTGGGGGAAAGCTGAGATTTCAAGGCTTACTGGGGGAATTGCTGAGATGTCAAGGCTTACTGGGGGAATTGCTGAGATGTCGAGGCTTACCGGGGGCAATCGCTGAGATCTCAGAGCTTATGGGGGGAATTTCTGAGATCTCAAGGCTTACTAAGGGAATTGGTGATATGTCAAGGCTTACTGGGGCAATTTCTGAGATTTCAAGGCTTACTGGGGGAATTGCTGATATGCCAAGGCTTACTGGGGGAATTGCTGATATGTCAAGGCTTACAGGGGAATCGCTGATATGTCAAGGCTCATGGACGATGGCTGAATTTTGGGGGGGGGGGGGGGTAATAGGTTATTGGGCGATTGTCAGATAGTCAGGTAGTACGGCTCAAGTAGCTTATGTATTTCAGATAATGAAATAGTACACACAAGTGATGCTGATTTCTGCTAATAGGAAATACCAGCGCATTTATTAAATGTTTGATTCTTTGATTTAGGCTAATAAACAGAGAGGGTCTAAGGCCGTCAGGGATTTGCATTTTGAGCTCCTGCTGTGGATCAGAATATGCCCCGGCCAGTGACGATATTCACTAAGAGTTTGTGCTTGAACGGATAAGCACTATTTGCTGATTGAGAAAGGGTTTTGGGCTGATAAACGAAACTTTTTGGCTAATGAAAGTTCTTATTCATGGCAACTTATTTTTCAAACGTGAGAAAAGGTAATTTTTGATTAATGGAAATCAACATTTTGGGTAATTATAGTAAGGTTGCTGTTGTGCCAAAATAAAAACCAATTGATGTCATTTTCAAGGCTCCCCAGAGGGGGGCTAAATGGCTAGTCTAAATATACTAAATCTCTAAGGTTTGTTTGTATGCTTGAATGAATGAATGTCCATAACGCTCTAGAGCGAGCAGTTCTTCACCGATTTTGATCGCGTTTTCGCCAAAAGATTCAAAATTGTCTGGAAAGAAGACAGTTAAAATTTCTATAATCTGCTCCAATGCTAAAGGGATTAAATATTCGAAAAACATGCTTTTTTGTAAAGGTCAAGCAGCTCTTTCGACTTGAAATGCGCTGTAAGAATGCTAGAGAAAAAACCGACTGACTAAATTCTGATTTTGATAAAGATTGCATCACAACAAGTTGAAAACACTGTGCCAAGTTGAAAGACAGAAATTGCGTAACCATATTGCTAACTTTAATTGAGACTGATGCTGACTGCCTGAGTATTTGATTATGTCATAGCTGCTTCGTGTGACTTTCCCTCGAAGAGAATTTGTGTTAGTATTCGTGTAACGTTCAAGAGATCGAACCGATTGACCAATTTTAATCGCGTTTTTACGAAAAGATTTGTAATTATCTGGAAAGAAGACAGTTAAAATTTCTTTAATTGGCTTTAATGCTAAAGGTATTAAATATTCGAAAAACGAGTTTTCCCAATGCTTTTAATGGTAGGGCAAACTAGGATAAATTCTTGACTGGACTGGCTGAATTCAAATTCCAATTATGATTGCGCCATAACTTTTCTCTCTCCACTGTGTAAGCTTCAATACTGGTTGCAGTGTGCAAGGGGAAAAAATGCTCAGTGGCTGCGTGTGTACATTCTGACCCTGGCTCTGACTGGCGGACTCCATAGAAAATTGCTATTTATAGATTTCACTCAATCAACTGTGCATTGGCTCCGCCTGCACGCCTACACACTGAGCAGCCTTAGATTTCACTCAATCAACTGTGCATTGGCTCCGCCTGCACGCCTACACACTGAGCAGCCTTAGATTTCACTCAATCAACTGTGCATTTGCTCCGCCTGCACGCCTACACACTGAGCAGCCTATCACTGCTATGTATTTTAACTGCAGTTCTGAAGCATATATGGCTGATTTTGTTGTCCTCCCATCAATAGGCGGAGTAGCCGCAGTGTAGGCACTTAGGACTAGGTTTAGGCTAGACGTAAGGTCCAAGGTTCGAGTCTGCCTCCCCGGCGGATAATAAAAATTCAAATAATTCAATAATTTATAGCTTGTGCCTGGACTAATTGAAACATTTTTTATTTAATTTCAATTGAAACATTTTTTTATTAATTCGCAATTCATTTTTTGCTACTCGGCACAAGCCACTAATCAAATTTGATTTGTTAAAACTGCTTCGAGTATAACTGATCCCATCAATGGGTATTGTCTAGCTCCTTAAAAGTACGAAATTACTAAACTGCAGACAATGCTGCTAAATGCTGAGCTTTTCAAGACTGCCGATATGTATCGAAAATTGATTAGTGAGCCGTATAATTCTGAGCAAATTGCAGTTTTCTGAGGGGACTTCGGTGCCAGCCAGAGAAGAACTGCAGACTGTGAATTAGTTCCTCCAGACTTAAAAATCTAATTTATAGATTTCACTTAACTGCGCATTGGCTCTGCCTGCATACAACCGTGCACTAAGCAGCCTATCACTGCCGTGTATTTGACTGCAGTGCCAAAGCATATATGGCTGATTTTGTCGCCCTCCGATCAATAGGCGGAGTAGCAGCACTGTAGGCACTAGGACAAGGTTTAGGATAGGTGTAAGGTCCCAGGTTCGAGTCTGCCTAGCAGCGGACAATTAAAATTGAACTAATTATTTCATTTTAGCTTGTGCTTTGACTAATTGGAACTATTATGCTTAATTAACAAGGCACACTTAATGAACTACATGTATTTTTGCTATTTGGCACAAGTCGCTAAGCAAATTTGATTTGTAAAAACTGCTTCGAGTACATGTATTACGAGCGTACTGGTCCAA
The DNA here is from genome assembly GCA_002269645.1 of Macrostomum lignano. NCBI lineage: Eukaryota > Metazoa > Platyhelminthes > Macrostomidae > Macrostomum > Macrostomum lignano. Next base: position 115,690 of record NIVC01001196.1, on the reverse strand, counting down.
TCAATGGGTATATTTCCCAGCTCCATGAAAGTATGAAATTGCTAAACTGCAGACGATTCTGAAAAAAAACTGCTGAAGGTATTGCTAAATGGTGAGTATCGAAAATTTAATAGTGAGCCGTAAAATGCTGAGCAAATTGCAGTTCGCAGAGGAGACTGAGGAGCCGGCCGAGAGGAGAACTGCAGGCTGCTGAGAGAATGAATGAAAATCGTTAATGGTACAGTTGTAGACTGAAAATGAAATGACTGCAGACTGCTGAGGGGAACTGCAGACTGTCGAAGGGATCATTGCAGATTGCAAAGGGGAAACAACTGCAAACTGCTGAGGTAGTTCCTCCAGACGTATGAGCGTATAGCTGCAGACTGCTGAGAGGGAAAACTGCGGACTAATTAGAGGATAATGGCAGACTTCTGAGGCTTATAACTAACTATTGAGTTTTGAGTGGATATTTACTGTGGAAGATTAAGTACAAGTTGTTTAGGGGATTTCTGCGGCTGCTAAGTGAAATATTTTTGGCTAAGGGGACAATTCTATGCCGCTGAGGGTATGCATTCTTAATTTTAATAAAAGTTTTAAAATGCAAAGTGGATGATAAATGCCGGCTGCTAAGAAATAACTGCAGTCTTTTTGCGGGATTAGATGAAGGGATAATTTCAGGTTGTTGTGGGGATAAATGCCGATTTCCGGGGGTTAACTTCAAACGGCTGAAGTTGCTAAACTAGATTATTTCGACCACATGTCAATAGGCACAATAGCCGCAGTAGGCAGGCAGTATCAAGCAGAAGCAAACAGAATGCTTTGATGTCAGCAGTTCGAGCCTGCATTGAAGCAGCGAATTTATCTTTGTGACCTGTGACAATAATAATTGCATCCTATGCAGATTCATGGAGATGGTAAACACTTAAATTTAAAGATACTTTTGTTGGAGCTGCGTTAGTCTTCTAGAGCAGTGCTAATCTGCTGTAAGTGCTAATTTGCAAAGGGTCTAATCTGGGTGAGCAGTGCTAATCTGACGTACAATGAATTAATAAATATGCAAGAGAATTGCAAATCAATTTTAAACTGCAAGTTGCAAACATTTCAAATGGTTTCGATTATTGAGAAGCATATGGAGATCAGTAGCCATCTGCTCCCAGATTTTGCGGAACAGTGCCGGTGAACCATTGCTAAACTGCTGGTGAACCATTGCTAAATTGCTGGTGAACCATCGCTAAAGTGATGGTAAACCATTGCTAAAGTGATGGTAAACCACTGTAAGTTTTTAATAAATGCTACTTTAACCAGAAGAAAACTCAACACAAGATAAAAGCGACAAAAGAATCATCATGTCAACCATAAAAGAAGCGGTCTGTCGAGAATAAAATACTCAATGTGAATTGCTAAGATGTCAAGGCTGGTATGGAAAATTTCTGTGATATCAAGACTCATGGGAGAATTTCTAAGATCTCAAGGCTCAGCGGTAATTGCTATAATGATGTGATTCTGGGGAGAATTGCTTTGATTTCAAAGCTTAAGTTCAATTGCTGCGATGTCGATCTTAATGAGGGAATTTCTGAGATGTCAAGGCTTACTGGGGAATTATTGAGATTTCAAGGCTTACTGGGCCATGGGCCAGATCAAGGCCCATGAGAGAAATTCTGAGATGTCTTGTCAAGTCTCAGAGGGAAATTCCTATACTGATGTGATTCTGGGCAGAATTGCTTTGATTTAAAAGTTCATTTGAGAAATTGCTGAGGTATCAAGGCTCATTATTTGCTGTCAAGGCTCATGGAGATAATTTCTGGAATGCTGTGGCTCTTGAGGGAATTGCCGACATTGTTAGGGTAAGAGTAAGACGTAAACCATATAAATGAATAGGCCTGTCTAACATTAAATACTCATTGGGGAATTGCTAAGTTGTAAAGGCTCGTGGGGGGATATCCGAATTATAATGAGGCTCAATGCTCAGGGGGATTGTTGTGATTGCAGTACCTGCTCATAATGCCGAAATTTTGTGGCTCAAATAGGAGTTGCTGAGATATCAAGGCTCATTGGGGAATAGCTGAGATTTCAAAGGTCACGGGGGATCCCTGTAATGCTGTAGGCTGTGACTCTTGGGTATTGCTGAGATGCTAAGGTTCACGGGGGAATGACTGAGATTTCAAAGGCTCCTAAAGCGAATAGCTGAACTTCACGAAATGTCAAGGTTCATTGGGTATTTGTTGAAATGCTGTGGTTTACGGTGGGAATTGCTGAAATGCTGTGACTTGGCAGGGTTAGTTTTCAACCATGAGACTCATGTGAAAGTGCCAAGATATCAAAAGGTTAGTCGCTAAAGTTTCATGCTCATGGGAAAATTGCTAAGATTTCAAAAGCTCATTGGGGAATTGCTGAAATTCTTGGGCTGAGAGGGGGGGTTGCTGAAATGCTGTGACTCGGCTGCAGTTAAGGGTTAGGGTTTGAGTTTAATTATAGAGTGATCGTCGTGTCAATCATAAATGATTCATCAAGGAATTTCAAAGATTAAAGGGGCGAATTAGTTATATGCTTTGGCTCTTAGGGAATTGCTGACAGTTCAAGGCTTTCGGTGAAATTTAGATTTCAAAGCTTATGAGGAAGTTACTTAAATGCTCAGGCTCAAGGCTCACGGGGGAGATTGCTAACATGCCAAGACTCACTTATGGGTTAGGGTTAGGGGCTTAGGGTCAGTTTTGGTTCAATCATAGAATAACCACTCTGTTAACCATCAACTAAAGACTTGCTAAGATAGGAGTTGCTAAGATATCAAAGCTCATGAATGGAATCACTGAGTTGACAAGGCTTATGAAGAAATTGCAGAGATATCAAGGCTCATAAGGGGATTGCTGAATTCTTGGGGGAGGGGAGTTGGGTTGTTGGGATGTCAAGGCTTACTCAGCTGAGAGAACTGCGTAGATGTCAAGGCTCGAGTTTAATTGCTGCGATGTCGATGCTTAATGGGGGAACTGCTGAGATGTCAAGTCTTACTGGGAATTGCTAAGATGTCAAGTCTTACTGGGAATTGCTAAAATGTGAAGGCTTTCTGGGGGAATGCTGAGATTTCAAGGCTTACTGGGGAAATGCTTAGATTTCAAGGCTTACTGGGGGAATTCCTAAGATGTCAAGGCTTATTGGGGAAATTGCTGAGATTTTAAGGCTTACTGGGGGAATTGCAGCGATTTCAAGGCTTACTGCGGCAATTGCTAAGATGTGAATTCTTTCTGGGGGAATTGCTAAGATTTCAAAGGCTTACTGGGAGAATCGCTGAGATGTCAATGCTTACTGGGGGGATTGCTGAGATCTCGAGGCTTCTCAGCAATTCTTAGCAAGTATTAGCAATTGTTAGCTAAGTATTCTTAGCAATTCTTAGCAATTCTTGTCAAGGCTTACTTGGGGAATTGCTGAGATTTCAAGGCTTACTGGGGGAATTGCTAAGATGACAAGGCTTACTGGGGGGAATTGCTAAGATGACAAGGCTCATGGACGATGGCTGAATTGTTAGGGGTGTTAGGTTGTTGGGCGATTGTCAGATAGTCAGGTAGTACGGCTGAAGTAGCTCATGTAGTTCAGATATTGAAATAGTACACACAAGTGATGCTGATTTCTGCTAATAGGAAATACCAGCGCATTTATTAAAGGTTTCATTCTTTGATTTAGGCTAATTAAAAGAGAGGGTCTAAGGCCGTCAGTGATTTGCATATTTGCTGCGGATAAGAATATGCCCCGGCCAGCGACGATATGCACTAAGAGTTTGTGCTTGAAAGGATCAGCACTATTTGCTGATTGAGAAAGGGTTTTGGGCTGATGAAGGAAACTTTTTTGGCTAATGAAAGTTCTGATTCATGGCAATTTATTTTTGCCAAAATGAGAAAAGGTAATTTTTGATTAATGGAAATCAACATTTTGGATAATTATAGTAAGGTTACTCTTGTGTCAAAATAAAAACCAATTGGTGTCATTTTAGGGCTCCCCAGCGGGGGGCTAAATGGCTAGTCTAAATATACTAAATCTCTAATCTAAATATACTAAATCTCTAAGGTTTGTATGTTTGTCCATCTAAATATACTTAATCTAAATATACTAAATCTCTAAGGTTTGTATGTTTGAATGAATGTCCATAACGCTCTAGAGTGAGCAATCTAAATATACTAAATCTCTAAGGTTTGTTTGTATGTTTGTCCATAACGCTCTAGAGTGAGCAATTCTTCACCGATTTTGATCGCGTTTTCGCCAAAAGATTTGTAATCAGCCTGGGATTGTATGGTTAAAATTTCTTGTATCTGCTTCAATGCTAAAGGGATTAAATATTCGAAAAACATGTTTTTTGCAAAGGTCAAGCAGCTCTTTTGACTTGAAGTGCACTATACGAATGCTAGAGAAAAAACTGGCTGGCTGAATTCTGATTCTGATAAAGATTGCATCACAACAATTTGATAACACTGTGCCAAGTTAAAAGGCAGAAATTGCGTAACCATATAGCAAACTTTAATTTAGACTGATACTGACTGCCTGCATATTTAATTATGTCATAGCTGCTTCGTGTGACGTTCACTCGAACAGATTTTGTGTTAGTATTCGTGTATTCGTGTAGCGCTCTAGAGATCGAACCAATTGACCAATTTTAATTGCGTTTTTGCCAAAAGTTTTGTAATTATCTGGAAAGAGGACAGCTAAAATTTCTTTAATCTGCTTCAATGCTAAAGGGATTAAATATTCGAAAAACAAGTTTTTCTAAATGTTTTTTAATGGAAGGCCAAGCAACGTTGAATTATTGACTGGCTGAATTCCAATTCTAAATGATTGCGCCACAACTGCGTACTGCATATTCTCGCTATAAACTGACTCTGAGCTTTTTAGGTGGAGGCAGTGTGCCAAGCATTGCGCAGGCACTCTGGAGGGAGAGAGAAATCAGCCAGTGCATTTTAAAAGTATTGAAATAAAATAATGCTCAGTGGCTGCGTGTGTACATTCTTCTGACCTTGGCTGAACGGCTCTGCCGGCACCAAACCTGTACACACTGAGCAGCCTATCACTGCTATGTATTTGACCGCAATGTCTAAGCATATATGGCTGATTTTTGCGCCCTCCCATCAGTAGGCGGAATAGCCGCAGTGTAGGCACTAGGATAGGTTTAGGCTAGGCGTAAGGTCCAAGGTTCGAGTCCGCCTCGCCGGCCGATAATTAAAATTAAATAAATGAGTTCATTTATACCTAGCGCCTCAACTAATTGAATCATTTTTTATTAATTAGTAAGCCACACTCAATGAATTATATTTGCTATTCAGCACAATATTTTTGCTATTCAGCACAAGTTGCTAAACAAATTTGATTTTGTCAATTTGAATTTGATTTGATTTCAGCCAGTGCATTTTAAAATTTGATTTGTAAAAAACTGATTCGTGTATTACTGCTCCCGAATTGCAGACGATGCTGCTAAATAGCTAAACAGCTGAAGGTACTGCTAAATGCTGAGCTGCGCAAAAGACTGCCGATATGTATCGAAAATTGATTAGTGAGCCCTACTAAATGCTGAGAAAATTTTCAGAATACTGAAAGAATCATTGCTGAGAAGACTCATTCATGCAGACTGCAATGGGAAAAATTGAAAAAAACTGCTGAGGTATTCCTCCAGACTTATGAGTGTATAGCAGAGCAAGTTGTTGAGGGGATACAAGTAACTGCGGACTGCTGAGTGAATTATTGTAGTTTGCCGATGCTAATGAAAGTTGTAGACAGTAGTACCTGCAGGCTGCTAAGAGTATGACTGCAGTCTGTTTGCGGGATTAGAAGGGATAGCTATTTCAGGTTGTTGTGGGGATAACTGCCGATTTCTGGGGGGAGGGGGTTAACTTTAAAGTGCGAAGTTACTAAACTTCTAGAATAGTATAAGGCTTTTAGTAGAAGGTCGGCAGTTCGAGTCTACATTGAAGCAGCGAATTTATCTTTGTGAAAATAATCATTGTTTCCTATGGGAATTCATGCAAATTTTTAACATTTTATTTTATATATACTTTCGCTGGGGCTACGCTAAGCTTCAAGAGCAGTGCTTATCTGCTGTAAGTGCTAATTTGCAAAGGGTATTGCTAATCTGGGTGAGCAGCGCTAATCGGGGAGAGCAGTGCTAATCTGTCGACGCATATAATAAAATAATAAATATGTAAGGAGATTAAATTTACCCTGCAAGTTGCAAAAACATTTTAAATGGTTTTGATTATGCAGAAGCAATATGGCCATATGCAAAGATTAGTGGCCATCTGCTCACTGATTGTGCAAAACAGTGCTGGTGAACCATTGCTAAACTGCATTGCTAATCTGCTGGTGAACCATTGCTAAACTGCAGAAAGCTATAGTGAAATATTGTATTTTTTAATATAAACTTCTTTTAAAGAGAAGAAAACGCAAAGGCAAGAAAAAACGAACAAGAATCATCATGTCAATCAAATAAAGCGCCCTGTCGAAAGTAAAAGTCTCATCGGGAATTGCTAAGACTGTTAAGACTTCTAAGACTATTGCTACGAGCATAATGCTGGTATGGCAAATTGCTGTGATATATCAATACTCATGGAAGGATTTAAAAGATATCAAGACAAAGGGGAATTGCTATAATTATGTCATTCTGGGGAGAATTGCTTTGAATTCAAGGTTCATTTGTGAAATTGCTGAAATTAATTGTTGAAATGCAAGTGCCAAGATATCAAATGGTTAGTCACTCAATTTTCAGGCTCATGGGGAAATTGCTAACATTTCCAAAGCTCATTGGAAAATTGCTGAAATTCGACTACAGGTTAAGGGTTATGGTTTTGGTTAAATTATAGAGCGATCGTCGTGACAACCATCAATGATCCATCGAGGAATTGCTAAGATTAAAGGCTCTTGGGGCGAATTACTTAAATGCTTTGGCTCTACGGCGAATTGCTGACAGGTCAAGGCTTCCGGTGAAATTTAGATTTAAAAGCTTATGAGGAAGTTACTTTAATGCTGAGGCTCAAGGCTCGTAGTGGAAATTGCTAACATGCCAAGACTTACTTATGGGTAGGTTTGGGGGCTTAGGGTCAGTTTTGGTTCAATCATAGATTAACCGCTGTCAACAATCAATTAAATACTTGCTAAGATATCAAATCTCATGGGGGAATAGCTGAGTTGTCAAGGCTTATAAGGGAATTGCTGAATTCTTGGGAGAGGGGAGTTGGGTTGTTGGGATGTCAAGGCTAATTACTGCGCTGTGAGAATTGCTGCAATGTCGAGGCTTAATGGGGGAATTGCTGAGATGTCAAGTCCTACTGTCGCGACTTTCCTAGTCATTTCTTAGTTCACCTTCAATTGTCTCTGTTTACTCCGTTTTCTCTCTCTCTGTCTAGCTCAATCTTGTTATTCTTATCTCTCTCTCCCTTGCTGCGTTCTGATTGGTTCTCCATTCTCGCCTCTCTATTTAGTCGCGCACTCCACCCCTCTCTTTATTATCTGCAATTCAAACCCCCTAAGTTAATGTCTGGTATAAATATACTTGTTTGGGCCCTGCGCCCACTTACTGGCTTATCTTAGATTCAATTTAACTCCAATTAAATATCTCATAATTCAATCGTTAGTTTTCTCTACATGGCGCCCAATGTAAAATAATTAAGTCAATTCAGTAAGGCTGGCAAAGGCCATGCCATCGTCATAGTCGTAACCCTCCACCAGTCATCTCGTCATCCCGTCTGTCGGCCTCATCGCTTCGTTTGTCGGCCTCATCGCTTCGTCTGTCGGCCTCATCGCTTCGTCTGTCGGCCTCATCGCTTCGTCTGTCGGCCTCATCGCTTCGTCTGCCGGGGGTGCGTCCTGCGGTGTCCTCGGTCTCTCTCGGTCTCAAATTCTCGGCCGGGGCACCTCAGGGCTCGCCTGCCGGATCGTCTCTTCGCTCATCGTCTGCCGGGGGTGCGTCCTGCGGTGTCCTCGGTCTCTCTCGGTTCAGATTCTCTGCCGGGGCGCCGCGGGGCTCGCCTGCCGGATCGTCTCTTCGCTCGCCTTCCGGATCGTCTCTTCGCTCGTCGTCTGCCGGGGGTGCGTCCTGCGGTGTCCTCGGTCTCTCTCGGTTTCCAATTCTCTGCCGGGGCGCCGCGGGGCTCGCCTGCCGGATCGTCTCTTCGCTCGCCTTCCGGATCGTCTCTTCGCTCATCGTCTGCCGGGGTGCGTCCTGCGGTGTCCTCGGTCTCTCTCGGTTCAAATTCTCGGCCGGGGCGCCTCGGGGCTCGCCTGCCGGATCGTCTCTTTGCTCATCGCCTGCCGGATCGTCTCTTCGCTCATCGCCTGCCGGATCGTCTCTTCGCTCATCGCCTGCCAGATCGCCTCGTTAATTCGTCATTCAATTTTTTCTTTCACCATGTAGTCACAATGTAAAAAATTAAATTAATTTTTAGGGGGGAGGGCGGATATATTCAGTCTTTTCAGTCTTCTCATTGCTATGGTTCAAAAACTACTCAATAAAAATCTAAGTTTAAAATTCGGTCTAAATATTTGCATTCGCTCTACTGTTTTTGTATTCAAATTCTTAGTCATTATGTATTTTTCAAATCGTTTTATACACCATTTATTGTGAATGTGTTTTTCAATTTAATTCGACCTAATTTTAACTCATTAATTTCAATTGGTAATGGTACTCGAAAATTCAAAAAATGTTCCATTTTTTTGGGGGGAGTGTCGCGACTTTCCTAGTCATTTCTTAGTTCACCTTCAATTGTCTCTGTTTACTCCGTTTTCTCTCTCTCTGTCTAGCTCAATCTTGTTATTCTTATCTCTCTCTCCCTTGCTGCGTTCTGATTGGTTCTCCATTCTCGCCTCTCTATTTAGTCGCGCACTCCACCCCTCTCTTTATTATCTGCAATTCAAACCCCCTAAGTTAATGTCTGGTATAAATATACTTGTTTGGGCCCTGCGCCCACTTACTGGCTTATCTTAGATTCAATTTAACTCCAATTAAATATCTCATAATTCAATCGTTAGTTTTCTCTACACCTACTAAGTATTGCTGAGATGTCAAGGCTTTCTGGGAATTGCTAAAATGTCAAGTCCTACTGGGAATTGCTAAGATTTCTATGCTTACTGAGATGTCAAGGCTTACTGGGGGAATTGCTGAGATGTCAAGGCTTACTGGGGGAATTGCTGAGATCTCAGAGCTTACTGGGGGAATTGCTAAAATGTCAAGGCTTACTGAGGGAATTGCTGAGATGTCAAGGCTTACTGGGGGAATTTCTGAGATGTCAAGGCTTACTGGGGGAATTGCTGAGATCTCAAAACTTACTGGGATAATTTCTGAGATCTCAATGCTTACTGGCGGAATGCTGAGATTTCAAGGCTTACTGGGGGAATTGCTGAGATGTCAAGGCTTACTGGGGGAATTGCTGAGATGTCAAGGCTTACTGGGGGAAATGCTGAGATCTCCAAACTTACTGGGATAATTTCTGAGATCTCAAGGCTTACTGGGGGAATTGCTGAGATTTCAAGGCTTACTGGGGGAATTCCTCAGACGTCAAGGCTTACTGGGGGTATTGCTGAGATCTCAAGGCTTACTGGGGGAATTGCTGAGATGTCAAGGCTTACTGGGGGAATTTCTGAGATGTCAAGGCTTACTGGGGGAATTGCTGAGATCTCAAAACTTACTGGGATAATTTCTGAGATCTCAATGCTTACTGGCGGAATGCTGAGATTTCAAGGCTTACTGGGGGAATTGTGAGATGTCAAGGCTTACTGGGGGAATTGCTGAGATGTCAAGGCTTACTGGGGGAAATGCTGAGATCTCCAAACTTACTGGGATAATTTCTGAGATCTCAAGGCTTACTGGGGGAATGCTGAGATTTCAAGGCTTACTGGGGGAATTCCTCAGACGTCAAGGCTTACTGGGGGTATTGCTGAGATCTCAAGGCTTACTGGGGGAATTGCTGAGATGTCAAGGCTTACTGGGGGAATTTCTGAGATGTCAAGGCTTACTGGGGGAATTGCTGAGATGTCAAGGCTTACTGGGGGTATTGCTGAGATCTCAATGCTTACTGGTGGAATGCTGAGATTTCAAGGCTTACTGGGGGAATTGTGAGATATCAAGGCTTACTGGGGGAATTGCTGAGATGTCAAAGCTCATGGACGATGGCTGAATGTTTTTGGGGGGTGTTAGGTTGTTGGGCGATTGTCAGATAGTCAGGTAGTACGGCTCAAGTAGCTCATGTAATTCAGATAATGAAAAAGTACACACAAGTGATGCTGATTTCTGCTAATAGGAAATACCAGCGCATTTAATCCTTTGCGCTGTTTTGATCCTTTGATTTAGGCTAATATATAGAGAGAGTCTAAGGGCGTCAGGGATTTGCATATTGAGCTCCTGCTGCGGATCAGAATATGCCCCGGCCAGTGACGATATGTATCAAGAGTTTGTGCTTGAAAGGATAAGCACTATTTGCTGATTTACGTAGAAAGGGTTTTGAGCTGATAAACGAAACTTTTTTGGCTAATAAAATTCGGATTAATGAGAATTTATTTCTGCCAAAATGAGAAAAGGTAATTTTTGATTATTGGAAATCAAAATTTTGGATGATTATAGTAAGGTTACTCTTGTGCCAAAATAAAAACCAATTGGTGTCATTTTCAAGGCTCCCCAGCGGGGGGCTAAATGGCTAGTCTTCTTCTAAATATACTAAATCTCTAATATTTGTATGCTTGCTTGCTTGCTTGCTTGTCCATAACGCTCTAGAGTGAGCAATTCTTCACCGATTTTGATCGCGTTTTCGCCAAAAGATTCGTAATCAGCCTGGGATTGTATGGTTAAAATTTCTTGTATCTGCTTCAATGCTAAAGGGATTAAATATTCGAAAAGCTGTTTTAAATGGCCTTTTTCAATGCAAATTTTATCAGCCAGAAACTTCACTGCCAATTTTAATTGATTGCGCCAGAGCCAACTGATAAGAAAACTCACTCCGCTCCACTTAAAGGGGGGCAATAAAAAAATTATTCTGGCTGCTGGCAGCCAGCTCTAACTAGCTAGTCACAATATCTAAATATACTAAATCTCTAATATTTGTATGCTTGCTTGTCCATAACACTCTAGAGTGAGCAATTCTTCACCGATTTTGATTGCGTTTTCACCAAAATTATACTATTTTGTCTGTTTGACCGGTATTCCCGCCTGAATGCCTGAACCGATTTTTTTCAACTTGCTTTATTCAACTCAAAATTTTTGTGAGATTGTGTGGGTGTAGTTGCATTGAAAAATTCGAATGGGAAGTTGGTTAAATATTCGAAAAACGAGTTTTCCCATTGCTTTCAATGGGCGGCTAGAAAAGGTCAAAATCTCACTAACTGAATTTCAATTCCAATTAAGATTGCGCCACAACTTTTCTCTGTTCACTGTGTACGCCTCAATACTGGCTGCAATAAGGGAGAGGAAAATAATGCTCAGTGGCTGCGTGTGTACATTCTGACCCTGGCTGACTGGCGGACTGCATAGACAATTGCTATTTATAGATTTCACTTAACTGTGCATTGGCTCTGCCTGCATACAACCTGTGCACACTGAGCAGCCTATCACTGCTATGTATTTGACTGCAGTGCCGAAGCATATATGGCTGATTTTTGCGCCCTCCGATCAGTAGGCGGAATAGCCGCAGTGTAGGCACTAGGACTAGGTTTAGGCTAGGCGTAAGGTCCAAGGTTCGAGTCCGCCTCCCCAGCGGATAATTAAAATTAAACAAATTCATTCATTAGTAGCTTGTGCTTCGACTATTTTGAGAATTGCTTGATTAATTATCTATTGCCTGAGCAATTAAAATTTTTTTATTAATTACAATAATTTATTTTTGCTACTCGCACAAGCCTTTAAGCAAATTTGATTTGATTTGTAAAATCCTAAGATCCCATTAATTGTTATTATCTAGGTCTATGGAAGTATTAATTAAATTACTTAACTGCAGACAATGCTGCTAAACTGCTGAGGTATTGCTAAATGCTGAGTGGTGCAAAAGATTGCCGATATGTATCGAAAATCGATTAGTAAGCCATACAATGCTGAGCTAATTTCTACATTGTTGAAAGGATCATTGCAGTTTGCTGAGGATACTGATGCTGATACCGATACTGATACTGATTGCTGAGGTAGTTCCTCCAGACTTACGAGTGTATAGCTGCAAACTGCTGAGGGGATAACTATTTAGAGAGTCTTAAGTGGATAATAACGGTGAAGTAGTAAGTGCACGTTGTTGAGGCGATAACTGCGGACTGCTGAGTGAATTATTGTAGTTTGCTGATGTTAATGAAAGTTGTAGACGGCAAAGTGGATAACTGCAGGCTGCTAAGAGTACTACTGCAGTCTGTTTTGCGGGATTAAAAGGGATAGCTAATTTCAGGTTTTTGTCGGGATAACTGCCGATTTCTGGGGGGAGGCTGAGAAACGTTAACTTCGAACTGCTAAAGTTACTAAACTGAATTTGTATAAGGTAAAATATAAGGATTTTTTGACCATCTGTCAATAGGCACTATAGCCAGGCTTAGCCTAGCTATGCCTGTTACTGTAGACAGGCAATAACAGGCATAGGCCAAGCAGAAGGTCGGCAGTTCGAGTCTGCGTTGAAGCAGCGAATTTATCTTTGTGACCTGTGAGAATAATCATTGTCATGCAGGCATTAAACATTTAAATTTAAAGATACTTTTTCTGGGGCTGCGTTAAGCTTCTAGAGCAGTGCTAATCAGTGAGCCGTACAATGCAGTCATACATAGGCTGCTAAGTTGCAGACGATGCTGCTAAGCAGCTAAACTGCTGAGGTATTGCTAAATGCTGAGTTGCGCAAGACTGCCAATATGTATCGAAAATTGATTAGTGAGCCGTAGTAAATGCTGAGCAAATTTTTAAATCATTGAAAAGATCATTGCAGTTTGCTGAGAATACTGAGGGGCCAGCTGAGAGAACTGCAGACTGCTGAGGGGATAAATGAGAATTATTAAGGAAACACTTGCTGACTGCAAATGAATTGACTGCAGATTGCTGAGGGGAATGGCAGATTGTTGAAGAGATCATTGCAGACTGCAAAGGGGACAAACTGCAAACTGCTGACGTTAGTTAGTTTCTCGAGACTTATGAGCATATAAGCTGCAAACTGCCTAGGGGATAGCTGCAGACTGCTAGGATAATAATGGCAGACTTCTGAGGAGGATATCTAACTGTGAATAATTGTACCTTGCTGAGGGGACAATTCTGGGAGGTGGAAATTATCTGGGAAGCGGCGGTAATCTGTCGAGCGGTGCTAATCTGGGCTGAGTGCTAATCTGGGCTGAGGGCTAATCTGGGCTGAGGGCTAATCTGGGCTGAGTGCTAATCTGGGCTGAGGGCTAATCTGGGCTGAGGGCTAATTTGTGCTGAGTGCTAATCTGGGCTGAGTGCTAATCTGGGCTGAGTGCTAATTTGGGCTGAGTGCTAATCTGGGGGAAGTGGGGCTAATCTGGGAGTGTGCGGCTAATCTGGGGGAAGTGGGGCTAATCTGGGAGTGTGCGGCTAATATGGGGGTGTGCAGCTAATATGGAGGTGTGCGGCTAATATGGGGGTGTGCTGCTAATATGGGAGAATAGTGCTAATCTGGTGAGAATTTGAAAATAAGGAATAATCCTTAAAAGAACTATAAATGAATTGAAATTGCAAATTTCAAACATAAAGAAATGTAACTTTTTAGAACTTTTTAGTCTTAGTAAAATTGGTGTACAACTGCTTAGAGATTTGCTACTGCAGAACTGCTCGGAGATTAGTGAGATTTGCTCAGCGACTGTGCAAAACTGCTTATAGACAACTCAACCCACGGTCTTACACTGGTGGCAGCGGTCTCAGTATGGCCAAATCAGAGCAAGCCAGTTTATTGCCTCCAAAGTTCAGCGGCGACTCCAACGTGAGAATGTGGCTAAGCACGTTTGAAGACTTCGCCGACGACTGTGAATGGGACGACAAGAAGAAGGCAAAGAAGCTGAGACTGCTAGTGACAGGAAAAGCGCAAATCTTCGTCTGGGAGCAGCCGGCAGACGTGTCAGCCAGCTATGAAAGGCTGAAGGAGAAGCTGATCGAGTGCTTCAGCAACAGTCTGAGCTGCTACAGAGCAATGGAGAAGTTTGAAGAGCGAAAGCGACAGCCCAACGAGTCGCTGAGGGAGCTCGCCTACAGTCTGAAGCTTCTCCACCTTCGGGCCCGCCTGGACAACTCCGTGGCGGCGCGGGAAAAGGACGTGAAGTTTCGCCTGATGCGCCTCCTGCCATCTGCCGTAAGAGATGCGCTGTTGAAGGACCAGGACGCGGACTCGTGTTCGCTGGCCGCCATCGTCGACAGAGCTGCGCAGCTTGAGCTGGTGAGCCACGCAACTACAGCCTCATCAGCCGCGGTGTCGGTAAAAGACAGACGGCTGATCCAGCTGGAGCAGCAGATGCAGCAGCTGACAGCCAGCGTGCGAACGGGACCACCCGGAAGAGACAGGCGTCAAAAGGGACCCATTAAGTGCTTCAGCTGCGTTGAGCCGGGGAACATCGCTAGGCGGTGCCCAAAGGCGATCGGCAGCCGCTGCAGCCGGTGCTCAGGCAAGGGTCACTCCGCCGCGGTGTGCCCGACACCAACTGGTCAGCCGCAGGGAAACTTCTGAGGGTCGGCAGCCTGGGGCCAGCACCGACTCGCTCAAAAGGGGCCCTCAGATCAGCGCCTTCAGTCTTCGTGAAGGTGCACTTTGGCAGCGTGTCAGCGCCTGCTCTGCTCGACACCGGCGCGCAAGTTTCGTTGATGGACAAGTCACTATTCGACAGATTGCCGTGCAAGATCGACTCCACCGACATCGGTGCGCGGCCGACGGCTGTCGACGGATCTCGGCTGCGCTGCCTTGGCCTGTCAGCAGCGGATTTTTCGATCGGCCAGACCATCCGCGTGCGTCATTGCTTCACAGTCGTGGACGGCATCCAGCCCAGCCTGATCATCGGCATGGACTTCATCGGCGAGGTGTCGCAGGCGATGACCATTGACATTAAAGAAGGCGTCGTCAGGTTCGACGGCACAGCTGTGCCTTTCAGCAGCGAACCGGCTCGAGCAGACTGTCGCCTGGTACCGAGTGTCCTGGTGCGCGTGTGGCGGCAACTACGGAGCTGCCCGCCCGCAGCGAGAAGCTGGTGTGGCTCAAGGTGGATTCCAGCGGCGAGCAGGGAGTCTTTGAGCCGTCTGAGGACTTCGTGAAGTCCACTGCCGTCCTGCCGGCCCGCGTGCTGGTGGTCTCGGACGGCTGCCGCATCCCGGTGAAAATGTGCAACCTGGCAGAGGAGCCCGTGCTGCTGTACGCCAACAAGGCGGTCGGCACGTTCGAAGGCGCGATGACAGACGGGGACGGTCGCCAGGAGGCGGCCCAGGAGAACCCCGTCGGTTGGAACATCAACGCGGAGCTGCCCGAACCGGATGCTGCAAGGCTGCGACAGCTGTTGGAGAGCAACGAGGACCTGTTCGCCAGGCACGAGTACGACCTGGGCACGACGGCGTTGCTGCAGCACCAAATCGAGCTGGAGCCATGAGCGCGGCCACACCGGCAGGTCCAGCGCCGGCTGCCGCTGTCTGTGCGAGACAAGGTGGACAAGAAGATCGGTCAGATGCTGGAAAGCGGCATCATCGAACCGTCGACATCGCCCTGTGCCAGCAACCTGCTGGTGGTCCGCAAGAAGAACGGCGACATCAGACTGTGCACGGACTGGCGGCAGTTTAACGCCTGCACGGTCAAGGATGCGTACCCGCTGCCGCACCTGCAGCAGGCCATGGATGCGCTTGTTGGATGCTCCTGGTTCTCCACCATCGACTGCCGGCAGGGCTACCACCAGGTGGAGGTGGCGGAGGAGGACCGGTACAAGACGGCTTTCTATTCGACGCGCGGCCTGATGCAATTCTGCAAGATGGGCTTCGGGATGTGCAATGCCCCGGCGACGTTCCAGCGGCTCATGGAGCTGGTGATGTCCGGCCTGTCTTGGGAGTCCGTGCTGACTTATATCGACGACATCATTGTCTTCAGCAGGACGTTTGACGAGCACTTGGAGAGGCTGGCGGAAGTTTTTAAGCGGTTGCGAGACGCGGAACTCAAGCTGCACAAGGCCAAGAGCGCGTTCGGCCATCGCCGGGTGCTGTACCTGGGACACCTGATCAGCGAGCAGGGCATCGCACCGGATCCCGGCAAGGTCGAGGCCATTCGCAGCATGCCCAGCCCAACGATGACCGAGGAGGTGAAGCGGTTTCTTGGAATGCTGGGTTTCTACCGCCGGTTCATCCCAGGCTTCAGCCAGACGGCGAGGGTCCTGCACGACGTCAGCGTGAAATCGAGGGACTTCGCGTGGAGCAGCGACTGCGAGCGAGCGTTCCGCGAGTTGAAGGACCGGCTGACCACGGCTCCGGTGCTGAGGCTGCCGGATTTCACCAAGCAGTTCGTGCTCAGCTGCGACAGCAGTCAGTTCGCCGTCGGCGCGGTGCTCAGCCAACTGCACAGTGATGCCGAGCTGCCTGTGACGTTCGCCTCTCGCACCCTCAACAAGGCCGAGCGCAACTACTCAGCGACCGACCGCGAGCTGCTGGCGCTGGTCTGGAGTCTGAAGCATTTCAGGACATACCTGCTGAGTGTCCCGAGCTTCAGAGTCTACTCGGACCACCGGCCACTGCAAGGTCTGCTGGCAACGAAGGACCCCGAAGGTCGGCTGGTGCGATGGCTTTCGACGCTGCAGCAGTTTTCGTTCGAGCTGCTGTACCGGCCTGGCAGGGACAACGTCGTGCCGGATGCGCTGAGCCGGGTGGCCGGCACGCGCCTGCAGCCTCGGTGGGACGACAGCCGCCTGCAAGAGGAGCAACTGCAAGACCCGCTGCTGAGCAAAACGTTCCAGGCGCTGACCGAAGGGATTGACAGCCTGTCCGATTCATGGGCGGCGCAGGTTCGCGAGCTGCTGGACGAGGCCTCGGTGAGCTCGGCGGGAGTCCTGCTGGTCGGTGGCCGGCCAGTCATTCCCGGTCACCTGCGGCCACATTTCCTGCAGCAGGCGCACTCGTGGGACCAGAGCGGACACCTCGGCGTCGACAGGACCGGAGCGAGATTGTCTGAGCGCTGCTGGTGGCCTGGTCTGCGACGGGACGTCGAGAACTGGGTGGCCAGCTGTGCGGTCTGCCTGGCCAAGAAGAGTCCAACCAAGCCGCAGAAAGCGCCGCTACAGTCGACGTGCCAGCCGACGGCTCCATGGCAGCTGGTGCAGATTGACATCAAAGGGCCGCTTCCGCGTACGACTGATGGCAAGGCGTACATCCTAAACATGTGCGACGCCTTTCCCAAGTGGATGGAGACGGCAGCCCTGGCGGCGATCGACGCGGTTACGGTGGCGGATGCACTGCTCAAGTCGGTGGTTCATCGTCACGGCGCTCCTCAGGTGCTGCACAGTGACCAGGGACGGCAATTCGAGAGCGAGGTGTTCGGCCGGCTCTGCGAGAAGCTGGGCGTCGAAAAGACGCGCACGTCGCCGTTTCATCCGAGCGGCAGCGGAATCGTCGAGCGAGGCAACCGGACGCTCGGCGATATGCTGGCGACGACTTTGGCCGAGAACCAGCAGGATTGGGACAGCAAGCTGCCGTATGTGACCTGGGCCTACAACACCTCCGTGCACAGCACCACCGGCCTCAGTCCGTACCAGGTCCTCCACGGCTGGTCACCGAGGCTGGATCTTGACAGCTGGCTGATAAGCGGCGACCGGCCGGCAGCCGACAGTGGACATCACGGCTTCCTGCGGCGGACTCAGGAGAACCTGCAGAGCGCTTTCGACGCGGTGCACGGCCGACTGCGGAGCGCCCAGGCCGAGCGCAAGCGGCTGGCCAACCAGGACTCTCGGTTCGTACAGTTCGAAGAGGGCCAGCTCGTAATGCTGCGCAACTCCGTCGTCAAGCGTGGCCAGACGCGGTGTTTGAGCGCCATGTGGAAGGGGCCGTACCGAGTCCTGAGGCGCCTGGGCGAGGTCAATTACCGCATCCAGGACGAGACCGGCCGCAGGCGCCGGCTGTTGGTGCACCACGACCGCCTCAAGCGCTTCGTGCAGCGGCGGGCGTCACTGGAGCTTCCGGCCGTAGCAGACCACCAGCCGCCGGCTGCCGACTCCAACAACGACGGCACCGCCGCTGAGCCGCATGGGCTGGCGGTCGATCCTGGCGGCGACGCGGTGACCTTCTGGCCCGAGCTGCAGGCAGACGAGGCACCCGAGGAGCAGCCGGCGGCACCGGCCGAGCCGGTCACGGTTCCGCGGCGGTCGGCGAGAGAGCAGCGGCCACCTGACTTATACATGGCGGGCTTTGCTTGACTCTGGAACTGTCTTGCTTCTAGGGGGAAAGTAGTGTAGTCTGGCTTGTTGATGCGCGTGCACTTAGATGTGCACGTCTGGCTGGTTTGGGGGGTTGGGGTTTAGCGCTGTAGCGTGTGCGTGCTTAGGGTGGTTACACCCACCCCAACTTTGGCATTAAATATATTGGCGTGAGCCAGTGAGGCCTCCTCACGTTTTTGTTATTCTCTGCAACTCAACCCACGGTCCATTAAAATTAGGGCTTGAATTGTCCCCTCAGCAAACAAAAATAATTCACTCAGCAGTCCGCAGTAATTCCTCCAACAAATTGCAATTAATCTTCAAAAGTTATTATCGTCAGAAGTCTGCCCCCCCCCCCAATCAGTTCTCAGTTATCCATTCAGCAGTTTGCAGCTATACGCCCATAAGTCTTGAGAAACTGCCTCAGCAGTTTACAGCTTGTCCCCTCTGCAGATTGAAATGATCCTTTCGACAATCTGCAGTGATCAGTTCTCCTCAGTGTTCTCAGCAAACTTGCCCAGCCTTCCAAGCCGCAGGAAAGTTCGTAGAGAACCACATCGCCATCGACTTCTAGAAAAAGCTCCACAACAACCTCCGACCACTCGCCGCCACGCGACCCCTGATGTTCAAGTTCGCGCCAGTCCGAGCCCCCTGGCACCAAGGGGCGGTCGAGCGCCTCGTCGCCCTCACAAAGTCCAGTGTTCGTCCTGCCCTCTGGCGCAAGCGCATCTCCGATAAGGAACTACACACTCTCCTCGTCAAGATCGAGGCCATTCTTAACTGCCGGCCGCTGACCACCGTCTCCAACGACCCGGCCGATCCGTCACCGCTGACTCCGGCTCACCTCCTCGGGGTTGGCCCTCACCTGTTACTTCCGGTTCACAACGAAACCTTCCTGCTTGTCGGTACCAAGGACCACTAGAAGTTACCGTTGTATCAGGACGCAACACTCGTAAATATTGCAAAATTATTTGAAGGCCCGCTTGTTTGCATTGCAGCTTAACTTTAAATGCTCATAACTCCGGACTGGTTGCACTTTGAAAGATAATTTTTTCGCCAGGTTGCTCGAAATTTTGTTCTCTTAAACATATAACAAACTTTAGCGCTATATCTACATGTAGGAGCGGCGGGCGTACAGTAAAGTAACGGCAATACACAATATTTCATTGCATACAAAATGAATAAAGTTTCAGTTACTTCAATTATTGCCTCCTAGTCTCGATAAAGTAGCAGACCATACAACATACTCTGTAGTTGGAAGCTTTATAAAGCGGATAATCTGTACAGAGTTCAGTGGGCTGCAAAGGCGTCACTTCACTATCAAAAACCAGTATTATAAAAATCAGAAAGGCGCAGTATTTTTGAAATCTTGGCACACCTGCCCAACAAGAACTCCAACATTCATAATCTTTCTTTTGCTGTTCAAATGAACAGTAGGAGTCAAATAAAACTTGTACAGTAGCACAACTTTATTTGTATTTAAGTTCAATTTCGATATAAAAACCTCTAATTTCATAAAGAATACATGCGAAATAAGAAAACAAAGTCAAAAAGCAACAATAAGCCAATGTATTTTAAACTTAAACTTTCATACCAATCAAGTCATTCTGTCTAAAAAATCTCTTAAAATCACAAAGCATAATGAATCACAGTACTTCACCATGTTAGCTCAGCAGACATTGATGGATGAACATCTAGATTGGATGATTTGGCACACCTGAAATGAAACCAATTTGGGATTAATAAATACCTGCTTTGCAATGAACAACAAAACAAGCCTTGTTTTGAGTAAATGAATACATTTTCTCTATAACCTAATATGTATGAAACAAAGCTTAAACCATCAAATCACAGCTGGTTTAACTAACATGAAACTGACAAACTAACAAATTAAAGTACATTGAATATGGATATAAAGGTAATGATAATAAGAAACTGTAGTTAAACTAAACAAACATCTCAACCGTCAATCTGCAACATTTGTAAACAATATGGTTCATAAAATAATTGTCAATGACAAGACTAACAACCTACTTATTGCACTGATGAAAAACAAGATAAGGTTTACAATCTTGTATAAAGATAGTTAGAACAATAGCTTTAGATAAGTCTATAAATGGTATACATCCGGCTATACAGAATTGTCTTAGGCCTAATAAATAAGGAAAGAGAATTATACACATTTAGACTTCAAAGTATATTCAATTGTGAATTTATATACTCTAATATATTGCTGTATTGACAACAAAAAACTATAACAAACTATAAGCCATGTTGCTAGGAATGCTAGTTAAACAAACAAATAAATCTTACACATTGTTTACACATTGTCTATAACACTGTGTAAAACTATATTTGTCTTTAGACTAAGATGTTTTTTTCCTATTTGTCATTCTAATGTATGGTAAAAAATAGTACTCCTTTACCCTTGACTTCAGTTTTGAACATATAACTTCAGCTTAGTGAAATGATATAATTAATCTAATCCAAATCAAATCTAATCTAATTCTATAATTCTATTCAGTATAACAAAAATGAGTGTCTTGTTCTAAAGTGGTATTGGTAAATGATTTACTTAAACAGCATAGCTCAACCAATTTTGAAGCATTTAACTTCACTTAGCTATAAAATCAACAATCAGGTAACTAGAATACAAAAAAATAATCAACAGACTTATTAATGACTTTTAAAAACAATTTTTGCATGTAAAGGGTAATAGATGCCTACAAAATTATAAACAAAACTGTACATTTGACAAAACTGTCAACAATTTTCTAACAAACAGTAGAATGTTAGCCTGTAAGTAATTAAATAGATGCCTACAAAAATATGAACAAAACTGTACATTTGACAAAACTGTCAACAACTTTCTAACAAACAGTAGAATGTTATCCTGTAAGTAATTAAATAGATGCCTCCAAAAATATGAACAAAACTGTTCAAACTTTTTAATAGACTCAACTAACTTAAGCAAACTTAAATTGATACAAAAGCTTGCAATAAATTATAGCTATCCCCAAAGTATATAAAAAATTCATGGGCTTCAAGAAATACATCTGAGTATGCCAGCAATTGGTCAACTAGCCAGAGTGTGATAATAAAGAATGTAGCAAATCATTCATGTTGTAGTTTACGTAGTCTACGTCCATTGGCATTGAAAGTATGCCGAGGTATCTCTGATGACTTACGCACTAGGCCTTTGAAAAAAGTATTTGCAAGCCGGCGAGCAATAGATGATAGTTGATCCTTTTGAATATCAAAGTCAACAAGTGACTCAAAAGTATATAGAAAAAGGCGAATTGTATGTCTGGCACACTTCAGTGACATCATACCAAAGAGTGAGTAGCACATTGATGCATAGACAATTAGCCATTCAGGAGGATGTTGCAATTTTCCTCTAGATAAAAGGTTAGTAAACTCACTATCTGGTGCCTGTACAGTTTGAGCAGGAAATACTTCAGGCACTTCTAATGACTCCTTCATTGAAATATAGCCGCAGATATAATACAGAGTTACTCTTTCATCCAGTGATACCTCTTCAATTTGGCCTGGCAAATTATCAATTAACTCAATCTCTTCAAATGACATTGTGCCAGTACAACAGCTGTCTTGTGCTTGGCAGTTCATAGATGGTGCATCAATTTGCAGGTCTGCATACAGTTGCATTCTTCGTAGGCGGGCTGAGAGCATTATCTGCTCAACTGATATATAATAGCAGCCCCCATGTCCTTGTCTGTAAATAGAAAATTCTCCTTCAAGTCTGTCTGATTGAAGCTCACCTAGAGAATGTGTATAAATAAAAATTAAATGACTCACTTACTTTGAAAAGGTACTTTTATCTAAATCAACTTTCACTACTTACTGGTATACACTTATTCTTACCTAATAACACATAGGAAAATTTACAGTCTTTTAGTAAATATCTGCTCAGTTCAACCAGCCCTTTTGATGTCTGTATAGCAGCCTTGCGAGTTTCCGAAGTAAGCGATTGTAAACGTCCAGGTCCTCGACCTCCAGGCATCCGTTCTAATACTTCGGCAAACATACTTAGTAACTTAAGATTGCTTGACTCTTCAGAGAAAATTGGACTACGTGTATCATCATGCAGCTGCATATGAGATGTTGTTGATTTTACATTAACCACTTTCCAAAACTTAAGGATAAAATCTATAAAAGTGGCTGTACCATAAAACCCATGAAGTTGAAGAGCAGCAATTGTCTTTTCATTAAAAACTTGAAGAACTAAAGATACCTTCTGACGTTCCAATGGAGATGGATGGCATGATTGTGGACTAAGTGTTGTAGGTCGAACAACATGAAGCTGTGATTTCTGCTCAATATCTATAATATCATTCCAATTAGCTTGACAAATAGGCCCTTCTGGTAAAAGTTGAAAGTCAATAATCTTTGAGCCTTGAGTATACCAATTATTGCGAATGTTTTTCAATAGATGAACTGTGTCATATAATAGAAACAAAGGTAGGCTTTGATCTACTGGGTTAATTGCCTTCCAGGGTGCATCCATGTTGTCAAACTGAAACTTCTGGTAGCAGATACGGTTGATGAAATGATTGTCACAAATAAGACTTACAACCTGCCCATTGCATTGATGAATAACCCTAATTAGTTTTACAATTTGTTGGAACAAGAAGTTGGGTTTTAAACTATAAACAGGAATCAGCCTAGCCACAAATGATTGGGCTCCCATGAATGGTTTTATCATTAAGGCTAGGATAGTACGAGCCAATTGTGTTGGTACATCCTCAGCATAGCCAACTGTATGTCCACCTCGGAAACGAGCTGATGGTAAAACGTATACTTCATCAAAAATAACAGTACACAACTTCTGTGACGGAGTCAGTTGGCCAAAATGTGTGCTCACAATGGTCTTACAATCTAAGTCTGTTCCAACATTACCAAGACCACCAAGATGACGCTTTAGAGTTGTAGCATGCGGTAGAGTCATAAGGTGCCTTGCTGACCGATAAGCATTAGTGCCAGATAGGAAGATCTTCATGGCTGTTAAAATGTCTGATGAATTATAATAGTGCCCATTTGATGATAAGGACAATTCCAGTTGACGAAGAAGAAACAGTTGCTTGGAGCTACATGGTAACTTTCGAATGGTTGCCACACTAGACTTGATCTCATCACTAATTGTCAATGGGGCCTGTTTGACCCTATTGACAATAGCTTCAAGTTGACTAAAGCGTTCTAGTTTCCATTGAAATCCTAGGAGGTCAGTTACCTTGACAACACTGTTCTGTCGATAGGCTTCAACAGTGAAGTCACTATTAACACAGATATAGAATTCAACTGCACGTTCAAATATGGTCAAGAACAAAACATTCGAATCCGAAACTTGCACAAGCCAGCCAACTAAGAAGGGAAGAGCTAAAGCAGCAACTTGGAAAGCATTCCACGAACAGATTCGATCGGCTTTGTTAAATGCAGGCATTTGATCTGGTTCTTGACCACGCTGTGACAGGGAAATGCCTCTTTTAACAGCCTGCCTTGACTTCTCTAAAAATATTTTTGAATTACAAACAACAACACATTATAAAAGGCAATCCAACTTTACCTGAGCTATAGGTTATATAACATGCTATATGATAGGGCATATTGTTAACTTACTTGGATATGTTTGGCGCATATCACTTTTCTTAGCAAATTGAAAAATAGAAGGTGGGTCCCTAGGCATACATGCGCAACAGTCGGCCGAGTCGGCCGATCCGGCCGACCGATTTGGCGGCCAATCAAGGAAGTCGCAAAAATGCCCACCCAAAAATAACCTAAAGAGTAGTACTAAGTAGCTGACGAGGCATTTTAGCTTAATAAAACAGTCATAGTTACTCCTGCCGTTTACCCAAAGTTGCGTTAATTTTGCTTTCGGGTTTTTTTAAATGTAAGTCGCATTTTTGGCCAAAAACTACGTCGCATTTTTGTTAAAACTAAGTCGCACGGCTGACCGAATTTTGGAGGTTGCACATGTATGTCCCTAGGTCTTGTGAACCGCTTGACTTTTACCATGGGGGCATCATCTTCCCAATGCTTTCGGCAAATGCCCATGAACTTAGAGACATTCTACAATTGATATATAAACTTTAGAAAGTTAATTATTTTTACTATACATTTTAATTATTCAAAAATTATATTGATCTCAATTATTTACTTTTAAAGAATAAAGTAACTCATTAAAAGGTCATTTTATTCACCTTAATAGACGATGGCAATGCATTAATCCATCGGCAATGCTCAGCCTCATCTTTAGGAAAGCCAAATATAGCTACCTTCTCTTCATTGCGATAGTTACTTCTACAAGATGGTATGCAACATTTCATGGGCATGGTTTGATAATTTTTTGTGAGTACACTGAAATTGTTAGATTTATAAACCAAAAAATTGAAACATTTCAGTTATCTCACTTTACATTTTAAAATATTAGACCCAAAACATAAACTATGAAAAAACAAATGAAAGCCAAAAAGGGTTTTAATAAGTGAATAACTGTGTATTATATTAATGCACAGATTTGAAAGTGAACACAAACTGGTAATAAAAGAAAAACAAATAAAAAAGTAGCAGAAATATTTTTTCTTCTAAAAAAACACCAATATTAATAAATAAAGGCCTTTTAAAAAATTGTACCTAACACAATTGAAAAGCTGCTATTTGACATTAAAAATAGGTGCTGCAAATGTCTTCAAGACAGTAATACATTACAATATTATTACACTGATAAAAATTGGAAAAAATAGTGTTTTCAACACAAAAATAAATAGGCCTAAAGAAATTGAAAAGCCAGTATAATAAACTTTAGCCTTGTTGTTTCTAGTGGGAAACCAACTTTTAATATGCTAAAATATGTCTGCTACAAAAGGACAAAAGAATAAAAAGCATAGGTTAGTTAGCTAAAGCAACATCTTATTGGTTGGATACATTAAAAACAAATAAACTATCATTTAACTTGTCTGATACTAACATCAAGCATGAGTACATGAATTAGTCCTAGTCTTCAGTAATAATAATAATAGGCCTAATAATAATATTAATAATAATAATAACTAGGCCTAATAATCATGGTAGGCCTAGGCATAGGCCTAGTAGCTGTTGGAGTTTCAGTATGATAGGCCTAATGTCATATGATAGCCTGTCATAGCTAGCTAAAGTGTAAAGGCTAAGCTTATAAGTTATAAAATAATATAGACCTACTGGTTAAATTACTTTCTGGTTGATAGTAAGTTAGTTAGAAGCCCTTCTGATCCTTTGACCTTTTCTCAAGCTTTGTTGAATTCTCAGTACTATGACTAGCAGTATCTGCTGTCTGCATAAAACCTTAGGGGGCCTAGGAAATATTAAAACGAGTTGCATTTAATGATATAATTACTCAAAATATCTAGATTACAGCCTAAATAAACTATAAATACACATATTATATGAAGCTTCTGAGGCTCAAATGTAGTGTATGCTTCTTTAAAACAGTCGACTTAAGTCGAGTAGATGCTTTTTTGAAGGCAAGTACCGATAAATACACGTAAACAAGCGGGCCTTCAAATAATTTTACAATATTTACGAGTGTTGCGTCCTGATACAACGGTAACTTCTAGTGGTCCTTGGTCGGTACTTCCACTGCTGACCGCCTCCGAGCTCTACATCGCCGCCGCGACGCCATCCTTAACGAGTTCTGGGGCCGGTGGAGACAGGAGTACCTCAGCCATCTCCGGTCAGTCCATCTACAAGGTCCCCACAGACAGCACACCAGCGACGGCATCAGCTTTCAACCCGGCCAAGCCTGTCTGCTGGCTGAACCTACGCCTCGAGCGACATGGAAAGTGTGCCGGATTCTGCAGCTGCATCCGGACCCAACCGTTGTCGTCCGCTATGTGACCATCCGCACCGTGTCTGGCCACAATGTCCGGCGATCCATCGGACACCTCGAACCCCTCGAGTGCGACATCAACGGCCCGCCTGCCGGCCCGCCTGCCGGCCCGCCTGCCGGCCCGCCTGCCGGCCCGCCTGCCGGCCCGCCTGCCGGCCCGCCTGCCGGCCCGCCTGCCGGCCCGCCTGCCGGCCCGCCTGCCGGCCCGCCTGCCGGCCCGCCTGCCGGCCCGCCTGCCGGCCTGCCTGCCGGCCCGCCTGCCGGCCCGCCTGCCAGTCCACCTACCAGTCCACCTGCCGGTCCACCTGCCGGCCCGCCGACTGGCCAATCACCCCGAGACAAGTGCACCATACGCCGGCAAACAATCCGTGACGGAATTTTTGACGCCGGAACTGAACTAAATAACCGAATACTTACAGTCACAAGTTAATCATTCTACTGTTTTACCGTTCACAATCCCCTCTATCTATCGTTACCTGTTGGCCCCCCGAGCCTGTCGGAATTCCATCCTCCAATTATTTGTACTTTCTGTTTTGCAATTCAGCCTTGTATTTTTCAGTTAGCCGACTCCCTTCATCTACCACGCTCTTCCCCACAGATAATCTCAATCGTTAATTTACGCTTGTTACCATAGATAATACAACTAACCTGTTCATTCTGTTCGTATAAGTACAAGTTAAACTCGCGGCTTAGCACTTCACCTTCCCTTCTGCACCACTAATCCTTATATCTCGTTTTATTAGTTTATTGTCTAATATATTAGAAATGAGGTTTCGTCTTAGAGAAATCAGCCCTGAAGCCTCACAGCTAGGGTTATCAAGTCATACAATTTTTTAGACCCTCATGGCACGAAACGGAAACTGTCTGGAAACTGTGCCAAAAATTTTTTCTCGGCTTCCTTCCAACTGTGGTCACAGAGAATTAAAATATAAACTTAAATTGTCCCTATCAGTAAGTTAAACTCCAACATAAAATATTAGCGAATTTATTAACGGACTGTCGCGCAACAATGCCAAAAATAATATGAGCACACACCACGCACAAGATAAGCCAATTCGCACTGAAGCAGAAGGACCACCTTCAGTAACATATATGCGTACATATAACGATAACTTTGTCTGCTTTCAGATGTAAATAATAATACCTGTGGCACGATCATTTATGCAAATTCATCGAAAGTGTCTGGAGTCATCGAGAGCCACAAAGGCTACGGCCAGGACTTGTACAACAGCGTGCCATATCAGGGTTACATAATGTCCTTATACGCGCCGAATTTAACCTGCCTGTGGACACTTCCCAAACGCCCTGGATTCTACATCAATCTCTTTATCAAAACCTGCGACCTTGGCATAGGGGACTGCCTAAAAATTGTAACAAGGCACTCCTCAAATTCCAGTGAGCCTGGCAGTGATAGAGATTTGCAGTTTTGCAGTACCTACTATTACTGTACAAAAGTACACTGGATTACAACAGGAGACGCACATATTTCTTTCACAGCGGACAATCTTCATGAATCGATCGGATTCTCTATTCAGTTTTACTATGAGCAAGGTTTGGTGACCTTCTCTAATTCACGTTTAACGATAAGAACCCAAGAAGAATTTTTTTCTTTCTTTAATCATAAACATCATTTTAGCATGTCCAAGCGTCCAGAAATGGGACTCCGACAACGGTGAAGTAGTTAGTCACACCAATCCCGAAAAAACGCACTACTTAAACAATATGACATGCGATTGGTTAATTTCTGTGTCGCCAGGCAAAAAAGTAATCGCCTGGTTTACTCCTCGTATTAGCAGACAGTATTACCGGTATTCGTACGACAGAGTCACATTGTACGATGGTCTCAGCGGTTCAAAAACTTTGGCCAACAGCACTTCTATTACGACAGAGGTCGGATACCTGTCCACCACAAGCAACATGAGGGTCAGGTTCACAACAGATGCCACTGGACATTACTACGGGTTTCGAATTCGATACAGCATTGCTGAGAACTGTAAGTTAGAACTTATTCAATAAATTACGAGCTATAAGGAGCATAGAGAGCAGGATATAGAATAAAAAATTAATACTTTCATTTTTTTCCAGTCTGCGACGGTTGGAAGATTCTTAACGCCAGCCAAGGCGAGTTTTTCGACCATAATGACTCATCATCCCCAAACTATCTGAACGGTATGATGTGCTACTGGAGTATTATCGCGCCTTTGGGATACAGCGTAGTGGCTCAGTTTAAATCATTCAGTCTCTACTACAAGGACTATGTCGCAATATATGATGGACTTCACCCAAATCGCTCACTGACAATTGGAAGTTACGACGGAAGCTTTAAATTTCAGTCTGTCAGTTCAAGAATTTTTGTTTCCAAGTCAAATGCGATGCTTGTATATTTTGTGACGGATACCTATATATATAGTCGAACAGGCTCTGGCTTCGGAATGAAGTACAACACAACGGAAAAATGTGAGCAAGGCTTTCATGTGCGACTTAATTATTTTGAAAATCCAGCGCAGCATAGTCCCAGTAAGGAAATGCGTTTGAAGCTTTTAGTTAAACAACTTCACCGTAAAACTATACGCTCGTAAAAAAATTTGCATTGCCAAACGATAGATGCATATGTACGCTTATGCAGTTTACACTATTGACGAATGCATGTTACAGTATTAGAAGCTAAAATAAATTCGATTCTTATTTTCATCAGTTGCACTTTTTTCATTTGTTGTTGACCTATACTTAACAACAGTTTGTCAAGGCACGGAGCTCCTGACCAACGACACTGGAGAGCTGGCCAGCCATTCGTCTGCAGGCATTATGGGCTTCTTGATAAGCTCGGACTGCTACTGGGTGATCAGGGTCTCTCCGTCAAAGCGAGTGGTGGCTCGCTTTACCTTTTTTAACATTACTTCCCGCTATGAAAGCGTCACTCTGTTTGATGGAGCCAATGGGTCAACAGTTCTGGCCACCCTATCGAGCAACTTCTCGGACACAACGCGGGATTTCATAACGACAGAAAACGTCTTGACCGTGCATCTACACATTCCAGAGAGTAGCTATCGATCACTCGGAATCAAAATGAAATACGAAGCTGCCGATAACTGTGAGTATTTGTTTTACTATATTGGGTCTGCTAAAATATGTCTATTTAAACTTACATTAATGCTTTGCTACATGCTGATTAAGTTTTACTAATTTCTTCATGTTTATTTTCTCTGTAATAGTAAGGAAGTGCTACGACGCATTATTCCTAAACAACGTTCTAAAAAATCCGCAGTGCCAGCAACAACCAGTTCAGAGCAGCCGTCTCGACCTACCACAGCACGCGCTGTTTTCAGCAGTCCAAATTTGCCATCAACTGCAAAAGTTATACCAGAAACAAGCTCTGCTCCTGAGTTGGCTACAACTGGTGGAAAACTATCCCAAACAGGTAGGCAATTCATTTCAAACAATGTTTTGTTGATGTTCTCTGTAATATTGTAAGTGTTACGACGTTACATATGCTCGTGTTAAATATAACTTACTTAAAACTAATGTTCTTAAAATTTCGCAGAACCGGCAACAACTAGTTCAAAGCAGACGACGCCAACTACAACACGGGCTGTTGTCAGCAGCCCAAGTTTGCAAACAACTTCAAAAATGATACCAGAAACAAGTTCTGCTCCGGAGTCGGCAACAACTAAAAAACTGTCACAAACGGGTAGGAGATTCATTTCAAGCAAACTTAGCTAATTATATCAAAAGAGGAAGGCGAAAATCAACATTTATAGCGACGCGTTTCGCACGTAACTGTGCATCTTCAGGCTAGGTATATTTTGAGCAAAAAACGAGTGAGAACGGCAATAAATACAGAATTTTGGGGTTATAAATTCAATCAATATTTAATATTTATTATTTAAAGTACATGTTTGTCCAAAAGTCGAGAGGCGAAGTCCAGGGACGTAATGGTAGTCGAAATAGTT
Organism: Macrostomum lignano; assembly: GCA_002269645.1. Taxonomy (NCBI): domain Eukaryota; kingdom Metazoa; phylum Platyhelminthes; family Macrostomidae; genus Macrostomum; species Macrostomum lignano. Next base: position 85,531 of record NIVC01001196.1, on the reverse strand, counting down.
AGAAGAATAATAGGCCTAATGTACAGCCAGTGCCCCCTTCCCTCATTTTCAGAAATATTGATTGAATTTATAACCCCAAAATTCTGTATTTATTGCCGTTCTCACTCGTTTTTTGCTCAAAATATACCTAGCCTGAAGATGCACAGTTTCGTGCGAAACGCATCGCTACAAATGTTGATTTTCGCTTTCCTATTTATCGTACTTGCCAAGCGAGCAACTTTACCAATATAAAAAGATTTAAACGTTTGCGTGCATAGTGTAGTAAACATTAAATTATTGAAACAATAAAACACTGAAATATATTGGATGAGTGCTATTTGCTAATAGCGCAGCTAGTAAATTTCTTTACAAAATGACACAAATCGACTCATCCATGGTTTTTCAGAAGCCAAAGAATCTTTTCCGACTTATGTTCTCGTCTTAGCAATCGCTGTTCCCTCGGCTGCAGTTGCAATTAATGCTGCAATTGTTGGAATTGTCATCCACAAGGTTTTATTTGCGAATTTTGAAGTAATGTTCTTTAATTTCATTTAATTAATTTAATATTTACACCATTTGAAAATATTTCAATCATTTTAGTATCTTCAGAATCTGAAGCGACTCAAAACTCCAACTTATTCTAATACCGAGGTCTGAAATTCACGATTTTGCTGTCATGCACTCTCACACTTGCAAATGATGCTACGAGTATTTAAATTTCAATTACGTTTCTAACAAATATTTCAGGTTAGAGACGGTTCATATGCACCTGAGACAACGTCAGCTGGAGATGTAACTATCATATTTCCCGCAATATTTTACCTATAAGTAGTTTTGACTAAGTCGACAACAGCTCCCTAAAAACTGAAATTATTATTCTTTCAGAATGAAAACGACTATTCAGTAGCCGACAAATTATACAACACTACACAGAGGAATCTCGGCGAGGACGACTACTACGACTCTATTGGCACGTTTTCGCAAGGAGACCCACAGCTCAGCACATTTAAATAATATGAGATGCGAAGGCAGGGCTAGAGGTTGTTTGCGTCGACTGTTTAGACAAAAAACACTGGGCACGTTTTCAACTTTTACTTATAATAGCCAGTAAATATTTCATAGGCTCGTACAAGTACACGAAAATACACAAGCTACTCCAACCCAGGTTTGCAAGCATTATGGTGCTTTAAAACTGAAAGTAGTATATTTTTATATTAAGTATATAAAGTATTTATAAGTATATTTAAGTATATTTTTATCTGTTTGCTCGATGGAAATAAGGATTATTATAAAGGTCAGCTCCCGGTCTCAGACGTCACTTGTTAAGCTATCATTGTTTTATTCCTTCTTATGTGTTCTTACATCCTCCTCCATGAGTCATCCCACCTTATTATAACAGTTTGTAACAATTTCATAAAAATTATAAGGCTATCATGCAGCTTTAAGTCGTCAAGTTTGCAAGAAATTTTTGTATTTACTCTAGCTATTATAGATTCTGTATAACTGTCTCACTCATTTTTTTCCATTTTCAGACTTTTTAACTTGAGTAGAAACATTGTTTTAATCAATTTTTCCTGTTATCGCATTCTCCTCCCACACTTTCTTAACAGTTCGTAACATATTTCATTCAAATTTTTAAGTCATTGCCCAGACACAATGAATTGTCAGGTTTGAAATATAATGTTTTATTCTCTGTATATTCAATTCTGTGTAAATTCCTGCATGAAATTACTATCCAAGGTTTTGATATTCAATTTTTTATCTTTGTCGCAGCTTTAAAGACTTTCTCTCTCATGAAGTTGCTTCAAATGTTTTGAGGCTTTGATGTTCCCTGAATTAAAACTATCCCGCGAAATTTCACAACCACTGACTATAGTAATAAGTATATACGAGCTAGAAACAAATTGTTTCCTGCTAATTTTATTCTTGTTTGCTGTGCTTTTTAATAATTATTTCTTCCTATTTTTTTTCGTTATTCGTTTGAGTGTTCTAATTAAAGTCGAAATTACAAGAACATTATTAATATCTACTCCAAAAATACTGAAATTTCCCGTTTAACATAACAAAGAAAGAAAGCATGAAAAGGAGAAGCGTCTTTTCGGAAACAGTAGCTAAACAATGTCTTCTGCAGAATTTTTTGACTATTTAGAATGGATGCTTTCACACGACCTAAATTTCATGACACCTAAAATCAACATACTTCACGTCTAAATTTCAGCCAAAATGTGAAGGAGCTTTCTGAGATTTTAGATGTTGTAAAATTTAGGTGATCTGAATTTAGGTGACATGAAATTTAGGCGATGTGAAATCATGTGCTTTGGCGTTGTGAAATATAGGTCTTGTGAAAACCTATATTTAAAATAACAAGCCATAGAAAGGAGACTGGATATATCGGAGGATTGGAGAGTAATTGTGAGGGACCAAGTTCATCTTGTTTGCGCGGTCCAACACCCCATACGGTATCGAAGGTTGTAATAGACTTTTAGAAGTTTAGAAAATTAGTCAATAAAATAGTACTTTTACTATTAATATTGTTATTATTATTACTATTAAACAGCTGAGTCCAGCCTAGCTGCAGATTTAGGGGTAAGATACTGAGCCTGTACGAGCCCGGTTGTACATCTGAGAGAAAGTGTCAGTCAGTGCTGCAAAGTTTTGCAGCGAGCTTGGCCCCGGCGGAGCCTTCCACAGGCCGGGCTGAGCAGCAGGTCGGCGAGCGGGGGCCTGGTGTCCCGTGCGTGAGCGCAGGCGCTGTGGCCGATAAACATCTGGTGTCGACTCTGCAGGGTGCGACCCAAAGGCGGCTTGCGGGTCCAGGTCACCAGCTGTGCGTTGCTCAGGCGTTTAGGAAACCAGCTATGCAATGGGCATTGCGCAGGAGGTGGTGATGACAGGCCTTCAAGCTCGCATCGCGAGTGGCAGTTATAGGAACAGCCTCCAACCCGTGTGTCAGCACCGGTGTGGCCGTCCGCTAGAAAAGCAGTGAAAAAAGGGTTGGAAAATGCTAAAATGCAGCACTCCTGTCTTGCCGTAGTTGATGTGGAGCCCCACGCGTTTCCCCTCGTCAGCCAGCCGACTCACCGCCCTCTGCGCAGCTTCGGGGCTGCAACAGTTCAGCGCCACATTGTCGGCGTAGGCGAGGCTGGTCAGTTTGACACAGGGAAAGCAGGAGCTGCGGCAAGGCACCACTTCATAGCCATCTTCGTCGTGGAGAGCCAGCTGCATGACGTACACGTAGTCGATCCGGATGACCAATACAAATGAGAATAAGACGTCGTCTTGCAAGACCCTGGAGGTGGTGACAAATTCAGCGCTGTAGGGCTGTGGTCAGTCTAGACAAAAGCCTTGGGCGAGTTGTTAAGGTCCATGATTGCTTGGACCAGCAGCTGAGGAACTCCATGTTGCTGTAGTAGCCAGAAAATGGCCGCCCGGCTGACGGAGTCAAATTTTTTGCATAAATCTACAAAGAAAACTGGCACCACCTTTAAGCTCGCTTCGCAGGTGTCAATGACGCAGAGGATCGCAGTGACTTATTTTGCTGTTGACCGTCCAGGTCTGAAGCCACTCTAGATGTTGAGAAGCCTCTGGTTGAAGATGGATTGAATGCGGTTGCGAAGACTGGCGTGAAGGAATTTGGCCAGAGTGCACTCCAGGGCGATGCCACGCAAGTTTTTCAGGCCGCTGGAGTTGCTCTTCTTGGGAATGGCCACTATCTTAGAAGTTCTCCATCGCTCTGGGGCACTCTGGGACACTAGCAGTTGAGCCCCACCCAGGCGACAGGAGTGGTTGAGGATTCCGTTGATGACCGGTACAATAGCAGCTCGGGCATCTTCAGGACACGCGGTGAGATGTCATCGATTCCCGCTGCTGCATCAGTCCGCAAGGTTCTTTGGGCTTTGGAGACTTTATCCATGGAGATCGGAGCGAAATCGAAGTCGGATGGACAGGCAGCTGGGGCATTGCAAACAGCATCGCTGGGAGCTGGGGCATTCCATATTCCACTGGATAGAAGTGGCCCGCAATCGGCTGTAGATGGTTCTGGATGGAATCAGCTTTGATGATAGCATTATGTGGGGGTCGCCGTCCAGTGAAGCAGTCGATGGTGCACCAGGCCGCAGCATGACGGCAGTTGTCAGTATCAGCATCATGGATCTTCGTCACAGCTTCTTTGGTAGACGGCTCAGAAGCTTGTATGTGGCAGTTTGCAGCGCTTTAGCCGCGGTGGAAGGGAGCACTGCTGGCAGTGCCACGCCGCGAAACTGCAGCTGGCATTTCTTGCCGGGCTCTGATGTTGTCCGGATGAGAGTTTCAGAGTGCACCTGATTGCTATACAGTTGCCTCCTGGGAGCGCAGCTGCCGAGGAAGCGACTGCTGCAGAGAAGCTGTGGTCGTAGCTGCTGTCAAGGTGGAGAACGGAGTACTTGAGTTATTGCAGGAATTTGATTTGATCTCAGAGATGTTAATTGCACCCTAGCAGGGCAGGGGACTGGCCGGCTTCCCGAAGCGATGCCAGCGTAGCTCCAGTCTGCGGCAGGAGAGTGTGGTTGGATGGGATGTATTTCAGAGTGATGTTACGAGAACTGCACCCTTTGGCTCGTTCCAGCATGTGGAACACATGGCGATCGTTTGCAACAAGGCAAAGCTTTGAAGCCGACTCAAACTCAGATTTGCCAGCCCATCAACTTTCTCATGCAGCATCGTCTGTCGCGACAGTCGAGTCTGCAGCATTCATCAGCTCCGGTGACGGCAGACTGGGGACTCGTGTGTAATATTTTATTCCTTGCCTTAGAGGCAGTCTGAACTGTTAGCAATCGTGACAAACAATTAGCTGAATCATCGTATTGATTTAATATACGTTCGCTCTCTATGTACATCGCAGGCTTAACTTCAACTTGCATAAATAAAGCGATCACTGCCTCACGGGGCCTTCGTTTTTTTTGGTGCTGCCAAATACCGCGTGTTACACCACTTGGCTATTCGACGTGCACAGCGGTTGCTGCGTGGCTACAGCGTCTACTTTTTGCAAGGCTGAGCTGGGCCCGAGTCAACTGCTGCGACTTTCTGCTGCTGCTGTGAGACCTGCCTTGGAGCTTCCCTGTGGAGCTCATCTTTTAGCCGGATGCTGGGCAATGCTACGGCGGCCAATCTTTGCGCTGTCAGCCGGGCGAACCTTGGCAGGGCGATGCTGTCGACGATCGTCATCTAGGTTCAAAGGTAGCCTGAATTTCAGTTTGACTGTCCAAGAAGAATCAATTCGGTGAGCGCCGTAATGTTGTTATTCTGTCCTGCACCCGCAAGAGTGCGGCTGCTCCGCTGTGTCCGCTTTATGCGCTCCAACATCATTTCAGCCGGAACTGACTAGACCAGGGGTCGGAAACTTTTTTCTCCTAATGGCTAGATAGAGAATCTAGTGTATAACTGCATTCCAGAGGAGAAGACGAGAGAGGAGAGAAAGAGAAGGACATTATTAAAAGAATAAAGCTTTTAGATTTCAGGCTAAACTTGAGCCAACTGGACTGCAATTAATTTAGGTAAGTTTTAATTAACTTTTAATTTAATTTAATTTAATTAAGTTTTTATGGACCCGAGGCCCGGATGCAGAGGTTTCTCGGGCCACATGCGGCCCGCGGGCCGGAGTTGGCCGACCCCTAAGCCTGCACTAAAGACATACCCCTCCTAGCCCCTGTTTTCCACCCTGCAGTCAGGGGAATCTGATGAGCTCAACTGCAGCTTGTACCCAGTGCGAATTGTCTTTGCTCTCCCCACCAGACTGGCCTTCCGAGAAACCACCTTTCAATACACAACCTGTGCTGAGGCGGTGCCAGCTACGCCAGGCGTGCGGGAATCGCGAGCGAGGACATCAAAGACATTGGCGTTTGGAAGAGCAATGCGATTCATTTCTACGAGGGCCAGCAGCCGCAGGTAACGCAGCTGTGCTGTTTTTCGCATCAGGGCAGCGGTGCAGGCAGCGGATTGACTGATTGCTTGTCTGCGATCTTTTACGAGTAGTTTTAGCTCCTTGCTTTCTTTTAGTCCTGTATTTTACTGTCCTCTCCCCCCGTTTTGTGTTTGGAATTTTTTTTCGTTCCTCCTCTAGTCTTGCGTTCTAAATATTGCTTGCTTTCTTAGTGTCTCTCTTCCCACCATGTTGGTCGTGGAAAGGTGTATGTGCGTCTGAAGTTGATGCGTTGGGTGGAGGGGCTGGAAGAGCTGCCGTGCGTGTGTGCTATTTAGTTATTTAGTCCTTTCTCCGCTTTTGCTCAGTTTTTTCCTTAATATTTCTTCGACCATTTAATTTTTGGAGAAATAAATTACTTTCAAGTTTTTGTTTTGCACAGACGTTTTGCTTCTTGCCACCGCTGGTCTTACACCGAGCTTTATTTAATATGTCGATCATGCCTATCATGCTTGTTCTGTATTTAATGAGTTTGCTGCTGCATGCTACTTTTCTATGTTTATTTAAAAAGATGCGAAATCGCAATCTTTCAGTCAATTAAGCAGCTTCCGGAGACGACGGCTACCGGACATTTGCCCTCCGGCATTTGCCCTCCGGACATTTGCCCTCCGGCATTTCCCCTCCGGACATTTGCCCTCGAGGACATTTGCCCTCGGGGACATTTGCCCTCCGGACATTTGCCCTCCGGACATTTGCCCTCCGGACGTTTGCCCTCAAGACATTTCCCCTCTGGAAATGAAATTTCTCCACAATCATGAAACAAAAAAATTTCCCTTCAGTGTGTGTCCAAACAAGTAAGTACATGTACACAAATGTACAAGAATTACGAGAGAAAAGTCTAAAGTCTTAAGCTTTTGAGACACTTTGAAGTTTTTCTTAACGGTATTATTGTTTTATTTATTAATATAACGGTTTTCATCAACTTTTTAACAGCAAAGTTTTAAAACAAAGTTTTGAGTTTTTAGGAAACGGTTAAGTTTTTTTGAACAGTATTATTGTTTTTGTTATCAAGCGCGTCTAGTAAGTATTATCTTGATAATTATTGCGCAGGTTCAGCGAGTGAGTGAGGTGGGAGAAAGTGATAACAGGTCAGCGGGTCAGCAAAAATAAAAGTAAATCACGATTGAAAAAAAATGCAAGTTATGTGCAATATGCGTGAGCGAAGCCTCTTAGGTAGCACAGCAGTGGATGGTCCGCATGCTCGACAGGCACCTCCAGCCAGGCGTGCTGGTACGTCGCCGCCAATCGCTGCAGCCGCTGGTCGCGCGCCTTCCATACCTGGCGCTGGGGCGTCGGTGCAGCACCGGCTAGCAGGCCATTAATTGAGGTGTTGGTCAGGCCCAGCTGCTTTTTTATCCAATCGGTGTGGCGCCAGATGGTTGGATTGGATGCGGCTAGCGAGGACGACATGCCCTGGTGGAAGCCTTCGACCTTGTTATTGGTGCGGGGACGAACGGCCATAACGCGCTCATACATATTCCACTTCTCGTGGCCAAAGCGTGGCGGGCGACGCTGCTGATTACGACGGCGAGGCCGGGCTCCGATGTAAGTCGACTCGAAGTAGGTATCAATTAAATCGCTAAGCCAGTCGTGATTGTCGGCTAGCCATTGTGCCAGCAGCTCAAATGCAGCAATGATGTCGGGCAGGGGCACATAAGCCAGTGCTGTGAGCATCTTAGCCAGCACCCTGTTGTCTTGGCTGGCCTGGTACTGCTGTAGCGTCCGCTGGTCTTGCTGAATGTGCCGGAAAACGGCCTGGCTGAAGTGAAAATAGCACCCACTAGTCTCTACATTGGGGTACACCTCATGAGCTGCATTCATCGCTGCCATTTCAAAGTCTGTGAGTAGCCTTTGTGGACACTCTGACTGCGCCAGCTGGCCCACCTTGCGGTACAACCGCTCCATCGTGACTTGCGTCTTGTCGGGCAGCAGCGCCAGCACCAGCGGCTCAAGCGACCCGTTTACGTCGCCGTGCAGGCTGTAAAGCTGGGCGAAGAGCGCCGGCGCCGCGTCAAAGGTTCCATCACCCTGCCACTCCTCACTTCGGCCCAGCAGACGGATGGAGCGATCAGTCGCAAAAATCAAGATGCGCTCATTGCCTGGCTCTTCTAGAATGCTGTCCCACTTGAGCACATCTTCTGCCCGGCCATTCAGCTCCATCACCGTGAAGCGCTCTGGGAAGACGATCTCGCCTCGGCTGGCTGGCTGTACCAGATGCTCGCCTTCGCGCTGGCGACGGATAGTCCGCTTGGCATTTTCAACAGAGAAAAGTGCCTCTGCAGCTTCGGACATGCCACCCGCTGCCTCCTGCAGCACTTGCACAGTCGTCTCCACTGTCTCACCGGCACGTGTCCTAATTCGGTCGTAAACTTGCAGGCGCTCGATCTTACCATCGTCGCCTTCATGCGTGTGTTCACCTAGGCGCCGGCGAATGACAGCTGGCTGCGTCGTGTCCGGGAAAGAGAGCGTATACACAGCGGCCCGGCAGCGGCCGCCTCTGTACAACTCGCAGACCCAGCGCCACTCGCCTTCGCCTGTAACTCGCTTGTCGGTGTAAAACCTGCGGCCATTTTCAACCAAAACATCTTTGCCTTTAGAGCTCTTAATGTAAAAAGCCATGATTTCTTTCGGAGGAATCTTGTATTCTTTAAGAGCCAAGATCAATCACTTATATAGTAAAATGGTCAGACTTTCGGCCATAGACTGTTGACAGTACAGGTAAGGCTGGGGATAGGGTAGGGCGCGGGTATATATTGCTTACTAGAAAAGGATGAGTTGTTGGCTGGAGAAGAACCTGATGGATGCAAGAGGCGGGAGGATTAGGTTGGTGCTGGAGGAACGACGGGTGGGTACAGGAGGAGGTGAGGTGAGTAATGTGCGAGGGGGTAAATTTGCAGAGGGCAAATGTGCGGAGGGGAAATGTGCGGAGGGGAAATGTCCGGAGGGAAAATGTCCGGAGGGCAAATGTCCCCGAGGGCAAATGTCCCCGAGGGGAAATGTCCGGAGGGCAAATGTCCGGAGGGGAAATGTCCCGGAGGGCAAATGTCCGGAGGGCAAACACCGCCGAGGGGAAGTGCCGGAGGGCAAGTGCCGGAGGGGAAGTGCCGGAGGGCAAATGTCCGGAAGCGGGAGACGACTTTAAAGCCTCTCTGTTGGCGTCAGGTTGATAAACCTTTTAAATTCGTTGCTTAAGCTATCTACGAGCTAAAACGTTTATGAATATTATACAAGCTTTAGTCTGTGCCCTAAATTCTTAATTCAGCTATGAATCTGTTTAAAATGACGGATTCTGCTTAAACTGTTTTCCAAGTTCAAAAAGTTTAGCCTAGCAAAATGGCCTTATTTTCGTAGAGCTGAAGCGAATTATACCTTGTTTGCTTCTTGAGCACTCTTTCTGTGTGAGCTCAAAATCGGCTACAATACGAGACCACACTATAGTGGGGCCCTAAAACCCCTTTAAAAAACAGCTCTTTCATCTCTTTTCTTTCGACCTTTTTGAAGATGGTTCGTTTATTTGTTTTTAAATTTCTGTGTAAGCCTTAGTGAGAGAAAAAGCATTAGTGCACGCTAAGAGAACGCCTCTAGCATCCGTGCTTCTAATACTTTTTAATATATTTGTTGAGTATAAAGCAAGTCTTCCTTGCAACTGCGTCGTAAGGGCATTCAAACTGGGGGGGGGGGAGCTTCCGTGCGCGGGTGCTCTTATGTCTAGTCTCCGCTTGTGCTCAATTTTTTTCTGTCGTTTTTTCTTCAACCTTTCGATGCTTAGCAACAATAAATTCGTTCGCAAGTTTTGCTTCGCGCAGAGGTTTTGTTTCCGGCCACCTCTGGTCTTTGTGCTTTTCCTTTCCCCGCGGTTTAAGTAAAATTGCACCGAGCTTTGATTATTGAGTCGGTTATGGCCATCATGTTTGTACTGCATTTGATTAGTTTTCTGCTGCATGCCACATTTCGACCTTTATTTAAAAGGATGAGAAGCCGCCATGTTTCATTCAATAAAATATCCAGCTTCCAGAGACGACTTTAAAGCCTGTGTGTTGGTGTCAAGTTGATTAACCGTTTAAATTCATGGCTTAAGCTATCCACAACTTTATGATGGTTGCACGGCTGTACTTTTACGACTGTGCTTTTAATTTAGCTATGAACCTGTTTAGAATTACGGATTCTACTCAAAACTATATTGTCAAAGTTCAAAAAGTTTAGCCATGCAAAATGGCCTCAGCTTCGTAGAGTGAACACGAATCATAGCCTGTTTGCTTCGTAAGCACTACTTGCGTTTGCGCGCAAACGAATGCCTTGAAACCCAATTGAAAAAAAGCTCTTTTATCTTTCTTATTCTACCAATTTGAAGACGCTTTGTTTAATGCTTTGTTAATTTCTGTGTAAACCCCGGTCAAGCCCCGCTATGCGAGGCCTAGTAATAGTATCCATGTTTCTAATACTTTTTTAGTATAAAGCAACCCTTGTTGTGAGAAAATCTCTCAGAAGCAAGTGCAGCAGAATTTTCTCCCGATTTCGAAAAATCTAGAGAGTTCTGAAATATTTTAATATGACCTACCAGGAACGCAGTAAGTTAAATAGTTGGTTTTAAATACACAAATGGTTATTACCATGCTTATTATTCATCTTTCAATTTTTCCTGTCGCAGAAAGATTACTTTGGCAGCATGGCTTCGTTGCTTGTGCCTTGTTGATTTTTCTGCCAATGTGCAGCAGTCAAGCTGTCTGTAAGTTACTCATGTTTTCTGCTAATATCTTGCATTTTATAACAAACATTTTTTCCGGTTTGACTTCTGCATTTTCATAACTGTGGTTAATCTACTTTAGCTCTTGAAATTTTCCTTGAGGTTAATCATTATGAGTCAGCTTTAGCACACTAGAGAGAAAGGGAAGAGAAAGAGAGAATAACGTCAAACGCACGAACTCCCACTTCCAGACCAGACCGCAAGTCTGAGCACAGAATTTGGGAACAGAATTTTCTCATCCTTATAGGGCAGATTCTTAGAGCTGGTCTTGTTGATGTCGCTTCCTGCGAAGTTTCTTGAATCCTGAAGTCGGCCGGGTATGAGAATACTTTAGTGAACGTAACAACTTAATTCGTCGACGTCATTGTATTTTTCGAGATCAGTGATCAGAATCAGAGATGCGCCCTAATTATAAAACAATATTGTTATAATCAATTTAATAACAGTGACAAGGTCCTCCAGAGGGGCGTTTTCTTGAAGAAATACCAGAGTCGGAGTCTTGTGCCCCTATCGGTTAATCGAGGGTACCAAAAGTCAATCAAATCAATAATCGTCTAAGAGTATCGGAATCGGTCCAAATGGATCCTATCCAATCCCTTAGGATTGGGATTAGGATTTAGATAGGGGGGCCTTTAATTCAATAAATCAACAGAAATCAACTGATCAATCACGACCGGTAATGTCTTAGCTCTCATTAATCAAATAACAAAGACTTTACAAACTCTTATCAATCTGTATGCACTTCTCTCAGAGATGTAGCCTTGTAGTTCTTGATAAGTCTTATGTTCTCTTAAGGCTGCTCCGAACCAGCTCGGATTTTGGGCTTGCATTTCTACACAAATTTAAGCCGGTTTTGGCCTAAACTAAGTTTTTTATGAGGTTACGAAAGGAATTTTATCATTCGACAGATGGAGTTTTTTGAATAGAAAGGGTGAGACGAAGGTAATTCTGAGGTTAACATTTGCCATATTTGGAAGTTCTAAAATTAGATGTTGAGAACCGGTCTTTCGCACAATGGGATGGTCACTGATTGTTTTTGTGATATTAAAAAAACTGAGGTATGAATTTAAATTTTGTATTTTACATATTTTTATCTTACTACTTCTAGTAGTCTCAATCTAGTAGCATCAATAAGCCATTAGTCCTTCACTAACCGGACCAACCATTGCGCAGACTGCAGCGGCGGGCTCCAGCGGCTGTCAGCCGAGGCCGGTGGCGAAATCGCCAGCCACAGCGGAGTCGGCACAACAAACTACAGCAGCAACTCGCAGTGCTACTGGCAGCTCGATGCGCCACCTGGCAAAAGAGTCATAGTCTGGTTCACCTACATGGATCTCGAGTCGCCAAACGACAGAGTGACTCTGTACGACGGCCTGACAACGTCAGCCGAAATTGCAGTCGTTAGCGCGAATGACTCAGCTGGCTACGAGTCGCCGAAGTTCGTTTCGTCTGCAAATATTCTGACAGTGAATTTTTATTCAAACAGCCAATTCGCCAGAAAAGGATTTCGTTTAGAGTACAATGCCACCGTATCAGGTAAGTTTGCCTGTGTTATCCGGTTGTGAGTCATTGGATCATACCGTATTAGCATATAGATGCGATTTGAAGTCATGATCTCGGCTTTATTCTGATACAATTGAATAATTCTCGCAGACAGGAGCGTCGCCACAGGGCGTACAGGGGTACATGCCCCCTTCCATAGTAAAATCTAGGTGTGGGGATGACAGCGCTTTGTCCCTCACGCCCCACTTGATCGCAGACCTCTATAATAAATTGTTGTGAATCATTGGATCATATTATCATGCAGGTGCGATTTCTAGGGTGTATCAATGATTATATCGGTTTTACGCTCGTATTTAGCTAAATTGAAATAACTGACAGTCATCTGCTTGCTTAATCAAAATTTCACCAGCTAACAGCAGCGCGTGCGGACCAGTCTCATTTGATGACGCTTCCAACTCTTCCGGAATGATTGTCAGCCACCCCGGCTACGATCAACATAGCTTATACGCCGCAAGCATGTCCTGCAGCTGGACCTTGCCATCGGTGTCCGGAAAGTTTTACCAGCTCTACGTTGGCAACGTGTCTCTCGGAAATGGAGATTGCGTGTCGATAGCTCGAGGCACGAATGGTGGCAGTTCGAATGTGAATTTGTGCGGCTGGAGAGCTGTTACTGACATGGCGCATCAAGTGGATGGCAACTTCATCATCAGGTTTAGTTCCAATGGAGCTTATGAGTCCACGGGTTTTCAAATCAAGTTCGAAATAGAAAGCTGTGAGTTTTATTTTTTGAGACTCAAGTCATGTTAACTATGTCGATTACTTGGTTACAAAATTTTTGCTGGATCGTTTTGTATCAGGCTTAGCCAACTTAAGTGGCTTTGTGATTGGAGATATGTGTTAAAAATACGTATTGCCGTATTACGTAGGCTTTGCAGTGTGGTTTCAAGAAATTGACAATGGTAAGCAGAGCCTTAAGCACTGATGACGGTAAGCAAAGCAACTAAGAAACAAGAAAAATGTATTCATACTCAGATATCCGTCAGATAGATATATATATCTTCAGATATGTCAGATATATCGTAAGTGGAGGCCCCAATTATAATAAGTATTTTAGTCACAGGTATTTATGGTACTTCCTACTTTTAATATTTGTTGTAAGAAAATAAGGATTAGCTATTTTAAAAATCTCTAGACAAGACTTAATGCTGAATACATGCATGACGTCAAAAATAAAAGCTTTAACGCAAATTCAACAGCCCATTGAGGCAGTCTATTAACTTTAATAGCAAATGCTTAAAATATACCTTTTTGCAATCAATTTCGTCGTTTTTGCGTTCAATTTCGGCGCGAGCGCTAGTGTGCAGTCCAAACAACTGAGCCATAGACACTGGGCAACATTTGCGTTCAAATTCGGCCTTTTTGCGTCCTATTTCGGCAGCGCAATCACATGGGCCGCACTGTGGGCACAGTTCGAATGTTTTTGCCATAGACACTCTCACTCGATCGCATTCAGTGAGGGTGGGACGAAAAATTTGTCTCCTAAAGCAGGCCTATAGTCGTCTCCGCAAGTATGCTTGATGCCGTAAGCTGCCGAAATAGGACGCAAAAAGGCCGAATTTGAACGCAAAAGTTGCCCAGTGTCTATGGCTCAGTTGTTTGGACTGCACACTAGCGCTCGCGCCGAAATTGAACGCAAAAACGACGAAATTGATTGCAAAAAGGTATATTAACAGTTATTAACGATAAAATAGGCATAGCAACAGCACCATACAAAATAAGTCATTTGCACTACCACTTTTCTAATACATATGCGTACTATAATCCACCTATGTCCTATACTAAAAATAAAAATATCGTAAAAAACAAATACTACTGCCTGCTTTCAGCCGTTAATAACACGTGCGGCACGATCAGTTATGCAAATTCGTCGAACCAGTCTGGAGTCATCGAGAGCCACAGGGGCTACAATGCCACCAGCATGTCCCCATACGCGCCCAATTTAACCTGCCTGTGGACACTGCCCAAACGCCCTGGATTCTACATCTATCTCTTTATCGAAACCTACTATCTTAGCAAAGGGGACTGTCTAAAAATTGTAACGAATCTTTCCTCAACTGCCAGTGAGCCTGGCAGTGATAGAGATTTGCAGTATTGCAATACCTATTTCGGCCAAAACATACACTGGGTGACTTCGGGAGACGCGCATATTTCGTTTACAACTGACAATCTTCATGAATCAATCGGATTTTCTATTCAATTTTATTACGAGCAAGGTTCGGTGACTTTCTCTAATTCACTACGATTAAAACCCATTATGAAACTTTTATTTGTTTTTTAAATCATACATTTCATTTTAGCTTGCCCAAGCGTTCAGAAATGGGACTCCGACAACGGTGAAGTGGTTACTCACACCAACGCTGGAACAACGCACTACTTGAACTCTATGAGATGCAATTGGTTAATTTCTGTGTCACCAGGCAAAAAAGTAGTTGCCTGGTTTACTAGTAGCAGCATAGAGAATAATTACGACAGAGTGACATTATACGATGGTTCAGAAACATTGGTCAGCAGCACTTCTATTCCGACAGAGATCGGATACCGATCCACCACAAACAGCATGAGGGTCAGGTTCACAACAGATCACAGTGTGCATTACTTCGGCTTACGAATGCGGTACAGCATTGCGGAGAACTGTAAGTGAGAGTTTATTCAGAGAATTAGCGGATGTCCAGGGTAGAGTATATAAAAATACAATCGTTGCTTCGGTTTCCAGTCTGTGATGGTCAGAAAATTCTTCAAGCCAGCCAAGGAAAGTTGTTCTCCCAGGTGAAATCTGCATCCCCTAGCTATCTGAGACATATGAGATGCAACTGGACCATTACCGCGCCATTGGGATACAGGGTAGTGGCTCACATTACATCATTCAGCCTCTACTCCAGTGATTATATCAGCATATCTGAAGGAATTCGAGGCTCACCATTAATCGCAAGATACTACGGACACAGTAACTTCCAGTCTGTCAGTTCAAGAATTATCGTTTCAAAGTCAAATGTGATGCTTGTATATTTCATGTCGGGTGGAACAGGCTCTGGATTCGAGATACAGTACTACACAACCGAAAAATGTGAGCAAAGCTTTCAGTTGTTGATTTAATTTCACTAAGCAAGCGCATTCTACGAGGGGTGTTGCAAAAGTTTCCGGATTTCCTGTAGGCAAATTTCTCAATGCAATGATAACAAAGGAAATTTCTGGATAATATTCTAAAACAATTGGTCAAAAACAGTTAGGGAACACATTAATATGTTTTATTAGTGTCAAGTGGAACAAAAAGCAACAATTTAAAACACGTTGCAATTAATCAATGTCCCTTCACCATAAATCACTGTATCAAAGTTCTAGATGCCATCGATCCCTAACAATCACTATCACTGTTACTGATGTCGTTCTTTCTGTCTGGCCCTGCACTGTTGCGATCCACATATTCACCGTTCAATGCTATACACTTCTGATAGCGTTCGATCAGATTGTCAAACCCAGCCTTCCAGAAGCTGGAGTCCAGCTGGTGCAGCGATGCGTTAGCGGCGTCAATGACCTCCTGACGTGTCGTGAAAACTTGCCCACGCATTGGCAACTTCATTGGACCAAAGAGATGGAAGTCGGCAATCGCGAGGTCGGGGCTGTAGGCTGGGTGACTTAGCTGATGAAAGCCCAGCTTTTCCACCTTGGCGCGAGTGCGAGCAGCGGCATGCGGACGCGCGTTGTCCCAAAGGATGAACGGCTTCTGACGCATGATTCGGCGCTTGGATAGAACAGCAGCGCGCAGTAGCTCGAGCTGGTTAATCACATAGTCGGCATTGATTGTCTGGCCCTGCGGCAGGTAGTCAACGAGTAGCACGCCTCACGCATCGAACCACACTGTGCACATGATGTTCTGGGTCCAGGCTGACTTCAGGGCCTTTGTGTGGGTGCCGTCCCTTTGGCCCCCACTGCATCGACTGCTGCTTTGTCAGTGGATTAAAAATTAGGAGCGATGTCTCGTCCATTGTGATTACAAGCTCCTTGAAGTTCTCAACACCAAGATAGTTCCATACATCCCAGTTGTCTGCCGAACATCGCACCCGTGCTTTTTTGTGTTCTTCTGTCAGCTCTCGTGGCACCCACTTAGCACAAATCTTCGACCAGCCGTGGCGTTGGAGAATGCAACTCATAGACGAGTAGTGAATGCCGCACACACTCTCCACTTCACGCGCACATGCAGATGGGTTTGCCTCCAAATATTGGAGCACGGCAGCCGCATTGTTGTCATCTGTGCTGGAACGCGGACGGCCAGAGCAAGCAGTATCAGCGACACTTGTTTGACCATCAGCAGCAAGTCGGTGATGGGCAAACACTTGTGTACGACCCAACACATGATCACCGAAAGCAGTGCAAACTTTGTTAAAAGTCTGCGTTGGTGTCTTACCCATGTGCTGACATGCCATTATGAAGTGACGTTGACTCTCTTTCGAACCAAAATCTGAGTGGTTTTTTGGTTGGCTCATTCTCCGAGTGAAATCGTGTGAAATAACATAGACCCTGAGGCTTAACTTGGCTCTAATGTAGGCTGTGTTTGTCCTAGTCATGCAAAATTTTAGCCTGGCACTTATTAATAACCAAATAGTTTATGGGTGAAAGCTCATCCAAATCTGATAAGAATTGTGCTTTAGCGAACACTACGAGCGTAGTCCGGAACTTTTGCAACACCCCTCGTAATTCCATAAAACTAATGCGACTTAAGTTTTGGCTCATAAAACTAAGTTTTGATTTGTTAAAATTGTAAAATGTGTTGCAATGCCCAAATAATAGATTCATGAACGCTTTTACCACTGACACTATTGATGCAGACTCGTAACAGTCTTGAAAAGAATTCCTTTTCACCAATTGAAGCAGCACTTTTTATTGACCTATACTTACCACCAGTCTGCCAAGGCACGGAGCTCCTGACCAACGACACTGGAGAGCTGGCCAGCCACTCGTCTGCAGGCATTATGGGCTTCTTGATCAGCTCGGACTGCTACTGGGTGATCAGGGTCTCTCCGTCAAAGCGAGTGGTGGCTCGTTTTACCTTTTTTAACCTTACTTCTCGTTATGAAAGCGTCACTCTGTATGACGGAGTCCTTGGTTCTGAAGTTGCTACCCTTGAGAGCAGCTTCTCAGACACAATGCGGGATTTTATAACAACTGAAAACGTCCTAACTGTGCGTTTATACATTCCGAAAAGTAGTAGTCGACGATCACTCGGAATCAAGATGAAATACGAAGCTTCAGATACCTGTGAGTATTGTGTACATTGGGATCTGCTAAAATGTGTCTACGAGAGTAGTTAAACGTACTTAAGTTGTGAGCTGTGCCTGCATTCCTCTCACTGCCGCTTGTTTATTCTTGTCTGTCCATCATCTGTCCAGCTGCAATTCTTGTTTTTATTTTAGTTCTCTCGTTGTATTTTGGCTGTTCCCTTTCTGTTTCTCTCTCGTTTGGGCTCGTCCAATCACGTTACTAGCCGCGGAGGCACCTGATTCTCCTTTTTCTGCGTTGCTTAGCCCTACCCAGCCCCATACTATCCCCTATCATGTGCACGTCCGGCTCTAGCCGGGCTCCCGCCCTACCTGCTCTCCCTCTCTAGCACTCGAACCCTTTTGCGTGCTTAATTTGGTGAAATAAAAGTGAACTATTACTATTCGACAGAAATATAGAAGCGAAGCGAATTCAGCCACTCCTGAGCGAAGCAACCCCCCCCCCGGTACGACAAAGCGGTATACTCTACATTTATTTTTTCAATCTCCAAAATCCTTTTCCCCCGTCGCAGTCTTCACTCAGGCCTGCAAAGTGTCTGTACGCCTTCACACTCGTGTCCACCTCTCTGGTGCTGCTGAGTGGCTACCTGCTCGCACTGTCATCATCCGCACCTCCCTTGTGTTAACCTCCCTCGACCTCCCTCCCTCCCTTGCAACTCCCTCGATCAACCAAGGCACTACAAGTGTATTTGAGATATTCTGCAGAACGTAAACACTTATCTGTCCTTTGCAAAAAGGTTATTTGCTCTTTGAGAAATAAAAATGTACAGTGTCGTTCATGAGTTCGGACGAACGTGTGATAGTGCTGAATTATACAAATAATTTACAAGAAACACCGTGCACTTTTGCAGAGTGCTGCACCGTCTTGTCGTAGGGCTGGAGTGTCAGTAGGATGCCAGCCCACCCATTTCCGCCCCGGAATGTATGTACGGCTAAAGGGTCATGGCTCTCACACCTATCCCACTCGGCAAGCTCTGGGCAGTCCAGTACCCAAACCCAAACGGAAGCGGGAAAATACAATGCATGTACTATATACTCGTAAATTTTACTGATTCAGTTCAAAGATGATATGCTTTGTAAATTTACTTCAGTTTGCGAAAGCTACAAGCTGATAACTGGTGTAAGGGGTGAGGTCAGCAGTCACCAAGGCGTAGGTACATTGCCTTACATAAGCGGAGTGTCATGCAAATGGCAGTTTGTCGGTAAACCTGGAAATCAAATCTCCGCGAACTTGATCTACTTAAACTTGACGTCCAACTCTGACTCTATTGCTTTGTACGAAGGGTCAAACGACACCGTAGTTACAATTCAAGGTGGCGCCTCCACATGGCCTACAAAGTTTTTTACTTTGTCGAACATCTTGACAGTAGTTTTTAAAACTGGAAATGCTGCTAGAAATACTACAAACGGACTTGGTTTTCGATTGCAGTACAGCATTGGTGATAGTTTTGGTACGTTAAAATGTTTTGCATATGTTCTCTGAAATATGGGTGTGTGCTACGATGTATTACTCGTGACTAATGCTCTTGAAATTTACGCAGAACCAGCAACAACCAGTTCAAAGCAGGCGTCATCAACCACAGCACGGGTTGCTATCAGCAGCCCAAGTCTGCCAGCAACTTCAAAAATTGTGTCAGATACCAGCTCTGCTCCGGAGTCGACAACAACTGGCAAACTGTCACAAAATGGTAGGCGATCATTTCAAACAAACAATAAAAATGAAAAGATTTAAACGTTTGCGTATATACATACTTGTAGCTAGGGTTTTTATTTGATAGGTGCTACATGTATTTGCTAAGAGGGCAGTAAGAAAATTTCTTTTCAAAATCGCACAAATATCTTCATTTATAATTTTTCAGATCCGAAAGAAACTCTTCCGACTTATATTCTCGCCTTAGCAATCGCTGTTCCCTCGGCTGTAATTGCAGTTTCTGTTGCAATAGTTGGAACTGTCATCTACAAGGTTTATTTGCGTATTTTAAATTGGTGTTTCGATTTTGTTAGTACGAGCGTATACTCATTTTTTGCATTTGAAATTGTATTATTCATTTCAGTATCGTCAGAATCTGAAGCAACCCAAAACTCAAACAAACTATTATAATGAGGTAAAACAATTACAATGATTAGGAAATTATGCACTTTTTCACTTACAATATGTCAATAAAATTACTTGAAGTCAATTATTTCTATTGTTTTTTTAAACATTGAAGGGCATCACCGGTCCATATGGACCTACAACGTCTGCGGGAGATGTAACTATCAAAAATATATTTCCTACACCAAACCTTTTTATCTCGATTTAAATTTAGTTGACAACGGCGCTCTCAAAAAATCGTAATTATCATTCCCTCAGAACGAAGATGACTATAACTATCTAGAAGCCGACAAAGCTGCCCAGAATAATCCCGACGAGGACGACTACGACTATATTGGCATGAAGCCGCAAAGAGCATAGCGCAGCACATTTGCTGCGTCTTGAGTAATATGAGATGCAAATGACGGACTCGGGGTTGCTTGGACTAAAACACTGGGCACGTTTTCATCTTTTAGTCTCTACGATCTATTAGAGGTTTGCAAGAATAATGGTGCTTCAAAACCGAATTTTATTTTATCCGTTTGTTCGACAGAAATGAATATTCTGCTATTGGTGCTACAGCTTAAAGTTTTCGACCAAGTTTAGGGAAGAGTTACGAGAATTAGCTAGTTTTCAGTAGGATTCTATAGCGCCTATAGCTACTCGTAATATTGAAACATTTGAATCTCACTCATCCTCTTGGAAACTTGAAAAGACTAGCTTCAACAGATGATTTGGTCTGAGGCGTCCGCGTCACTAATACTCTAGAGTAAAAAATTGTTTTAATCATTTTAGTGTGTTCTTACATCCTCCAGACCTCCCACCCTTTTATAACAATTCGTAACAAGTTTATAAAAATTATAAGGTCATCCTCCAGTTATAAGTCGTCAGGTTTACGTTTTGTATTCACTAGCTATAGTATCGATTCTGTGTGAAAACTCCTGCTTAAAATTCACATCAAATTTTGATACTTATCCAGAATTTTGTACTTCAGTAGAAAATATAGTTTTAACCAGTTTTTTTGCCCTTAAATCCTTCTCCCACTCTTTCATAGCAATTCGTAACAATATTATTATCCTTAATTTTAAGGTCATCGCCCGGTATTATATATATTGTCAGTTTTCAAACTGTATTTTTGTATTCTCTATATAATCAATTCTGTGTAAATTCCTGCGTGAAATATTTTATTATTTTTTAGACATTTAGAATTTTATCTTTGTCACAGGTTTCTGGACTTTTTATTTAATTTGAAGTTGCTTTAAATGTTTTGAGGTTTTGGTGTTTTCTTTATTAACTTACGTGAAATTTCACTAAAAACAACTAATAGTATTTATTAAGTACATGCAGCTATAGAGAAAGAAATTGTTTGTTGCAAATTTTATTCTTGTTTGCCGTGCTTTTTATTTATTATTGCGTCCTATTTACTCCGTTATTTGTTTGAGTGTTCCAAAAATTAAAGTGGAAATAGCTTCAAGAACATTTTAATGTTTACTCGAAAGATACAGAAATTTCCTGTTCAACATAACAAATCAAGAAAGAATGACAAAGAGAAGTGTCTTTTTGGAAACAGTAAACAATGCCTGTCGTCTTCTGTATTTTTTGCTTATTTAAAAGAGACGCTTTCATATGACCTAAACTTCACAACGTATAAAAAATCTGCACACTAGCTCCTTCATATTACCCACAATTTTCCATTTGCCTATAAATTTCACAACGCTTGAAAGTGTATGTGAAGGAGCGTGTAGAGATTTTTCGGTGTTGTAAAATTTACACGTTATGAAATTCAGGTGATATGAAATTTAGGCGATACAAAATTTAGGTCATGTGAAGTATGATGGTAGCGATGTTGCGATGGCAGGCCTTCAAGCTCGCCTCACCAGTGGCAGTCATTGGAACAGCTTAATTCCAGCCCGTAGGTCAGCATGAGAGGAATATGGTAACCTAGCTTCAGGTTGTCGAGCCGACAGCTGAAGATGGAGCGAAAAGGTAGGAGGCCCACCACCCCAGCTGCTTGCGGTTGTTGACAATGGCATCCGGGTCAGGGATCAGCACGCCCAGATACTTGAATTGGTTTCTCGGGGCGTTAGTGTTGCCGTCCGGTAGAATAAGCAGTGAACAACAACAAACAACAAAATACGCTCTCAGGATGGCAAAAGTCAGCGTCACAGGGCGCGCTTCATGGCTTGGACGCGAACAAAGGCCGCGCCACCGACAGTGTCCGGGGCGCCGGCGTCAGCCAGCAGACAGTCGCAGGCCATCTCATCCGCGCCGAGTCGTACTGCCCACAGCCGGTGGAGGAGGTGCTGCTGCTCACGCTGCAGGCACCCTACCGGCGAGGTCAAGCGCGAACTCGGCGTTACGTCGACTGTCTAAACAGTGAAAAAGGGTTGAAAATGCCAATATGCAGCACCTCTGTCTCAACGTAGTTGATGTGGAGTCCCACGCGCTTCCCCTCGCCAGCCAGCCGACTCACCGCCCTCTGTGCAGCTTTGGGGTGCAATAGGTCAGCGCCAGGCTGTCGGCGTAGGCGCTCAGCAGCTTGGATGTGGGCAGTTTGCAGCGCTTCAGCCGCAGTGGAAGGAAGCACTGCTGGTAGTGCCATGCCGGGTAACTGCGGCTTGCATTCCTTGCCGGGCTTCTAAAGTGCACCAAATTGCTACGGTTGCCTCCTGGGTAGGGCTGCTGCCGAGGAAGCGACTGCTACAGAGAAGCTTTCGTAGTTGGAGCTTCGAGTCCTTGAGTTGCTGCAGGAAAATGATTTTATTTCAGGGTTGTAAAGTGCACCCTAGTGGGACAGGGGACTGGCGCACCGGCTTTCCGAAGAGATGCCAGCGTACGCACATTCTGCAGCACAGGAAAGTGTGGTTGGGTGGGGTGCATTTCAGGGTGATGATACGAATGGCCCGGAGACGAGCTCTCTGCGACATTGGGCAGAGAATCCAGTTGAGTCGGGTGTTGCGACTAATTGGCCATGAAAAATCAGAACACTGAGACGTTGGCGAAGGCAGCCACTTGCCGTCATCAGGTCGCGAGAGAGTGAATGAATTCACAAAGAAAAACTGTGTTGACATTTAGTCGCCGGTGACAATGATGAGCTCCAGGGAGGCCAGCTGGTCAATCAGAGCATCTAGTTGGTTGTAGAAGCACTCAGTTTCAGATGGGTCAGAGGAAATGTGTGGTGCGTTTAGCGCATACACACAGATGAAATTGATGCGCATGTCCTCCAGAGCTAAAGAGTCGCATGACCGATGCGCTCAGAGAAAACTTTGATCGAGAGGAGCGATCACGAATCTTCTGGGAAGAGCAGGAAGCCAATCCCCCCTTGAGCAGAGGCAGGTGAACATCCACCTGCAGTTACCTTTTCAATTGGATTGAAAAATAATATGCTAACTAAAAAATAAAAAACTACTAGTTTTTGCTTTTGCTGCTCGTACGAAGTAATTCACATTTCAAAGAATTATATAATCTTCGAAAAAAATATACCTTCAGTTTAATTTATTAGATAAATTTATGATGTCCTCGCACTACCACTGCCCCGAAATCGCCCTCTTTCCAGCCGTTACTAGACATTCGCAATTTAACTAATTTTATCTTAAAAATCAGCTTAAAATGTACGACGTCGTTAGCGTCTTAAATCTTAAATAATTCGGAATTCCACGCCAATTTAAATTGTCACCTCGCTCTCGTTTTCGCATAATTATCCGCTCCTTGGCGTTTCGTCTCGTACTCTTCGTGTCAACAATAAACTAATAATTGAATTAGATAACTAATAAATCAGTCAGTCAGTCAGTCAGTCAGTCAGTCAGTCAGTCAGTCAGTCAGTCAGTCAGTCAGCCAGTCAGTCAGTCAGTCAGTCAGTCAAATTTGAAGTATTGCTGCTGCATGCAGATAAAAGCAATGCACTGAAGACTTACCAGACTTCCAGGGATTTGTAGGGATCTGGAAAATAGATACTTGTTTTATGACCGTTTGGGTATTAAAATACTTTGACTATTAGGTCTCAGATCAAAGAAGTCAATCACTTACAGTAATACTCTGACCTCCCACTCCTGTCAGATGGTCAGTCCCAAGGTAGTATTGTGCCCGGGTACACCGGCACCGATGAGCAATCTCTGGCTCTCAATATCAGGTGAGCCTGTGTTACACTTTAGACTATCCGGGGTTTTTTCGTCTGGCCCGGATATCCGAACGCACTTACGATATCCGCCCGGATACTGCCAAGCAAAAAACCTGCTTTGTTTTCTCCTTCCCATATATCTTGAGCTGCTTTGCATTGTCCGGGCACTTTGAGATGTCTCTCCCGGACATCCTACGGCACTGACTCTGCTATCCGGCCCGGAGATCACAAGAAGGGGAAGTTGTCTTGGGACATCCGACTGTAGGTTGAAAGAGAGGGGTCAGTCTGCGGAGACAGAGGTTTGCTTTAGGACATCCGGCTACTGATATCCGAGGTTAGGAATAGCAAAATTTCGAAATCAATTTTCACAAAGAAGAAAAAACTTTTTGCTACTTTTTCAATTGGCAAACATCTGCGTCATGCTTCTTTAACCGAGTATATTTTCAATCACTATTTCGCATTTCACACACTCCAAACAGAAGTAAAATTAAAGCTATTGATACTATACATTGTCAACCGAAAAACTGTTATTTGATTCACCAATCTACACGTAATTCGATCAATCAAAAACAGCTGCGATCCTGGATTATCCAGGGTAGGTTATCGCAAAGCGACAATAATTTTGTTTTGCGATGTCCCCCGGAGAACAGAAAGCCTAACACCGGGCATTGCACTCCAACTCCTACCCATCGCGTTTGCTTAACTCCCGTTGTGTCTGCTGTGGCCCTTGGCATGTCCCCATGACCCATCATGCATTCTCTACCATACATTTGCCCCGATTGACGATCAGGGGCGTCGCCATAGATTTTATGATGGGGATACCAAGCCAATACACTACTTTTTTACGAGTAAATCGGTGTTGTTATCACTCACTTTGATGCGGCAGGCACTCATTTTAACGCCACAGGCACTCATTTTAGCACCGCAGACACTCATTTTAGCGCTACAGGCACTCATTTTAGCGCTACAGGCACTCATTTTAGCACCGCAGGCACTCATTTGGGCGCCAACAGGCACTCAGTTTAGCGCTACAGGCACTCATTTTAGCACCGCAGGCACTCATTTTAGCACCGCAGACACTCATTTTAGCGCTACAGGCACTCATTTTAGCGCTACAGGCACTCATTTTAGCGCTACAGGCACTCATTTTAGCGCCGCAGACACTCATTTTAGCACCGCAGGCACTCAGTTTAGCGCTACAGACTCTTATTTTAGCATCGCAGGCACTCATTTTAGCGCTACAGGCACTCATTTTAGCACCGCAGGCACTCAGTTTAGCGCTACAGACACTCATTTTAGCACCGCAGGCACTCAGTTTAGCGCTACAGACACTCATTTTAGCACCGCAGGCACTCATTTTAGCGCTACAGACACTCATTTTAGCACCGCAGGCACTCAGTTTAGCGCTACAGACACTCATTTTAGCACCGCAGGCACTCAGTTTAGCGCTACAGACACTCATTTTAGCACCGCAGGCTCTCATTTTAGCGCCACAGGCTCTCATTTTAGCGCCGCAGGCACTCATTTTAGCACCGCAGGCACTCATTTTAGCGCTACAGACACTCATTTTAGCACCGCAGGCTCTCATTTTAGCGCCACAGGCTCTCATTTTAGCACCGCAGGCACTCAGTTTAGCGCTACAGACACTCATTTTAGCACCGCAGGCACTCATTTTAGCACCGCAGGCACTCAGTTTAGCGCTACAGACACTCATTTTAGCACCGCAGGCACTCATTTTAGCACCGCAGGCACTCATTTTAGTGCCCTGAAGCAAAATGACTAAAATTTCCATAGCGGGTCATAAAGGTGGGGTGGGGACAAAGCTTTGGCATGTCCCCCCCTCACAGCTTATACTGGGCTGCCCCCCCCCCAGTGGCGGCGCCCCTGTTGGCGATCAATGAGACGATTGAGAGACGTTGAGACGATAATTTAATTGATCATTCTCGATTACCAAAACTAATTTTGAGTACATGTACAGATTCGTACTTTATACCAAGCTAGCTGTCTCTAGATAGTATGGCCGAAGTTCGAAGCAACTCATGCTGATAGAACTTTAATCGTAACAACTTTTTATTAGCTTTAATTTTATAAAACTACAGGTTTCATCCAAATGTTATAATTGCTATTTACGTACCGTTAATCCATGAATTACGCATTTATACATATCTATGCATTTCAAAGCATAATTTCCGCTTTCAAAAGCATTTACACGATTCGTGAGGGTATCCTTAACGTGAGTTTCCAGTGCTCCTTACCCTGAATCTCTTCTGGATTCCAAAAAAATTTAAATATACTCTGAATGGACACTACTGTACATTGACTCAGTGCGCAATGCCTACTACATGTACGAGGTGTATTCAAAAAGTTCTTTTCGGTCCTTTGGCATTTATTTTTAGAAAGCATTGTAAACAGAATTTAAGCGATTTCACCAAGTTATGTCTATGGCCTAAACGTTCCTAGGGTTTTAAGCCCCAGTTTGCAACTATGTTTGAGCAGCGAACATCTCTATCAGCTACCACTCAATTTCTTGGCCATGGCTGAATCATTTTCAAAGCAAGACGTTCGAAGCTTGGTGAAGTTTCAGTTTCTGCAAGGAAAAAAGCCACCGGATATGTTTAGGGAGCTTCAGCAAGTGCTTGGCAACTGTGCACCAACTGAGCAGACAGTTCGAAAATGGTACCGGCTGTTCGCTGAGGGAAGAGAGAGCGTTGAGGACAATGATCGCTCTGGAAGGCCGATGACTGCAACCAACGAGACTGTTGTGAAGAAAGTGCAAGAGCTCCTGGATGATGATCGGCGACAGACTTGCGAAGAGTTGGCAGAAGACGTTGGTGTGTCAGTAGGAAGCGTCCACACCATTCTGACGGAGCGTCTTCACCTGCAGAAGAAGTTCTGCAAGTGGGTGCCACACCTGCTGACAGGTGAGCAAAAGATGCAACGAACTGTGGCTTCAAGCAGCCACTTGCGTCGGTTCCATCGAGAAGGGAAGGATTTTCTATCAAGAATTGTAGCTGGAGACGAGACGTGGGTTTAAGCTGGGATCCTGAGACAAAGGCCCAGTCTGCCGAATGGCTTCCAGCACATTCTCCAGGACCTCAGAAGGCCATCAGGAAGCAGGGCGCGAGGAAGATCATGCACGTCATGTTTTTTGATTCCCAAGGAATCCTGCTGAACTGGGCAGTCCCACAAGGAACCACCGTCAATGGGGACTACTACAAGTGAATTCTGCAGAAGTTGCGCCCAGCAATACGAAAGAAGCGCCCTGATCTGCTGGAATCTGGCGTGATCCTGCTGCACGACAATGCGCCAGCACATCGCAAGCACAACGTCGTGGAACTCCTGAGCAAATGGGGCTGGGAAGTGCTCCAACATCCACCCTATTCGCTTGATTTGTCGCCGTGCGACTTCTTCTTATTTCCATCTGTGAAGAAGCACCTTCGGGGCATTCGATTCGACAGCGTCGAGCACATCAAAGCTGCACGCAATCAAGCTGTTCGCCAAACGGACGCGAGTGGTGTGAGTTCCGGAATCAGAAGCTTGGTAAATCGCTGGCAGAAGTGCAAAGACATTGGCGGTGAATATGTTGAGTGACAGAATCATGTTAAGCAATCTAACAGTGTTTTCATAGTTCCAGTTGTTTTGTGTTCAGTTTTGTAGGGCACCGAAAAGAACTTTTTGAATACACCTCGTAAGTACCAGCATAAACTCTATCCACTTCCTTACAGTCGCATCAGCATAATGCTTGCAATCATCAACGCGCATAAATAATTAAGAAACTGTCTGCGAGACCGTATGCAACTTTAGTAGCTCGTAACTTATGCAAGGCTATTTTGATCAACTAGCTATAATACGCTCGTAAGCTAAGCCAACTTCTGGGTGCACAAGCGCAGAGTAACTGCAAGCGTTCAAGTGCAAATTTGCATGTTAGGAAGTCAGACCAAGGGCCAATCAAATTTTTCATGAAGTAGACGTAATATACGCTCGTAAATAACATGCTTTATACATTAACGAACGCCTGGTTCCTGTGCTCTTCAGCACTGAATTCCTGTTAATCAGTTAGTCGAATAACTACTCGTAATTGAACTAACTTTAAATTTACTCACCAATGTACTCATATCAGCTTCTAATTCTATCCTTATTTATTGTCGGTAAGTATATTACGAGCATATTTTTTACTGACATACACACAGAGCTCAGTGACTTTGGTATCCTGAAAGGATTTCAAAGGCCTCGTAGGAGGTTCTGTGCTAAAGGAAAGTCGAAAAAACACACTTATAAAGGGAAATGCACGTTGTAGAAGGGCACTATATCTTGGCTAAGATGCACGCAATAATTGTATACATGTCAATTGCTGTGCGCAAAACATCTATCTAACCCCTAGTCCTACTCTGAACTTTGTATTTCAGCTTCCTCAGTAGCTGCAGACGAGTTCAGTGCACTTTCAAGACAGAAACGGGCGACATGCAGCTCCGCAGTTTGTTACAACGGTGGCACCTGCAACAACTTCACAGACAGCCCGCCCTGCCTCTGTCCGCTGCCCTACATTGCACCATATTGCCGTGTCGCCGCAGACTACTGCTTCACCCTGCAGCCTGACAAGGGCATCACTGAGCTGCCTGTGTGCCTGAATGACGGCAACTGCACGCTGACTTACGCTGACCCATATTTTAACTGCTCTTGCTTACCTGGCTTTTATGGTAATCAATTAATTAGCATGATTTCAGTCAAATTGGTTTAGGTTAATGTTAAAAATCTCCGAAATTCAGGGCTACGTTGCGAGCATGCGGTGGTACCGGAAGCAAGTACGCTACCATCTGACGGCGGAACAAGCCCGAACTTTTCAACCGAAACAAAATCTACCGAAGTAGTCAGCACTGGCGTTGCAAGTGAGTTGATAAAGATCATTACTTGTTCATGAATAATATTAGGCAGATTTAACTGCACTTTTAACTGACATTCAATTAAATATTCTGCGGACCTGACTACATCCGGTTGGCATGAAACGATGGGAGTAGTGCTACTCATATCCGTCAGTGTTGGAGTCCCAATCGCCGTGGTGATAATTGCTGCCATGGCGGCTGCCATCGTTTTTGCTGCTCGTTATCGCAATCGCCAAAAGGTAAAAAATCTATTGTACTGCTTGTACTTGCTGTTATAAGCCTGAAAGAGCCTAGAATGAGTTCCAGAATGTTATTTCCTGTGTGGTAATTCCCGCATTGCTTACATGCTGCAATGCAGTCATTTTGCCCGACTTTTAGGCTAAAAAGAGACAAATGGAGAACAAAATTGCGCAGCTTCATCCAATTTTTAACACTTCTACCGCATCGCTTTGCAAATTTCAAAAAAATGGTAGTTTTCTGACCATTTTGAAGCTTGTATTGAGAAATATTTATGCGAAATAGAAACTAGCGCATTCTGAAATATCAACATATTTCAGTTTAAACTTTTGTTGTGATGTCTTGACAATGTCTGCGCATATTCATCAGGCCAAAAGAAATAGAGAGTTTGTTATAATATTCACATCATATAGAATACGTAACGATATGCCTTTTAAATGATTTTTTAAAAATACTGATTTGATCCCAAAAAGTCTCCAAGAGAATATTTGAGAGGTTATATTTATACAATATTTGCTGAGTAAAATACAATTCTCAAATGATTTCAGACCTCTCGAAGCGGCGACAGGACCAGATACGTCTGGGAGGAGGGCTGCGAATCAGTCTTTAATTCTCATGCAATCTGAACTTTGTAAACTAATGGTACGCTATGCTGAGTTGCCTAATTTTGATAATTAGGAAACGCCTCAATCTGTCATGGCATTTGTATAAATCCATTGACAACTTTTTGCAGCAGCATATTTCTTTGTTAACTGAATTTGCAAATGAAAATGTTAAATAGTTAAACGTCAAAAACCAGGTTATCGGGCACTTAATGAATGCAAGTGTAGCTTTTGACGATTCCAGGTTCGATTTAGCTTATACATTATATTGAATAGATAGCTAGCTTTGGTTTGCAGGAACTCTGCGAGCTCGTGCAACAAAAAGCTAAATTAATTAGCTCGTATGCACCGAGCTTCACGGTTGGCTGCAGAAAGTTGTATTAATTTACTGCCATGTTTTGTGCCGGAAAAGGGACTAATTGATAATGTGGTGTCTTGATTTGCTGTATTCATTCTACTCGGAATGTAGGAAAACACACTAAGAGTTAATACTTCAGTATGATGTGATTTGATCAATGTAATAGTATGAAAACCTGTTGTGGCAATCTCCGAGGATCATTTAAGGCCAGCATGCCGTTTGGTCGTTTGGTCTTTCACAAGCTTATCGAATTTGGCTTTGAAAAAGCACTACTCTAGACTGGCAAGCAAGCAAATTCAAACAAACTTACAGCTTCTAAAAAAGAAATCTTTTTAGAATTTTCTGGGGCAAAATCCTACTTGATGCAATGCTTTTGGCAAAAAATTAGTCTAATCCACCTGTACTGTATTTTAAGGGTTGCCACTCCTATTGTGGCGTATGCAAAGGGCCAGGGGGGGCCACTGGCCCCGCGATCACCCGACAAAAATACCGCTCCCAGAAAACGTTGCGCTCCTCCAAAAGTTAACAAAAGAGGCAGCCAAACCCGACGAAAGCCCTTAAGAGACAGGGGCGCCCACCTAAAAGACAGCAGGGGCGCCCACCTAAAAGAGAGGGACGCCCACCTAAGAGACAGGGGCGCCCACCTAAGAGACAGGGGCGCCCACCTAAGAGACAGGGGCGCCCACCTAAGAGACAGGGGCGCCCACCTAAGAGACAGCAGGGGCGCCCACCTAAGAGACAGGGGCGCCCACCTTAGAGACAGGGGCGCCCACCTAAGAGACAGCAGGGGCGCCCACCTAAGAGACAGAGGCGCCCATCCAAGAGACGGGGGCGCCCACCCAAGAGACAGGGGCGCCCACCTAAGAGACAACGGGGGCGCCCACCTAAGAGACAGGGGCGCCCACCTAAGAGACAGGGGCGCCACCTAAGAGACAGGGGCGCCCACCTAAGAGACAGGGGCGCCCACCTAAGAGACAGGGGCGCCCACCTAAGAGACAGCAGGGGCGCCCACCTAAGAGACAGGGGCGCCCACCTTAGAGACAGGGGCGCCCACCTAAGAGACAGCAGGGGCGCCCACCTAAGAGACAGAGGCGCCCATCCAAGAGACGGGGGCGCCCACCCAAGAGACAGGGGCGCCCACCTAAGAGACAACGGGGGCGCCCACCTAAGAGACAGGGGCGCCCACCTAAGAGACAGGGGCGCCACCTAAGAGACAGGGGCGCCCACCTAAAAGACAGGGGCGCCCACCTAAGAGACAGCGGGGGCGCCCACCTAAAAGAGAGGGACGCCCACCTAAGAGACAGCAGGGGCGCCCACCTAAGAGACAGAGGCGCCCACCTAAGAGACAGAGGCGCCCACCTAAGAGACAGTGGCGCCCACCTAAGAGACAGCGGGGGCGCCCACCTAAGAGACAGCGGGGGCGGCCATCTAAGAGACAGCGGGGGCGCCCACCTAAGAGACAGGGGCGCCCACCTAAGAGACAGGGGCGCCCACCTAAGAGACAGGGGCGCCACCTAAGAGACAGGGGCGCCCACCTAAGAGACAGGGGCGCCCTCCTAAGAGACAGCAGGGGCGCCCACCTAAAAGAGAGGGACGCCCACCTAAGAGACAGGGGCGCCCACCTAAGAGACAGGGGCGCCCACCTAAGAGACAGGGGCGCCCACCTAAGAGACAGCAGGGGCGCCCACCTAAGAGACAGGGGCGCCCACCTTAGAGACAGGGGCGCCCACCTAAGAGACAGCAGGGGCGCCCACCTAAGAGACAGAGGCGCCCATCCAAGAGACGGGGGCGCCCACCTAAGAGACAGGGGCGCCCACCTAAGAGACAGGGGCGCCCACCTAAGAGACAGGGGCGCCCACCTAAGAGACAGCAGGGGCGCCCACCTAAGAGACAGGGGCGCCCACCTTAGAGACAGGGGCGCCCACCTAAGAGACAGCAGGGGCGCCCACCTAAGAGACAGAGGCGCCCATCCAAGAGACGGGGGCGCCCACCCAAGAGACAGGGGCGCCCACCTAAGAGACAACGGGGGCGCCCACCTAAGAGACAGGGGCGCCCACCTAAGAGACAGGGGCGCCACCTAAGAGACAGGGGCGCCCACCTAAGAGACAGGGGCGCCCACCTAAGAGACAGCGGGGGCGCCCACCTAAAAGAGAGGGACGCCCACCTAAGAGACAGCAGGGGCGCCCACCTAAGAGACAGAGGCGCCCACCTAAGAGACAGAGGCGCCCACCTAAGAGACAGTGGCGCCCACCTAAGAGACAGCGGGGGCGCCCACCTAAGAGACAGCGGGGGCGGCCATCTAAGAGACAGCGGGGGCGCCCACCTAAGAGACAACGGGGGCGCCCACCTAAGAGACAGGGGCGCCCACCTAAGAGACAGGGGCGCCACCTAAGAGACAGGGGCGCCCACCTAAGAGACAGGGACGCCCACCTAAGAGACAGCAGGGGCGCCCACCTAAGAGACAGAGGCGCCCACCTAAGAGACAGAGGCGCCCACCTAAGAGACAGTGGCGCCCACCTAAGAGACAGCGGGGGCGCCCACCTAAGAGACAGCGGGGGCGGCCATCTAAGAGACAGGGGCGCCCACCTAAGAGACAGGGGCGCCACCTAAGAGACAGGGGCGCCCACCTAAGAGACAGGGGCGCCCACCTAAGAGACAGGCGCCCATTCAAGAGACGGGGGCGCCCACCCAAGAGACAGGGGCGCCCACCTAAGAGACAACGGGGGCGCCCACCTAAGAGACAGGGGCGCCCACCTAAGAGACAGGGGCGCCCACCTTAGAGACAGGGGCGCCCACCTAAGAGACAGAGGCGCCCACCTAAGAGACAGGGGCGCCCACCTAAGAGACAGCGGGGGCGCCCACCTAAAAGAGAGGGACGCCCACCTAAGAGACAGCAGGGGCGCCCACCTAAGAGACAGAGGCGCCCACCTAAGAGACAGAGGCGCCCACCTAAGAGACAGTGGCGCCCACCTAAGAGACAGCGGGGGCGCCCACCTAAGAGACAGCGGGGGCGGCCATCTAAGAGACAGGGGCGCCCACCTAAGAGACAGCGGGGGCGCCCACCTAAAAGAGAGGGACGCCCACCTAAGAGACAGCAGGGGCGCCCACCTAAGAGACAGAGGCGCCCACCTAAGAGACAGAGGCGCCCACCTAAGAGACAGTGGCGCCCACCTAAGAGACAGCGGGGGCGCCCACCTAAGAGACAGCGGGGGCGGCCATCTAAGAGACAGCGGGGGCGCCCACCTAAGAGACAGGGGCGCCCACCTAAGAGACAGGGGCGCCCACCTAAGAGACAGGGGCGCCACCTAAGAGACAGGGGCGCCCACCTAAGAGACAGGGGCGCCCACCTAAGAGACAGGGGCGCCACCTAAGAGACAGGGGCGCCCACCTAAGAGACAGGGGCGCCCACCTAAGAGACAGCAGGGGCGCCCACCTAAAAGACAGGGGCGCCCACCTAAGAGACAGGGGCGCCACCTAAGAGACAGGGGCGCCCACCTAAGAGACAGGGGCGCCCACCTAAGAGACAGGGGCGCCCACCTAAGAGACAGGGGCGCCCACCTAAGAGACAGCAGGGGCGCCCACCTAAGAGACAGGGGCGCCCACCTTAGAGACAGGGGCGCCCACCTAAGAGACAGCAGGGGCGCCCACCTAAGAGACAGAGGCGCCCATCCAAGAGACGGGGGCGCCCACCCAAGAGACAGGGGCGCCCACCTAAGAGACAGGGGCGCCCACCTAAGAGCCCACCTAAGAGACAGCAGGGGCGCCCACCTAAGAGACAGAGGCGCCCATCCAAGAGACGGGGGCGCCCACCCAAGAGACAGGGGCGCCCACCTAAGAGACAGGGGCGCCCACCTAAGAGACAGGGGCGCCCACCTAAGAGACAGCAGGGGCGCCCACCTAAGAGACAGAGGCGCCCATCCAAGAGACGGGGGCGCCCACCTAAGAGACAGGGGCGCCCACCTAAGAGACAGGGGCGCCCACCTAAGAGACAGGGCGCCCACCTAAGAGACAGCAGGGGCGCCCACCTAAGAGACAGGGGCGCCCACCTTAGAGACAGGGGCGCCCACCTAAGAGACAGCAGGGGCGCCCACCTAAGAGACAGAGGCGCCCATCCAAGAGACGGGGGCGCCCACCCAAGAGACAGGGGCGCCCACCTAAGAGACAACGGGGGCGCCCACCTAAGAGACAGGGGCGCCCACCTAAAAGACAGGGGCGCCACCTAAGAGACAGGGGCGCCCACCTAAGAGACAGGGGCGCCCACCTAAGAGACAGCGGGGGCGCCCACCTAAAAGAGAGGGACGCCCACCTAAGAGACAGCAGGGGCGCCCACCTAAGAGACAGCAGGGGCGCCCACCTAAGAGACAGAGGCGCCCATCCAAGAGACGGGGGCGCCCACCCAAGAGACAGGGGCGCCCACCTAAGAGACAACGGGGGCGCCCACCTAAGAGACAGGGGCGCCCACCTAAAAGACAGGGGCGCCACCTAAGAGACAGGGGCGCCCACCTAAGAGACAGGGGCGCCCACCTAAGAGACAGCGGGGGCGCCCACCTAAAAGAGAGGGACGCCCACCTAAGAGACAGCAGGGGCGCCCACCTAAGAGACAGAGGCGCCCACCTAAGAGACAGAGGCGCCCACCTAAGAGACAGTGGCGCCCACCTAAGAGACAGCGGGGGCGCCCACCTAAGAGACAGCGGGGGCGGCCATCTAAGAGACAGGGGCGCCCACCTAAGAGACAGGGGCGCCACCTAAGAGACAGGGGCGCCCACCTAAGAGACAGGGGCGCCCACCTAAGAGACAGCAGGGGCGCCCACCTAAGAGACAGGCGCCCATTCAAGAGACGGGGGCGCCCACCCAAGAGACAGGGGCGCCCACCTAAGAGACAACGGGGGCGCCCACCTAAGAGACAGGGGCGCCCACCTAAGAGACAGGGGCGCCCACCTTAGAGACAGGGGCGCCCACCTAAGAGACAGAGGCGCCCACCTAAGAGACAGGGGCGCCCACCTAAGAGACAGCGGGGGCGCCCACCTAAAAGAGAGGGACGCCCACCTAAGAGACAGCAGGGGCGCCCACCTAAGAGACAGAGGCGCCCACCTAAGAGACAGAGGCGCCCACCTAAGAGACAGTGGCGCCCACCTAAGAGACAGCGGGGGCGCCCACCTAAGAGACAGCGGGGCGGCCATCTAAGAGACAGGGGCGCCCACCTAAGAGACAGCGGGGGCGCCCACCTAAAAGAGAGGGACGCCCACCTAAGAGACAGCAGGGGCGCCCACCTAAGAGACAGAGGCGCCCACCTAAGAGACAGAGGCGCCCACCTAAGAGACAGTGGCGCCCACCTAAGAGACAGCGGGGGCGCCCACCTAAGAGACAGCGGGGGCGGCCATCTAAGAGACAGCGGGGCGCCCACCTAAGAGACAGGGGCGCCCACCTAAGAGACAGGGGCGCCCACCTAAGAGACAGGGGCGCCACCTAAGAGACAGGGGCGCCCACCTAAGAGACAGGGGCGCCACCTAAGAGACAGGGGCGCCCACCTAAGAGACAGGGGCGCCCACCTAAGAGACAGCAGGGGCGCCCACCTAAGAGACAGGGGCGCCCACCTTAGAGACAGGGGCGCCCACCTAAGAGACAGCAGGGGCGCCCACCTAAGAGACAGAGGCGCCCATCCAAGAGACGGGGCGCCCACCTAAGAGACAGGGGCGCCCACCTAAGAGACAGGGGCGCCCACCTAAGAGACAGGGGCGCCCACCTAAGAGACAGCAGGGGCGCCCACCTAAGAGACAGGGGCGCCCACCTTAGAGACAGGGGCGCCCACCTAAGAGACAGCAGGGGCGCCCACCTAAGAGACAGAGGCGCCCATCCAAGAGACGGGGGCGCCCACCCAAGAGACAGGGGCGCCCACCTAAGAGACAACGGGGGCGCCCACCTAAGAGACAGGGGCGCCCACCTAAGAGACAGGGGCGCCACCTAAGAGACAGGGGCGCCCACCTAAGAGACAGGGGCGCCCACCTAAGAGACAGCGGGGGCGCCCACCTAAAAGAGAGGGACGCCCACCTAAGAGACAGCAGGGGCGCCCACCTAAGAGACAGAGGCGCCCACCTAAGAGACAGTGGCGCCCACCTAAGAGACAGCGGGGGCGCCCACCTAAGAGACAGCGGGGGCGGCCATCTAAGAGACAGGGGCGCCCACCTAAGAGACAGGGGCGCCACCTAAGAGACAGGGGCGCCCACCTAAGAGACAGGGGCGCCCACCTAAGAGACAGCAGGGGCGCCTACCTAAGAGACAGGCGCCCATTCAAGAGACGGGGGCGCCCACCCAAGAGACAGGGGCGCCCACCTAAGAGACAACGGGGGCGCCCACCTAAGAGACAGGGGCGCCCACCTAAGAGACAGGGGCGCCCACCTTAGAGACAGGGGCGCCCACCTAAGAGACAGAGGCGCCCACCTAAGAGACAGGGGCGCCCACCTAAGAGACAGGGGCGCCCACCTAAGAGACAGCGGGGGCGCCCACCTAAGAGACAGCGGGGGCGCCCACCTAAAAGAGAGGGACGCCCACCTAAGAGACAGCAGGGGCGCCCACCTAAGAGACAGGGGCGCCCACCTAAGAGACAGGGGCGCCCACCTAAAAGACAGGGGCGCCCACTGATAGATAATGAAATGACAACCACTCAAATGAAATGACAACCCCTCAAATGAAATGACAACCACTCAAATTAAATGACAACTACTCAAATGAAATGACAACCACTCAAATGAAATGACAACCACTCAAATGAAATGACAACTCCTCAAATGAAATTACAACCACTCAAATGAAATGACAACCCCTCAAATGAAATGACAACCACTCAAATGAAATGACAACCACTCAAATGAAATGACAACTACTCAAATGAATTGACAACCCCTCAAATTAAATGTCAACCCCTCAAATGAAATGACAACCCCTCAAATGAAATGACAACCCCTCAAATGAAATGACAACCCCTCAAATGAAATGACAACCACTCAAATGAAATGACAAACACTCAAATGAAATGACAACCCCTCAAATGAAATGACAAACACTCAAATAAAATGACAACCACTCAAATGAAATGACCACTCATCAAATGAAATGACAACCACTCAAATGAAATGACAAACACTCAAATGAAATGACAACCCCTCAAATGAAATGACAAACACTCAAATAAAATGACAACCACTCAAATGAAATGACCACTCATCAAAGGAAATGGCAACCCCTAACGCCCTGCTGAATGGAACAAACCTTGCACTTCATTACTAATGGTGCATGTATCCAATTTAAACAAAAAACATTTGTTGTAATGCAACGTAAAGTCTTGAATCTTCCGACACGGGTTTAGCTGCATTTATTCATAACTCTGTAGAACCATAAATCGAGTGTTTTGGAAAATATTTTTCAGAAGATGAGAAGTCGTCGAGCGGTAACGGGGGGGGGCACAGAAGAGCTCAGCGCCACGACCCCTGGTTCGATTCCGCGTGTGTGGGCGCAATCATTTTGGGCTTGTGCACAAAAATCCACCAAGGCAGGTTGGTGGATTGGTAGAGTCCTCCTGCGAAAACTTATATTTAATTTTTAGGAAATCATCCAATATATGATTAACAAATGCAGAGTTTCTATCTGCGATATTGAGCACTCGGATAATTTTCCAAAAATAAAAAATTGTATCGTGTTTTGTGATAAAAATCTATTCTTTTTAGTAATTTATTTTGATTTTAGCCTCCATTTTAATAAAATTCCTTTAAAAGCTACTGCATGCAGTTACGGTACATACCTTTTTGCGATCTAGTTTGCCAAAACTGCAATCAATTTTGCCCGCGGAAAAATATCACTTATAATTTTGCTGTCTATGCTACTTAAGTCTGCTCAGTCAAGACCAGAGTTTCAGCCACAGACAACTCTTTGAAAACTGCAATCAATTTTGCCAAAACTGCGACCTAGTTTGCCCATAGCAAAGAAAACACCACAGACATACATAGCAAGATCAAAGAATGGCCCAGCGTGGACCTTATAACAGGATTTCAGCGAAGGACCGGCAGCGATTGATTCAAGCATATCAGGGTGGAGAGGACTGGCAAGATTTCGGTAGGCTGTTGGGCATCTCACGAAGAACCGTGACTTACATAGTTGGACTATTCAACGCAACCGGTCGTATAGAGCCTCTGCCTCGCGGAGGTGCCAAGCGGAGGTCCCTTAACAATGCTATGATTGAGAGCATGTGTGCCTACGTCTACCATTATAAACTCGCTGTTTATTTTTCACTGTTACAGTTTATTTCGTCACACTTCCTGTAGTGCTCGTAGTCCGCTTGGCGGGTAAGAATCTTGGCCTCTAAGAGCCGTATATTTGCGATATATATTCACGCAGCTGCCGACGTGCAGCTATGAGTTACGCAATACATTGGGGTACTGAGCACGTTGGCTAGAGAGCAAGAGAAAGGGCATTGTACACGCATAGGCTGCGCACCACATCTCTCCCCCAAAGCAAAAGAAAAGTCCAATACGAGAGGGTTTAAAATTTCATTGCGACAATTGGACAAGAAACAACGTGAAGGATTAAAAAAATTAATTAGTAAAACAGTCTCAATTTTTTTTGATTTCGAACGATTAAATACTTAAACAATTAAAGCATGCCGATCTTTGACAGCGTTCCGGCTCAGTTCGAATCAAGTCACTGCTTGTAGCAGACGGGCTGCTTTGCTGTCCTGGGATGAGGCCTCTGCGCAATCGGACCGTCGTTGGCCGAATTTGCCTCTGTCACAGGCGCCCCCGGCCGCTGATCGCCGTCCAGCTCGTCAAGGTCCCAGGGGCACTCACAAAGCGGCTTCGTCTCGGTCACATGCCGCCGAATGACTGCCGTGCCGCGTTGCAGAGTCAGGGCGCCGCCGCTGACTGCCTTGACAAGCCAAGGCCGCGGGTCGAACGGACAGCGCAGCTTGGCCTTGCCGCGGTTTCTGAGCAGCACGCGGGCGCCTGCCAGGATGCCGTGTGGCGCAGCCGAACGCCGCGTGTCGGCCGCCTTGCGCATCGCCTGCTTGTAGCAGCGGTCGTGGAGCTGCAGCTGCCGTCCAGAGCTGCCGGTTTGCTTTGTCAGGCCAGATGGCAGGATGTCGCCGGTCTCTCGGTTGAACATGAGGTCGTTGGGCGTGCGGTCGGTGCCTCGGTGCACAGAGTTGCGGTATCCGAGCAGCCACTCGTGGATCGCCCGCCGCCAGTCGTTGCCTTCGGCCGTGGCGGCGTTGATGGCCTTGTTGAGGCTGCGGTTGAAGCGCTCCACCTCGCCGTTCGCCGCCGGGTAGAGTGGGGTGACCCTGCGCTGTCGAACCCGAGGCCGTCCAGAAACACGTTGAATTCTTCGCTCGTGAAGTAGGTGGCGTTGTCCGTAGTGATCTGCTGCGGCACACCGAAGCGGCTGAATGAGGCAATGACGCAGTTGATGACGCTGGCGCTGGTGAGGCTGCGCACCACGTAGAGGTCCGGGTAGCGGCTGAAGTAGTCCACCAAGACAACTACGTTCTCGCCCGTTGGGAATGGTCCGCACACGTCGACGCTGAGCGATTTCCAGGCCCCCGACGGAAGCGGCGTCGGCTGCATCGGCGGGTGTTTCACGGCGCCGTCGGTCCGGGCCGCTTGACACGGGAGGCAGTTAGTGACGACCGCCTCGACCTGCTTGGACATGCCGGGCCACCAGACGGTCGTCGGTCGCACGTCTTCTTCTGTCCGAGGTGGCCCTGGTGCGCTAAACCGATCGTAAGCTGCTGAAGCTCTGCCGGGATCACGATTCTGTTTCCCCGGAGCAGAAGGCCTGCGTGAACGCTTAGTTCGTCTTTGAGGGACCGAAAACTGTGCGCCGGGCTCGCCGCGCCGCAGCTCCAGTTTCCTGTTTCCAAGGCGCGCATGACGACCACCAGAGCTGGGTCTCTCTCGGTCGCAGCCCGGATCCTGTCGACGGTCAGGCCCTTTGGGGTGGCCGCTTGGACAACGGCGTTGCACAGTCTGGTGTCCTCAGCCTCGTCTTTGTGTGACGATGCGCTTGTCAGCGGATTGCGGCTCAGCGGGTCTGCCGGGTTGTCCTCGCCTTTGCGGTAGTGCAGTGTGAACGTGAAGTGCTGGGTCTGCAGCATGATACGCTCGAGCCGGGGCGGCGGCCTTGAGTCTGCTCTGTAGATCCCGAGCAGCGGCTTGTGGTCGGTGTAGATATCAAAGTCCGGGCAGCCCTCCAGGTAAAACGCGAACTTCAAGCAGCCGAACTTGACGCCCAGGGCCTCGCGCTCGATCTGGCTGTAGCGCCGTTCGACGTCACTGAGCGTGCGGCTCGCGTAGGCCACCGGCCGCGTCTGCCCGCTTGGGTGCCGCTGCTGCAGAATGGCACCGACGCCGACGGGTGACGCATCGACCACCAGCTCGGTCGGCAGCCGCTTGTCGAAGAAGGCCAGCGTGCAGCCCTCGGAGATGCAGTCCTTGACGGCCTGGAAGGACTGCTGCTGCTCGCGGTCCCAGACGAATTCCTGGCCTTTCCGTGTTAGTCGCCTCAGCGGCTCCGCTTTGTCGGCCAGGTGCGGCATGAACTTCTCGAGGTGATTGGCCAGGCCGAGAAACGACCGGACTTCCTTGGCAGACTGTGGATCCTTGAATGCTTGCAGCTCTGCGATTTTCTCTTCTGATGGCTGAATGCCGAACTTGGAGAGCGTCATAGCCATGAACTTGGCCTTGCCGATGCCCCAGCGGCACTTGCTGGCATTCAGGGTGATGCCA
This sequence comes from Macrostomum lignano, assembly GCA_002269645.1. Taxonomy (NCBI): domain Eukaryota; kingdom Metazoa; phylum Platyhelminthes; family Macrostomidae; genus Macrostomum; species Macrostomum lignano. Next base: position 44,973 of record NIVC01001196.1, on the reverse strand, counting down.
TTGTCACGCAGTCTGGTCAGGCAGGCTGCCACGTGTTCCTGGTGAACTTCAGAGCCCTGACTGTGGATGATGATGTCGTCGTGGATCCACTTGACACCAGCGAGGCCTTCCAGCACTTGCTGCATGACGCGCTGCAGGATCTCCGAGGCGGAGGCGAATCCCATGCTCAGGCGTGTCAGCTGACGCATCCCTCGGGGCGTTGAGAAGACGAAGTACTTGCGGCTGTCCTCACTGATCTCAATTTGATGAAACGCCTTGAAGATGTCGAGCTTGGTGAAGATTGTCGACCCCGTCATGTCGCTGGTAGCTTCTTCAAAAGTCGGGATTTGGTGTCGTTGCCTCAGGGCCGCCTTGTTAACGTCTCGCAAATCCTGGGTGATCCTCACGGTCTTCCCGTCTTCTTTCGGTACCACGACGATGCGACTGACCCATGGCGTGGGGCCTTCTACTGGCTGGATGATCTGCAGGCGCTCTTGCTCGTCCAGCTCGCGGTCCAGCGCCTCTCTGAGATGCACTGGTACCCGAGAGGGCGGATGGCAGACGGGCCTGGCGTCAGGCTTGATACCAATCTGAACCGAAACACCCTTGACCTTTCCGAGGCCTTTGAAGAGCTCCGGAAATCGCTTGGCCAGCGCCAGGGTCTCTGCGTTCTCCGTCTCGGCTGCTGCGATCGCGCAAACCTGAGGCCCCAAGCTCAGAAGGCGGAGTGAGGTTGATGCCTCCCGTCCCAGGATGTTGACGCCGTCGCCGGGGACGACGATGAAGCGAACCTCCTGGCTATCTTGGCCGGTTGTCACCTGCAGGCTGCAGGCTCCCAGGATGCTGAGCGGTTCTGAAGAGCGGAAGGCGAATACCTTTGTGCGAGCTGTCTGTAGCGGCGGGGGTCGCGGAAGTTTCCGCCAGGCTTTCTCTGTCAAGATATTGCAGTCGGCCCCGCTGTCGACCAGGACTTCCAGCTGCGTTGAGTCGACGAGCACTGTTGTGCGGGCGCCCGCTGTAGCCGTCCCGGTGGCTGCCACGGTCAGACAGAAGATGCTGTCCTCAGGCTCTGAGCTGTCGCTGTCGGCCTGCAGGGCGCGGACGGCTTCCAACGGCCGGGAGAGGCAGGCCCTCACCAAGTGATTTCGCTTTCCGCAGCGCTCGCACGTCTTGCCTCTGGCTGCGTTGCATGTGCGGTGGCCCGGGACTCCGCATCTGATGCACGTGGTCTGCTTGCCTGGCTGCTGCTTGGCTGGTCCCTTGACTGGGCGCTCTGCTGATGAGGCCGCTGCACCAGTGTCTCGAAGCCGAAGTCGCTGTACCGCCGCCTCGTTAGATTCCATGAGGCTTGCCTGAGTCTCTGCTGTCTCCATGGCTCTGGCCACCCGAAGCGCCTGCTCCAGGTCGACATTGTCGATCGCTAGCAGCTTGCGGCGAAGCTGCTCTGAACTGCAGCCGGCGATCACCTGGTCACGGATCAGGGAGTCTCTGAGGCCCTCGAAGCCGCAGCAGTCGGCAGCATCTTTGAGGCGCTGGAGCCATTCGTCGATGGGCTCGCCGGACCGCTGCGTGCACAACCTGAAATGATAGCGGGTGAACGGGAGATTCCGCTTGCTGTCGAAGTGGTCGTTTAGCGCGGCTACAAGTGTTTCGACGTCTTTGCCTGCTGCCTCTGTCGCCGAGACCGGCCGCAATCGACTGCAAGTCCTCTCCGGCTGTATACAGCAGAAGCTGGCGAAGCCGCTTTTTGTCTTCGATGTTTGCAGCCACAGCGAAAAGTTCAAATTGTGCGTACCCCTTTTTCCATTTAGTCTGGGCCGTGTTGGGGTCTGTTCGCAGGTCCAAGCGCGCTGGGCTTGGTAAGTTTAGCTGCGACGCCATTGTAGTGCTCGTAGTCCGCTTGGCGGGTAAGAATCTTGGCCTCTAAGAGCCGTATATTTGCGATATATATTCACGCAGCTGCCGACGTGCAGCTATGAGTTACGCAATACATTGGGGTACTGAGCACGTTGGCTGGAGAGCAAGAGAAAGGGCATTGTACACGCATAGGCTGCGCACCACACTTCCGAATTGATTCTCAATAAAAATTCTTCTTGGCTTGCCATGGGCAAACTAGGTCGCAGTTTTGGCAAAATTGATTGCAGTTTTCAAAGAGTTGTCTGTGGCTGAAACTCTGGTCATGACTCAGCAGACTTGGCCTAGACAGCAAAATTATAAGTGATAATTTTCCGCGGGCAAAATTGATTGCAGTTTTGGCAAACTAGATCGCAAAAAGGTATATTATTTGTAGCCATTTTTTAGGTCTACCCTGCCCTGCTTTAGACGGCAGCATACACGATCTTCTACCTTAGCGTACCAAAGATTAAAAAGCAGTCTGCCTCCGTAAGATAGAAAATCAATGGCTGTCTTCTCGCGTACAATTAGGTTGTTTTATGAGTGGAAATCTTTGGATTTATTCGTTACATATGGGTATGTATAGTGACAATAAAAAAACAAAGCGGTCCAACCCGGTGGGGTGGCACTATGACCGGCTTCAACCACGCCATGCATTGGTGGAGGACATCAAACCGGGAGCGCTGCCAACTCAGCAAGCCGACATGCCGTCGACTGCGGTGCACCCGAAACCCCAGCCGGCAGCTCCAAGCCGGTATACGGGGGAGAATTTCCACAGCCACCGCCCTACGGGTCGGACAACCCACGACGCCCTGAGAGGCAACGGAAGCCTCCCTCGCTTGCGGATGGACCCATAGTTTCGTCAGCTGTGCTCACAGCTTGGTGGCGAAGCCATCAAATCTGTTATAGATTTCAGAAAAACGTGTTACACACAGTAGTAGCCATTTTTAATGTATACTGATACTGTTCTGGAAAATTCTACGCTCTCCCCGTATGCCAAATATAGTAACATTCTAGAAACTTCCCTCGCGCATCACGAGTCTATCAATAATAACAACCCCAACTGTGATATAACCACGACTCACTCGCTGTAACTGCTACAGCGCTGATAAACTCTTTCACTTCTAAAATGCATTCGCCGCCGAGTTACTTTTCAGATTGGTTATAACAATACATGACTCTTTTCATTTACTCGAAGATACAACATACGAGCTACACTGCATCATACCCGTTCTCTAGAAACAGGGATTTAGCCTAGAAACTCGAGAGTACTTTTTAAAATTCAAAACCAGTTTGCCTCCGTAAGTTAAAAAATTAAAAACCTGTACAATTCGTTGTTTTGTTATAGAGTTTCTTGCATTTATTCCAAAGTAATGTACATACGGGTAAACTCGTACCTAGCGGCAATAACAACACACAAAGCGTATTAAAAAGCAGACAGATGCGCATTGTGTCACATGAGTCACAGTTAAAAAGAAGCTTGTAGAAAAAGAGAAGTTTGTGCGGAGAAAAACATCTGCGGCCAAATTCCATGCTTTACTCTACAAAACTGTCGCAGGATATGTTGATATTCATTTTCTTCACTCTCTTAACTGCATTCGGTAAGAATCACGAAGAAAGTCAAATTTTCAATCCATTTTAATTTTTTTGTACATCAGAAAATAATGATTATTCGAGATATTCCGACTAATCATGTTGAAAACCACATATTATCATAATTAACGCATCTTAGACTATGTCGAAGCTGCCAACTGCTCAGCAGTTACCTGCTACAACGGTGGCACCTGCAACAACTACACAGAGAGCCCGCCCTGCCTCTGCGTGCTGCCCTACATCGCACCGTACTGCGAATCAGCTGCAGACTACTGCTTCACCCTGCAGCCTGACAAGGGCATCACTAAGCTGCCTGTGTGCCTGCATCACGGCAACTGCACTCTGACTTACACCGATCCGTACTACTTTAACTGCAGCTGTCCCGATGGCTACACAGGTAAAATCAAGCCGATCTCTTTGATAAAAAAGGCTTCTATTTGCTTCTTCTACGTATACTAGAATATATGGATAGTTGGTATAGTGGGCTGAGTGAATTGAGCTTACAGATCTGTACCTTAACAGTACATGACCAAATGTTTGCATAGTTTTGTCATAAGTTAAGAGGCAGAGCGGAGTGTGCACCCTGGCACACTTTAAGCGACATGGTCACACAACCGGCCAGAGGCATTGCTGCCCATTCCACCGATTCCCCTGAGCAGGCACACAAGCGCGCGGATACGTACGCAGTCATACGCACAGACAACACTCACACGAAAGTGTTCAGTGGCTCTAACTTTTTTTATCGTTAGGCATGTACACTTCACTGTGCTTTGGGTGTTGGCCCTCAAGAGCGCTAATTGCACGAGCAGAGCCAAGCCGAGATTCCATTTTAGTCCCAAATCAGTCTGACTGCATTTTGAGTCGAGCTGGGCCACTGGCACATAAAAAGCACTGCGCTGGATCACAAATTCTATTCTGCTAGTGTATCTTATCAGACAAGTTGGTATACACTAGGGTATACCTAGGGGTTGTAGCCTAGTGGTTAGAGCGTCCGACTCAACTTGAAAGTGGGGGCTCGATTCCCGATCTCATTGGAACAATTTGTGTCCTTGAGCAAAACACTTAACTCTGCATTGCTTCAGTTCACCCAGCTGCAAAATAGGAACCAGCATTATTAGCTGGGGTAATTGAGGGTTTGTTTACCGACCCCCAGTCCTTGGACTGAACAGCCGTTCGCAGCCTTCAGATGCGCCGCGCAATAGCTGCGGCTGAGCTGTCGGTTGCACATCTGCCCATCAATGCAGGCGTAATCAATTATTAGTATTATTATTATTACTGAGGTATAACACGCATTGCGTTTCAATGTGTTTAGATACTCTCAAACTTCACAATCAGTTTTACAAGCCGTTTTTTCACTTAATATTCTAGGTGTTCGATGCAACGAGACACACAAAGAAGACGGCAGTAAGTGTCCTGATGAAACTCAAATAAAAAAATCTTCTATTGTGGCAAAAATAATAGCTACTGTTTTTTTGTAATTTCAGCACTTGGATTTTCCAAGGCTTCCGTCACTGTAGGCGTCGCAGCTGCTGGCGGCACGGTCGGAGGCGTATGTATAATAGTAATCATTGTAGCAGTTTACAAACGCAAAAAGATTTGCAGGAAGCAGTCGGAAGCTCCAAGTAGCACAACAGTTACGGATGAAACTGCCGATTCGACAACAAAATCTTACTGTCCGAGTACAGGAGCCGAAATTATTAATGAAACTGAAAATAAATATCAGCCGAATGACGACTCAAAAGCTGCGGAACTTTCCAGCCAAGCAACCAATGGCACATCTCTCGGTGACACGGAAGCTGGTGGCAGCCCAGGTGGCAGAATTCCTGTGTCCGAGGAAAACAATCCGCCAGATGCGGAAGCTGTCTACGCAGTGGTCCAGAAGAAAGCGAAAATACCTGAGTCCGAGAAAAACAATCACCCAGATGCGGAAGTTGTCTACGCAATGCCCCAGAAGAGAGCGAAAATACCCTATGTCTTCTAACTTATTCAACTACTTACATATTGTCTTATGGATTACATCCTGCATACGTTGTTATTCTTGCTTGTAACGGTACACTTTCTTCTTCTCTCCGGTCTGAACTAAAAGAAGTAAAAATTTAGTAAAATTATTATTTACTATCGGTTTTTAAGGTTTTATTTTTGACCGAACGTCACATATGAAGTTTTTTAGTTGAAAATCGCTTCAGATTGAACTCTTTGTAAATAATTGACTCATTTTTATTCCAATTAATGAAAAAGTTTTCCATTTTTTGAATAATTTTCCATATTATAACAAATGTCCTGTGATATATTCAATTTATTTTAATCGCTACCCTACATGTATACAAGGACCACTAGGAACACTTCGTTCTAGATAGTCTAGTAGTCCTTGCATGTGACTATAATTAGTAGAAGAACAATAAATGTTACCCGTAACTTATCTAACACCGTAACTTTTTGTTTCATAATTAATCTAGTATGTACCGATGACATCATGACTCTGTATATGTTCCATGATATATGATTCGACACCAATATAGTGATCGAATCAAAGCTGTTGTTGGTATGACGTCTTGAACTCTCCAAAGAGACAGCGCACCTGCTCAAAAGTGTGGCTACAGATCCTTCGTGCCGGGTCTGTTATAGGAGGTTGTTGCACGGCGCTTGGCTTTTAAACCCCCAAGTTGTGCTTTATTAGCGATTTCGCTTAACTGCTCAAGTTGTATTCTAGTATTTCTTGTATTTCTCACAACTTTTAACACCTGATGCAAAATATACTACTCGTCGTGCCAGGTGGCTTATTCATTGTAGTCGCTGTCCTTCACGTTCTGTTGTTTCTGTCTTCGTCACCTCATCTAACCTCTAAATGAAGCATTTTTCGTGACAGAGTCCTGGACAGACTAATCATGGCGTTAAATTCGAGTCTCAGCTCGAAGGAAGTCTCGAGAAACAATGAAAAACGATTCAAAGATTACAAAGAAGATGAAAGGGTCATGTTGCAATAATATGCCTGCCAGATTGCTTGAAATTATTTGCTTCTTCTTTCAAGAACTTCTTTGTTTTGAGTGCTTTGGAAAGGATTTTACATCATGATTAAAAATTAATTCATAAACTTGACTTAATTCTCAGTATATCAGCACTGGACCTCCGAATTCTAAACAAAACAGGTATGTTTCCCGCTCGAAGTGCACAAGTTCCCGCGAAATTCAACTGCTGCTGTCTCTTCAGTGTACTTTTAGTTGCTTTGCAAAACATCGAATCCTTGCGAACTCCTTTTAGAAAACACAAATGTTTAATAATAATATTTCAAACATTTTCTCGACAAAATTGTAACAACACGCATGCTTTATTCATTTAGTCGAAAGTCCAGACAGTGGGAGTGAAAGTTAGCTTCGTAGTACGAAAATTTGAAAACTTCCTATCTCGCTAATGTATTTTGCAGGAGTTTAACGAACTTCAGGTTTGTTATCCATGCTCTGCCACTAAGAGATGAGTTCTACTTATTATTCACGAGTTCGGCATCTTTTTAGTAGCTGAGTTGGCAAAACTATGCGTGCGTACAAAGTACTGCATTCTGTTCGACTGAAAACCCAGACCGAGCCCTAGCCTTGCGGATTCGTGTCTCGAGTAAAAGCGAGAATGTGTGCGCCCAGCCCTATTTATGAGATTCTAATCCTGGTATTTCAACTCTGCACCTGCCATTGTGCCAGCCAACTAGGCTATGCGCTCGTTAAAGAATACAAAAATAATAGCCATTTTCTGCAGTTCGTGCAATGCAATTTTCCTACTCAAAAAGAGAATGTAAGCAAGACCTGGATACTTGCCAGCTACTTGGATTTTTGCTGCGCGAAGGCTCATACTAGATTAACAATGGCTGCGGCGAAACTCTGTATAGCACTGACCGTCATGTTGACTTTCTGCTCAAGTGAGGCCTTTTGAATAAACTTTCTGATCACTCTTTTGGCATTCCATTTTAATAGACAAGTAAAACCCTATTCAACTGATTGCAGCAGCATCACAAGCTGCCAACTGCTCAGCAATCACCTGCTTCAACGGCGGCACCTGCAACAACTTCACAGACAGCCCGCCCTGCCTCTGCCCGCTGCCCTACATCGCACCTTACTGCGAATCAGCAGCAGACTACTGCTTCACCCTGCAGCCTGACAAGAACATCACTGAGCTGCCTGTGTGCCTGAATGACGGCAACTGCACTCTGACCTATACTGATCCCTATTTCAATTGCACCTGCCCACCTGAGTCCACAGGTTCGGTTGAAATATTTTGTATCGAGAAACATTACATATGCTTTTCTATCTTACTTGTACACTGGATTACACCTTTAGCTGCTCATGTAGTTTTGAGTATGACCAAAACGAGTTTCGGTCATACTCTGTACGTGAACTCGAAATCAAAGCATTAAAATATATACGGCTCGTAATTTCATATTTACGGTTTTCAGGTCCGCGCTGTGAAATTGATAATTCAACAATTGAAACAACAATCAACACTGAAACAGCGACTAACCCATACACGGGCACTGTAGCTGCTGGAGACTCAGCTAATGAGACATCATCATCTTTATCAGCAACAACAGAAGCCTCAACGAGCGATATTTTAACACCTGCTGAAACAACATCTGATTATCAAACACCTGGTGCAGCAACACCTGATGCAACAACAGCTTTTCTAGGAACATCTGATGCCTCAACATCTGATGATTCAACACCTGGTGAAATAGCAACTGCTCCATCAACACCTGATGCACTAACACCTGTTTCACTAACACTTGATCTCGCGACAAATTTTGCTTTGACGCCTGGTACAACAACACCTGATGATTCAACACCTAGTGCAACAACACTTGATGATTCAACATCTGGTCCAACAACACTTGCTGATTCAACACCTAGTGCAACAACACTTGATGATTCAACATCTGGTCCAACAACACTTGCTGATTCAACACCTGGTGCAACAACACTTGATGATTCAACATCTGGTCCAACAACACTTGCTGATTCAACACCTGGTGCAACAACACTTGATGATTCAACATCTGGTCCAACAACACTTGCTGATTCAACACCTGGTGCAACAACACCTGATGTTTTAACACCTGGTGCAACAGCAGCTGATGTTTCAACACCTGGTGCAACAGCACCTGGTGCAACAGCACCTGATGTTTCAACACCTGGTGCAACAACACCTGATGCAACAACTGATGCAACAGCAGCTTCAACAACACCTGATGCAACAACTGATGCAACAGCAGCTTCAACAACACCTGATGCAACAACTGATGCAACAGCAGCTTCAACAACACCTGATGCAACAACTGATGCAACAGCAGCTTCAACAACACCTGATGCAACAACTGATGCAACAGCAGCTTCAACAACACCTGATGCAACAACTGATGCAACAGCAGCTTCAACAACACCTGATGCAACAACTGATGCAACAGCAGCTTCAACAACACCTGATGCAACAACTGATGCAACAGCTGCTTCAACAACACCTGATGCAACTACATCTGCTCTAGCAACTCCTGCTCAGTCTGCATCTACTGCCCTGCCAACTGTTTCAGCAACGACAGAATCAGCCACAGATTTTTCATCAATACCGACTCAATTAAAATCAACCACCGTAGAGTCACCTGTGTATAGCACCGCTTCAACGGTTCAAGCAGTTTCGACGTCTCCAGTGATTTCTTCAACACTTGCGTCTACAAGCGAGAGTTCTGAAATGCCGACTCTTTCCCCAGCGACTGCGGCATCGACAGCATCAATCGCGAATTCTTATACAACACCGGTTCCACTGACAGACCTTACATCACATTCAACGACAGTAGTTAAAGATTCAACAACAGCCCCTCCGACTTCAACAGCAACCATGGTGCCGTCAGTTAGCACCGAGTCAATGCCTCCGGTAGTTGAGTCAACATCGTCGTGGTCAGAAGCGACGACTCAATCAACAATTACTAGTTCTACAAGTGATTCGCCTACTTCAAAAGTTGTCATGTCAACGGCCAGACCAAGAAGTAAGTCTTTCAACAGATGTATGATGCTGATACTGGCATAAAGTTAGGGGAAATAGTGCCTAAATCAAACCCAGTTTATTTTCGTGACATTTCTTGCCTGCAGCCGATTCGTTTGGTAATGAAAGGATTTTTATATGCTACTACAGTTTTCCCTACCTGTTGAAATCGGTTAGATAGAAATGGGGGTTCTGTATCAAACTATCTAGCTGGCATTTATGCCTATTATTAAAAGACATTTAGGATTTTTAATGGGTTAAATGATGCAGTATAACGTATTATTATGGTACACTGTACTTGTCACGTTGTCAAACTGTCATGAGAGACAATCGTCCCCCCTAGTAGTTCAGATGACGCTCAGCGCTGAATAATAATTCCAAACTCACACTTCTCTAGGCATCAAAGCATCAACCATGAGGGAGGACGTCGGGCTGATGATTGTCAGCGTTTTTCTTCCGTTAGTGTTGGTGACGGTCACCCTGTTTATCGCTGCGATATACAATTTTGTGTCAATGAATAGTTCCACGGCTCCACGACAGCCCAGGGTAATTTATATTATAGTAAATATATATTTCTCTTTTTGGTTCAAGAACTAAACTTTTTCTTTTTTTGCTTTCAGATTCAAGAGAACATGCCATGGTCACATTACGTATATGGAAGTCCGAGCAGCTCATCGCAACTTTATTAGTAATCCTCTTTTGATGACAACGTGGTGAAGACTGCTGCTACAATGCGCTAGCAACACATGTTTCCTATTCAAAATTTGTCTAGATTGTTTTTCTATAATTTACTATGCATAGATTCGCCTTCATAAAATAAAATTAAATAAATACACTGTTTGGTATTTTATCCATGATATTCTCTGCTTTATCTGTAAACCCTGGTGTATTACAAGCACTCCCCCCCGTCAATTCAGCTCTATCGACTAGCGCATATATGTACACTTGCAACTCACTAAAATAGTAATCTTAATAGAAACCAATTAGCTTGTTGGCGACATCAAGGACTTCTTCAAGACTCCCCGGGAAGCCATCACTGCGTCACCTGTAGTACCGAAATTTGTGCCATGGTGGCTCCAAGCATAGAAACGCTGAATGATAAAGATGGTAACCAGCTAAACGATTACTTTAATCTCATAAAGATGCTAAGGTAAAAGTTTTCGGAACTTCTAGTACATGCCGAAGGCAAACAGCAACAAAAATACCCAGATATAATACCCAGATATTAAAAAATGCTGAAGCCGAATTGTCACGAGATGCACCTTTGGGTTAGGCTACGACCGAATTCAAGACTCCGGCGCCAGTCTGTCGGCGTCGGTAGGGTGCCTGCATAATCAGCAGCAGCACCTTACAGTACAATTGGATGTGGGCAGTACAATTCAGCGCGGATGATGTGGCCTGCCAGCTTGAATCACTGGAAAGCACAAAATGTCACTTTGAACGGACCAGGGCGGCGGGGTGATGGAATGGCGCAAAAGTATCTCGCTCATCGCCGATCATTTAAGCAGCGAAATGTGGTCCGTCAGTGTCCACATCTTGTCTTTGTAGAGCAGTAGGGTATCGACTACCGACCTCTGGTGATTAGGTAGGAGCTCCGCACCTATCATAGAGAAGGAATATTTTAGAGTTGCTCCCTAGGTAAAGTTTCGAACCGATGTAGATTTCTAAGCAAATGCTCTGGTACGCATTGCAACAGACAAAAAATGATAGTTCCACCCCAGCACGCAGCATTAGCATTAAATCATACTTGCAAATACCAGATATGCATTTGCTAAGGGGAGTCCATTTATGGCCAAAATCAATTTTCTAGACTGTATCATAACAGTAAAATTCGTGCTAGTGACTTTCGAGCTGAAAAGGGGTTTTAAGTTTTTGTTGGGGGGGGGGTCTCGCGGTCAGAGAAATTTTGTGAGCATCAGAGAGAAAGAAGTTTCCGAAGCAAAATCGTGGAGATGCAGATGAATTCGCAAGAGCACAATGATGTTCTCGAGAAAAATTTTAACTCGTGTACATTTTAATTTGGCAAGCATCGCTGTACATTCCTGCTGCATATTCGTCCAGTTTTTTCGTCTTTTTGCAATTGTATTCATAGAAAAACGTTCTGCAGCTCAGATATACGGTATGCTTATAAAGAGCTTGCTCACACAGAAAGACTGTTCATTTTGGGTTGAGCGAAAGTGCGACAGTCTACGAGCTCGCAGGTACTGCATACTCGTAGTTCAAGAAGAATAAAATTACATTACAGGGATTCGCACCATTTTCATGTGAGCTAAAGCCAACTTTTCCAAAGAATCGAAAATGAGAGCACTGCAGCTAATTGGCATTGCCGGCAGTCTGCATGTTTTATCATCTTTTGCAATTGGTAAGTTAAGCCAAGCACCATCTTCATAATCTTCTTTGTAGAATAAAATACGAGCGTAATCGAATTCTTCAATTTCACTTCTTGAACTTGAATTTTCACAGTTACTGTGTGATAAAAGCTTGCCAAAAAATGAAAATGATAAAAATTTGCAGCACCAACTCAGGCAGCGGACTGCTCAACAGTCACCTGCTACAACGGCGGCACCTGCAACAACTACACAGTCAGCCCGGCCTGCCTCTGCCCGCTGCCCTACATCGCACCTTACTGCGAATCAGCTGCAGACTACTGCTTCACCCTGCAGCCTGACAAGAACATCACTGAGCTGCCTGTGTGCCAGAATGGCGGCACCTGCACTCTGACTTACACCGATCCGTACTTTAACTGCAGCTGCCCTACCGGTTATACTGGTAATTTTTTTAAATATTATCATATTGCAAAATCCTGTTACTGCACAAAATCTCCATTAAAATGCTTTTAAACTCTTTTACCTCTTACTAAGGCATCAGATGCAGTGATAAAGTTTTGAATGCAGAATCGAACGAAAGGACCTACTGCCTCTACGATTGTGGTAATCAATTTGGTTCCTAAAATTAAAAATTGTGCCATTTTCAAGTTAAGAAAGATGAAAAGTGAATGCTATTATTCATAATCTCCTCAAGACAGCGGCCTGACTACAACCAGCAAGGTAGTGATTGGTGTGTGCGCACCTGTCCTGTTCATCGTCCTTTGCAGCTTTTTTCTCTACATTTGCGCAACCGGAAGAACTGAGGTGAGTTTTTGAGAATGAAAATTTGCGGTTGTCTTTTTTTTCCTTTTAGTAGCTTGCACCGTCTCACATTTTACTGTTACAGAAGGCTACAGACCCTACAGAGGAACCGAATGCAAAGTCACACAGCTGCGAGTGCAGGGCCTGCTGCCGCTGCTGCTGGCGTTGCTGCAGTTGAAGATCAGTAAAACTCTGTCATGATTGACTTTATACGCTCGTAAAGATTTGAGTTTTTACAAAAATTAATCTAAGGCAATCAAAGTACTGCACTAAGGGCAGAGTACTCAATCTAGCTTAGCGGACCTGCGGTCTCGTTGAGAGCAGGTGCAAAACTACCCGTGAGACAGGGTCGACCGTGAACGAAAGCGATTTTCGTGTACAGTTTATATCTAAATATCGTGTCAAAATCAATAAACTGTCTTCTCTTTCTGTCTTTTATTTTCTTTCGCTAAAAAGCCCTTTGGACTTAGTTTTTTGACCTTAATATTCTTTAGAATAAACGTCTTAGAAACAAAGCACAACGTACAACGACTGCTTTTCTTTGAAGCCAATGCAAACATTGAGTAGTTGGTAAAGAACAGACCATTTTGGCAAGAGGTTCCAAGGCGGTTAAAATTACGAACCTATTTATTTTAAATGTGCTTACAATATAAAAAATGAAAACTTAAAAATCGGAGTTGTTGTACTTAAAATCACTCTTGTAAGTTTCTACGAGGCTCGTAAAACAGTTATTTTAATCCAGTTTCAACCAGACTACAATATCGATGGAAATTAATTGATACCAAGAGACCCAATGACGCGTGCATGTTCTAGGTCTGCATTGCTTAAAATTCTGATTGAGGACACCCTTGCCACAAGCAGCACTGAGCCAATTCTGCCCATTCCGCTGACTCCTGAGCACATGCAAGCGCGCCAATACTGTACACAGGCACGCACTCATGCACACGCAAGCTCACATAGGGTGTACAACGGTCCTGACTTTCTAATCGTCAGGCATGTACACTCTCTGTGTCGTAGTTGGGGGGTCGTCAGACCAGTTTTCCAGTGAGCTGATCAGTCCCCTCCTATACGGCTTGACGATTTCTTAAAAATTATTTTTTCCGTAATCCTGTTGGTTAATACTGTTGGTCCGATGCTACCAAGTGTGTCTTTTTTACTAGAGCGTACATGCTATGCCTTTAATTCTGTTTCTTATTCTGTCTCTCTCTCTCCAAGCATCAACGATGCTGAAGTACAGCAGCGCAGCAAAGTAAAGATAAAATAGCCTGTTAGTTTATTGCTCATCCAATGCGGAGCCAGCAGAGAGTTCATGGAGCAGTCTGTAATAATAGACAGCATCAAGCACAATTTTAGAACGGCACGTACAGTGTGACTCAGGATGAAGTGTCTATTGACAAAACGTCTATTTTTTAAGAAGGATGCCACAATATAAGAAATAGAGAAAAATAGTAAACGAGATTAGGAAAGTAAGGTAGAGTTGGTTGAGAATTTAACGAGCTTTATTTCAATTTTTTCGTACCCATTCCGCCAAAACATAACGACGTACCAACGTTTGTTCCTTTATGAAAAATATCTAGGGTAAAAACTGGTAGTACATGTAAAGCATGACAATAAATTTACATGTTAATACTTCCGTATCTCTGCTGGTTTGCCTCCTGATCGCAGGATGGTTTGTGGGTGAGAAAATTTTCCATTGAGACATTTATGAGTGCAATAACTTGGCCATGTTTCCTCATGCTTCATTTATAATGCCGTTTCTGTGCAGAAAGTTCAATGCTTTAAATAACATGCCATTGAATGCACGCGCAAACAAACATGTTAACAAAATTCACGGTAGGTCGAACTGGCTAAATTCAAACGGCACAAAAACTTTATTCTGTTTCAAGCAACACGATCCGTACTGGTACTTATTCACGCTAGTATTTAATTTCAAAGGTCTTTCTGAAGCTCAGGCGAACTGCTCAACAGTCACCTGCTACAACGGCGGCACCTGCAACAACTACACAGCCAGCCCGCCCTGCCTCTGCCCACTGCCCTACATCGCACCTTACTGCTCAGCTGCTGCAGACTACTGCTTCACCCTGCAGCCTGACAAGGGCATCAGTGAGCTGCCTGTGTGCCTGAATGGTGGCAACTGCACTCTGACTTACACCGATCCGTACTTTAACTGCAGCTGCCCTAACGGTTATACAGGTGATTATTAGATACAAATGGCTTTCCTGTAACTTTAAGGGCATGATTTATATAGCAAGCATAATTCATTAATGATTCAGTCTGAAAGCCTATTTAATATTTACTACCAGGTATCCGATGCAACGAAACTGTTTCTACAAGCGAGCCAGTTGGTAAGTGTGAAAAAAAGTCTATATACTAATTTTGAACTGTCTGTCTGTCTGTCTGTCTGTCTGTCTGTCTGTCTGTCTGTCTGTCTGTCTGTCTGTCTGTCTGTCTGTCTGTCTGTCTGTCTGTTTGTCTGTCTGCCTGTCTGTCTGTCTGTCTGTCTGTCTGTCTGTCTGTCTGTCTGTCTGTCTGTCTGTCTGTCTGTCTGTCTGTCTGTCTGTCTGTCTGTCTGTCTGTCTGTCTGTCTGTCTGTCTGTCTGTCTGTCTGTCTGTCTGTCTGTCTGTCTGTCTGTCTGTCTGTCTGTCTGTCTGTCTGTCTGTCTGTCTGTCTGTCTGTCTGTCTGTCTGTCTGTGTAATTGATTTTTGCGAGAACCGTCTGGCCGATATGTATAGAAAAATATGAAGCTCTTAAAGGCGATATGTATAGAAAGAATACAGAAAACCCTGCTATGAAAAATTCGATTTGGAAGTTCTGGGTCAAATATTATGAATTTGAATGCCCCCATGAGGGGGCTTAGTGCGCTAGTTATTTACTATATTGACTTACCTACAATAAGCAAAATTGCTTGCTCAAAGTGACTCATGATTTCAAATTTAAAAACTTTTTCATTTTTAATCGGACTAATGTTTTCAATGCACTACCTAGACATCCAACGACCATATTATTCTGTTTGAAAGTTTCAGAAACAACAAGCCCACCAGATTCTTCTGTAATCGGGATTGTTATTGGCGCTGTTTGTGGTGGCGTCGCTGTGATCGCAGGAGTCACGACGGTTGCAGTTTTAATAAAGACTGGGAAAATCCCATTTCCGTCTTCGGTAGGGCTCAAATCATTTATTTATGCTTTCTACCGCAAATTGGACTATTAGCATAGTATTTAGCTTTCGTTAAACAATTCAACTATGTCCAAATTACTCATTGTCTCATGTATATACTAATATATATACATCTATCCCACAATGCAATGATATTTTAGAGTGTTGAGCCCGACAGTAATGAGAAGCAACCAGAGCCTCCGTCCAACCAATCTGACAATGAGGATAGACAAAGCTCGAACAGGTCTCAAAGCAACCTCAGCAGCAGCAGCAGCAGCAGCAGCCTTGCAAGGTCACAATTTCACCAGGTCTGATTTGCTTCAAGCTCTAATAGCAACTTGCTCGATGGACTCCCGTGATTTGATCTAGTACATGATCTGCGTTCGTATCACCAATTGGCTACTAAGCACACGCGCTAGATGCTTTTTTTACCATTTTCTAAAAATCGGAAATTCGGCAAGACATTCTATTTTCATTGCATCTGATCTCTATTGTTTTATGTATTGATTTACTACTCAAGCCAGTAAGACATGCGCATTGAATGCTTTCCGTTTTATACAGGATTAACGCGCAAAACCAGACTGTAGCCAATAACCAAAAGAGATGAAAAATCGTGTAGCTACCAGTACACTAAAACAGTACATATAGATATCCGGATTTCATTTTAAGCGATTCCAAATAGCTTGTGTTTTCTGGTTATAACAAAGTTCCTGCGTTTTCAATTGCTATTCTCTGGACAATACGAGTCAAGTCAGTTATGTCCACTGTTTCCAATGGGACTAAAGTATGTATACTTTTTCTATATTTAGCTGGTAAGCATGTTCAGATTCTGCTGCGATTTTATTAATTAGTACATTTATTCATGCAACCATTCAGCCTTATTTGTAAGACTCTATTTTCTTACTAATTCATTCGCAGCGCCATCACAAGCTGCGAACTGCTCAACAGTCACCTGCTACAACGGCGGCACCTGCAACAACTTCACAGACAGTCCACCCTGCCTCTGCCCGCTGCCCTACATCGCACCGTACTGCGAATCAGCTGCAGACTACTGCTTCACCCTGCAGCCTGACAAGGGCATCACTGAGCTGCCTGTGTGCCTGAATGACGGCAACTGCACTCTGACCTATACTGATCCCTATTTCAATTGCACCTGCCCACCTGAGTACACAGGTTTGTATTAGTTAGGTTGAAATATTAGCAAATGTTTCATTCTAATGCAAATTTTTTATGAACGAATTTTTCAGGAAATTGTTGCAACGAAACCGTGACAACCTCTGATGACACTACTTCGAGTCAATCGACATCAGCACCGACATCGACTGCTACAGCTGGGACATCAGCACCGACATTGACTGCTACAGCTGGGACATCAGCACCGACATCGACTGCTACAGCTGGGACATCAGCACCGACATCGACTGCTACAGCTGGGACATCAGCACAGACATCGACTGCTACAGCTGGGACATCAGCACCGACATCGACTGCTACAGCTGGGACAACGGCACCGACATCGACTGCTACAGCTGGGACATCAGTACCAACATCAACTGCTACAGCTGGGATAACGGCACCGACATCGACTGCTACAACTGAGACTGCACTACCAACAACGACAGAACTAGACTTAGAAAATGCTGCCGACACTGCAACCGGTGGGATTACTATTTATGATTTTGAAATAAAATCTTTTTAGTCTTTATGTAGGCCGTAAAGAAAAGGTTTTAAAATGCCTTGATCTAACCGTGTTAATGCTGCAGGGTGTAGGTGGACTTAAAACGAATAGAGTTGAAAAAATTTATTGGTGCAAATTAAAACTGGTTAGCTCGATTAAGAAATTCCGAACACTCCTGAACTTCCTCAGATTGGTGTCGGCAAACAGTGGCTATCGGTGCGACATTCGTTCTGCTGCTCAGGTTGTACTAGCCTTTACTATTTGGAAATGGCAGTTTTGAAATCAGCTGCTGCTATAAGGTGAGAAGTGATTTCGCATTTTCTGTGTTTTGTAATCAAGATCTGTTTAGTTTATTGGTTGTATCCTCATAAAGTGCTGGTGTTCTGCTTTTGGGATTTAAAAAATACCACAGATTTAAGAAAGCTGATCGAAGCATAGATAACATCGATTCTCTTAACATTGAAACAGTTTTGAATTCAAACCCTCTATTTCAGAGTATCGACATCGGCTGTGATAATTACCACAAGTTTGATGGGCTGATTGTCAAAGTGGACGGCATCGCTTGGTGTACCAAAGCCTTTAAAGTATCTTGAGAATGTTTCAGACAGATGTACCTAAATTAATAAACTTTCAAGTTCTTATCTACTGCATATTTGGGTCTGGATTCGAAATCCAGCATTTTATAGTGCAAAATTTATGCGGTATATTTGATTATGATCTTCTGACCTGTTTAGCCAACTTGTCAGATAAAGTTATGAGTAAGCCTCTAAAATGCTTTTGTCTGTTTACACTGTAGACCTAAACTAATTTTGTTCTTTTTCTGCGCTTGTATTCAACTGAATAAACGGATCGCGTTTCTCATTTTAAGTCGAGCACTTTTTTGCATTCGCTGCTACTTGTTTTGGACAGAAAGTGCAGGATACAAGGCATAGTCACAGGACAGAAGTCTTTTCATGTATAGAACACTTTCAAAAGTAGCCAAATTCCAAGTAGATGTAGAATAGCTCTGGTGTTGTTTCCCCAGCAACTAACCTGGATAGATTGGGGCGTTTTGGGAACTTGGGAAGTTTTGGATTAAGAGAGCACTGAGTGCGAAGTGTGCACTGTGGGGAGAGGAGAGAAGAGACGAGGTGAGATGAAGTGTTGGCTGCATGACCAAATGAACGCACCATTAAAGTGCAGTGAGAGAGTTGATAAGGGTAAGAAGAAGTCAAGGTAAGAAAGTACACTAGAGAGAAGGAGACAGCTAAGCTGGGAAATAAATCAGTGCTTCTCAATCAGAATCCTAAAGAAGGATCTTGAAATATTCAATAGCAGTAATTAAAAGAACGCTTGCTTAGCTACCTACTTTTACGTGAAGGATGCTGCTAATATCGCAGAATTCCAAATACAAAAGGTTCAGTGTGCGAGTATTCACTGAGAAGGACAACAAGTACGTTTTACAGAGTAAAGGATACGTGAGTCACTCTTTGCGCGGAGAAGCATCAATGATGGCAATGGCTTGCATTCTACTGTCACTAATAGGTGAGTGACAAAGTCCCAGAAATCGTCAACAATAAAGGTTTGCAGGAAATCTTGTAAGAACTTTAAGTAGTAGGAGTTAGCAGAACACGGCCGCAGGAAATTCCGTGGAAATTCCGTCACTGGTTTACGTACTGGAGAGATGGCTCCTAGAGCCCTGATCGCCTAAAACTTACAAGCCTTCGCTGAGTAGCAGGTATGGGGGAAGGATGAGCATTGCAACTACATGTATAGGATTTCATGTAAGCATAAAGCAGCGGTAGGAGCAGAAAAACGAGAAGCGCGTATGAATAAAATAAATGGTGGTGCTGCGCGTATAGTGTGCATGTATATGGCTGTGTCTGACTTTTGAGATGGTATAGAGATGCAACTGTTTTTTAATCATTTATGCATAGTAGAAGATACTGAAATTATAATAGGCTCGTATGCTTTTAAAATTTTTCCAATTCGCAGGTTTTTGTTTGCTTACTCTTTCGGCCTGTCGCAGTGAAAGCCACTGAAATTGGGTGGAGCCGCTGCTGTTTTATGTTTGTAATATGCTTGCTTGAATTGAAATCAGCCCAGCACTGTGCCTGCAGTGTGAAGTGCTGTGCATCTGGAGTGGCGGAGGCTAATGTATACTGGCCAACCCTTTCCTAGCATTCACCCACCCTCCGGCACCCACCCCACTCCGCCATGAGGATATAAAAGGGCCAGCTTTGAAAAGCATTTTTAAGATCATACTTCACTTTTTAATCTCTGAAGACTTCACGTGAATCATGGACATCGGCGAAGGCTACAAGGTACAGGTGCAGGAATTTGAAGGGCAAAAATTCATCGCCATAAGGAAGTTTTTTCGGCATGGCAGCAGCGCCAGCCTCAAGCCTGGAGTTCCCGGCTTCAATCTGAATACGCATCAGTGGGCGAAACTGAAGGAGGTAAAGCGCTCGCTCGTGAAGGCTGCTCTAAGCGGTGAAACCAAGGTTGTGAAATTGGGCTTTGACAAGTTTATTGAGGTTAGACAAGGAACAATTTGGTTGAAGCGACTGCCCGAGGACTGTTGCGAGGAGTTTCTGAGACGCAACACAGTGCCTCTGTCTCCGCTCTTGTGGCAAAAACTGTGGCACGCTTCCGGTTGGTTTGACAAGCAGCTGGCAGAGCTCTCTCAAAGCATGCGAATGAACTATGAGCTGAGCTCATCTGACGACGATGAAGAGGTCACCGTGAAGCTTCCCGTCAAGACTGAGCCGAATGAGGGTGAAGAAGAGGCCCGCTCACCAACAGACCTGACGATCGTTACTGAGCCGGTGACTTCAACGCCTCTGTCCTCTGAACATCCCGTCAGAGGACACAAACTTGCAAGAAGATCCGGTATGGTATCAATTCCGGGCTCATGCGGCTGCGGTGAACAACAGCAGAAAGCGCAAGCAACCGTGGGCTCTGCGCAGGCAGGATGCGGTCAAGAGGCCGAGGTGGATACCCCGTGACGAGCTGCCGAACTCGGACGAAGATGATGAGTGAACTTGTTTTTAAATGACAGCGATAGTTCGCATTTTGTATTTCTTTGATTACCATGCGCATATAAAAATTATAATAATCGAGAAAAAATTGTGGTAAAAAAATCAAATTTTATTCAGAAGTTCGCGTGACTTCATTTTCAACAATTTGACTAACAACTTGATTTCATTTAAACTTTACTCAGTTTCCTTTTGTTTTGTCTGTAACTGTTCTGAATCGAATCACTGTGTTGTGCTCCGCTAAAATGCTTGCTTTAGCGTATAATATGTTACTGCATGTAAAATACACTGTTGTTCTATCAAACTTTATTCGTCGCAGGCCCTTAAGCATTTAGGAAAGAAAGCTGTCTCAGTTGATTTTTTTAGCAAATGGAAAAGATATTCTTTAATCACGAGCAGCCTGCCAGTTTTTCTGGTTGCAACAAACTTCTGAATGAGGCTCGAAAACAAGGTATCAAAGTGGGAGAAAAATCTGTTAAGAATTGGATTAACGAACAGGCAGTTTACACTTTACATAAGCCATCAAGAAGAAACTATCCCCGAGCACCAATTGTAGTTCGAGCTATGGATGATCAGTGGGAACTGGATCTGGTAGAAATGATTCCGTTCGCAAAGTACAATCACGGATACAAGTATATCCTCACATGCATCGATGTGCTGTCAAAGTTTGCTTGGGCCAAGCCACTAAAGAATAAATCAGCAGGAGAAGTGCGGTCTGCTTTCGAGGCAATTTTGAAGAGAACGAAGCGCAGGCCGCGAACAGTTCGTTCAGATCAGGGGAAAGAATTTGTCAACTCAAGCTTTCGACAGAGCTGCATAGAGAATGGCATTTTAGCGTTTAAAACAAACAGCGAGCAGAAAGCAGCGATTGTAGAAAGATGGAACCGAACTTTGAAGAATAAAATGTGGCGATACTTCACTCACAACAGCACTCTGCACTGGGTAGATGTGCTGCCAAAGTTAGTGAAGTCGTACAATGCTACTTTTCACAGAAGCATCAGAATGGCGCCAAGAAATGTTTGCAAGCAAAATGAGTCGGAAGTGTGGATGAACCTGTATGATGGCAAGGCAATAGAAACTTTGGATAAAGTCAGGAAACCAAAGTTCAGTGAAAATCAAACTGTAAGAATTTCTAACGCGCCCCGGCTATTCAAAAAAGGGTACAAAGCAAACTGGAGTGAGGAAGTGTACACTGTAGTTGCAAAAGCTCCGAAACATTATCCTTACATGTACAAGATCCGAGACATGAAGGGAGAAGAGATTCAAGGCCTCTTTCACGAGCACGAGCTGCAGGCGGTGCCGGACTCACAGCGACTATACGAGATTGAAAAAGTGTTGAAGACACAAAAGCAAAGAGGGAAAATTCGCTATCTTGTCAAGTGGGCCGGCTACGATTCGACAGGCTGGGTGGATGAAAAAGACTTAAGAAAGGTTTAGCTTTGACACATCCCTCATCATGTAGTTTATGATTATAATGCGAACTATTTTGATTAACAGTGAGCATGCTGAAGGTACTCCTAGTGACTTTAATTTTTACCTGTCTTCACCTATTTACTTGGATCGAAATGTGGAATATGAGGCAGGTCTGGCTGAAATCCATCCGCCTGCTGCATGGTTCAATGTTGACGAGCCTTACTGCTTCACTGTCTCAGATGGAAGAGAGCATGAGGCCCTGGTTCTTCAACCCGGACGATTTGCTAGAGTGGAGGAGCTGGTAGAGCGCCTGAATGAGCTGCTGGCCAACTCTGATTCGCTGTTCTTTGATGCAATGAGTGACAGGGAGTCTGAGATGGAGGCCGATGAGTCCGGCCTGATGGGGCGTAGTGGCAACAGGGAATTCGGTATGAAGTTCGAAATCCGCAACTCACGAACTGTGGTGCACAACAACACTGCGAGAGCAGAGCTGTTTCTTCCATCCAGCAAAATTCTGCATTGGCTGGGATTTGGAAGCCAGGCTGTGAAAATCCAGCCAGGGAGCCGCGTGTCCGAGCACTGCATTGGCTGCCCGCGCACCAGCTTAATCAATGTGCACTGCAGTATCGTTGAGTCAACTAATTGCAACTTGGGCTCCCTGTTGAGA
Source organism: Macrostomum lignano (assembly GCA_002269645.1). Taxonomy (NCBI): domain Eukaryota; kingdom Metazoa; phylum Platyhelminthes; family Macrostomidae; genus Macrostomum; species Macrostomum lignano. The sequence continues at coordinate 22,434 of NIVC01001196.1, read as the reverse complement.
ACAGTCGGAGTGAACGGCAACATTCAATGGGGCAACTACCTGTCAAAAATATTTAAGAAAACAATATTCTTCCCGATTCAACGAATCAGTCTTCTTCACAGCATTCGAGTTCAGCTGCGGGACATCTATGGTTGCCTACTGATTGCACAGACTCACAGCCCTGTTCTGCTCACAGTTCAGATTCGAGAGAAACGCATTCAATGAACTACCAGCAGCTGATCCAGCAATATTCGGGGGTGAGGACAGCACACGAAAAGCCTGCACTCTATGGCTGTGGGAGCTTCCCAGGGATCATGACATACCAGCCTCCGCCAGCGGCTACATCATCATCTTCAACGCTTAGCAACGTCAGGCGCAAAAGAAATACTGAAGCAAGTCCGAAACGATTGAAGAAGAAGAAGGGCACCCGAAAGGCAACTGGTGGAAATCGCAATAAGAGGTCAAGCAAGGCTAGTGGGAAAAAGCTTAAGAATAGGAAGACGAAAGCAAAGAAGAATGCAGCAGGCGGAGGAAAGCGAAAGCGAAAAGTCAGCAAGAAAACTGTGAAACGCGTGCTCGACTCTCTGTCATAGACATGGCTTACGGATTCAATCCCAGACTTGATTTATTTAAGACGCCCGTTCTACAAACCTGCATTGAAAAAGCTACTTATGTTGATATTCACCCAGTAAATTCCATTACTGCAAACTCCCCCATTGAATTTGACTGCCACCAATCTGCCGATGAATACACAGATCTGCCTAATTCTTTTCTTTATATTCGCTGCCGCCTTGTGAGACTGGATGGGGGTTTGCTGAGGGAGGATGTTCGAGATGGAGATGGCATCATCACCGAGCGCAGAGACAGTGATGTGCACCCAGAAAATTTTGTTTTGTCTACAGCCTTCTTAGATGTAATTGTAAGCATTAACCAGCGAGTGGTGTCTGGTGGAGACCAGCTCTATCCCTACCATGCGTACTTCAAAGCACTAATGAGCTCATCCGATGCCCAGCAACTAAAACTTTACCCTGCTGGCTTCCTGGAGCCGAACTCGGCAGCTGAAGAGCACACGGAGAGCCACAGGGAATCCCGATGGATGGAGTATGCGGGGCCGCTCTTCAGCGATGTTTTCCAGTGCCCAGTGTTTCTGCTAAGCAATCTGCACTTGCACATCAAACTGGTACCCAGCGATGGGGCCTTTGCCATCAGAAGCCCGAATGCAAACAACGCGGCATACCGAATGGAAATCTCTCACAGCATTCTGCATCTTCGCCGAGTCAAAGTGGTGCCCCACATCAGCCTGGCCCATGAGCAGGGGCTGACAAACCAAAATGCACTGTATCCCATCGAGCGAACTGAAATGCAGAACTTCATCCTACCCCAGGACATCCAATCTAAAAACATTGAAGGATTCACTCATGGAAAATTGCCGAAGTTCATCATGCTGGCCTTCGTGAGCCACCGTGCATTCAACGGTCATCATCACGCGAGCCCGTTCCAGTTCCAGAGCTTCAACCTCAGCCGGTTGGCTCTAAAGAAAGGTGGGGAAACCGTGTGCCACGGCGCCTTCACACCTGAAAACAATTCCTTCGTAAGAGAATACTTGCACTACCTGAAAAGCTGTCAATCTGCAAGCCCCACAAATTCGGTGCCGTGGATCCCCTACCAGCTCTTCTCCAACAACACCACGGTGTTTGCATTCGATCTCACACCCGAGGGAGCGGCTCTGTGGTACGGACAGAAGGAGGGCAACCTGCGGCTGGAGATTCGCTTCCGACAGGCTCTGGACGAAGCGGTGTCCCTGATTGCTATGTGCCTGTATGACTCGCTGATTGAGGTCACCAAGCACCGGGAGCTTTTGCTGGACTATTCCTCTTAACTGGCATGGACGCAATTAAACTATTCAATCTAGCCAAAAAAATTTTGCCTTGCCAAAAATTTTCTATAATTACTTTACATTTGCGCTATAAAAATTCTCTGTCCTTGAATGTAAAAAGAAAATTTCGATCATCAATTTCTCTTGAAAACAAGTTTGTTTTTGTTCTACTTCAGCTCAATGGCTCATTTGGTCACTGGGTGGTATGCTATGCTGGGCAAGGAAATTGCATTGAGCTGTTCAACTCCCTCGGCTGGGAACCTGAAATTTTATCTGTGGTTTATAATTTGTTTCGAGAGATTAAAACAACTGGCTTTTGGCTCCGAAGCAATCTATAACAGTTTTTATTCCTGTTATCTTCTGCTCACAAGTCAGAAAGACTTTCGAACACACTGGCCTCTGAGGGCCCTGTTATGAGTGTGAGGCTCACATCTCTGAATCTCTCTCTGCCGCAAATTATTCAAGACAGTGTATTTTATAGTCAAGCAAGCAAACTGGTTTAGTTGACAAAATGAAGAGCAATGCATAGTTTGAGCGGGGCAGGGTTATCGCTCGAGCATTTTTCTCTGTCCCGTTGTTAGGCAACCCTATTACCCCCCCCCCCCCAAGCATTGCTGCGAGTCTACTGTGTCACGCGTTCGCAGGCTGCTGGCTTGGCCTTCGAACCTCAGCTTTGTTATCTGCCCTTTAGTGTAGAGCTGGTCTGGCTGGATAGAACCGGTTGAGACGAGAGGAGGCCGTTGTTTTTTCGCTTCGATGTAAGCACAATTCCAGTGCTTACACAATCTAAACAGATTTCAATGTGCTAACTCTAATAAATGCGGAATGTTTTGCATCTATTTTGCTTATCAAAAGTTTCTGTTCAATCGGTCATTTGAGGGGATTCTGAAGCATTTGCATGCTAATGAAAAAAATCATTTGAATGATAGAATCTTACAGAGGTTTGAAGCCAACTTAAGAAAAAGATGTTCTAGAACTATATTTATGCATTAGACATGGAAGAAAAGCGAGTTTGCTACGATCTCCGCCTCAGGCAGGGAAGCTGCATGATTGTCTGCGGGCCCACCAATGCAGGAAAAACAACCTTTGTCAAACACCTGATCCAGTACAGAGACGTCATGTTTGATGTGAAGCCTGGCAGAGTTCTGTGGTACTATGGGATCTCACAGGCAGGCCATGCAGAACTGAGCAGCCTAGGTGTGCAGCTGCGCCAGGGATTTTCCACCAACATCGAGGCAGCACTTAGGCCCAATGACCTGGTTGTTTTCGATGACTTAATAGAGGAAACTTCAAATTCTGCTTCAATGCGAAATTTTTTCACAGGAATCGCACATCACTTGCCGTGCTTTTTGGTGATGCTGACTCAGAATATATTTTTCAAGGGAAAAGAGTCGCGAACAATGAGCTTGAATGTAATGTATTTAGCTATCTTGAAAAACCCCAGAGACCAACTGCAGATTGCAGCACTGGGCAGACAGTGCTTTACAGAGAAGCCCGGCTTTCTGCTGTCAGTGTTCAAGCACGTGACCGCGCAGAACAGGGGAGCCTACCTGTTCCTAGACTTTCACCCATCAACTCCCGATGAGCTGCGAGTACGGGCCAGAATTCTGCCCAACCAGCGACCCCATCTTGTATTTGCTTAATAAAGTGAAGCTTGTTTTTTATCGGCTATTGTTTTCATCGCTATGGAAGTGCTTGATTCTCACGAAGGTCTTTTTGCGGTTCTTGCGTCACCTAAATATACCGTGCGCTTCAAGCGGCTGTTGATAAAAAATTGTTCAAAAGAAGTGCGTTATTTTCTTGTCGAGGCCTGCCATAATCTCTTACAAAACAATCTATCGTTTTCTCTCGATGAAAAAGCTGTTCTTGCAAAGTCAAAAGAGATAATTCGAAAAATTACTCACCAAAGAAGAAAGACAGACTTGTTGAAGGCTGGCTTCATCAAAATACTCCCGATTCTGCTTAAGCTGGTAAAGAAGAAGAAGCAAAATGAACAAATTTTCAGAAATGGTTCTGATTCCTAAAGCAGAGTATGAGATGTTGATGCAGAATTTGAAGCCAAATGAGAATAGCACTGAAGCTGACTTGAAGCAGGCTCAGAAGAAATGCGATGACATCTTGTATGCCGAAGATTATCCAGAAGATGTGAAAACCGCCATGTACCAAAGTGCAATGCAAAGTTTGCTGGCCAAGCGCAAGCACGCTGGAAAAGAAGGAGCACGCAATGCTGAAGCCAAGTTGATGAAAACAGAGACACCCCAGATGAGCACCTGGGAAGAGAAGATCAGCAAGTCGGTGCCACAGAAATTCAAAACCAGGGCTCGCAGTCTATGGACGATCCTGTCCACCAATCCAGAGCTGATTGGAGTTTGTGAAAACGGGGAGGTGGAAATCGCAGGCACGTCAATCCCTTCCTCAAACATACTGGACTTGATTCAGCACGCAGTGAGGGATTCGTCATGCGAGCGTGAACCAGTTGGGTGGAACGAGTTCATCGATTTGCTGCAGCAGAAAAAGCTTAATGTTCCGCTTTCCGCTGTTGGTAAATCAGTTAAGAAGAAAATGGTAACCAGCAGAGGGGGTGAACTGGAGAAAGAACAGGCGAGTCTAGTCAAGGGGTACGGGAGCAACACAGCCTGGCTGAAACTGCCTGCCAGAAAAGTATATAAGAAGGTGGACTGACTCCGAAATTTTCGAAGGAAAGCTGCATCATGAACTACATTGACTTCCAAGGATTCCCGTGCAACAGCACAAGCAAAAACTTTGTTGTGAAGGAGTTGGCAGTTGTTCAAATCAGAGCGGGAAGCTACCGCATTGCTCACCATGTGTACGCACCTCCGTATCCATGGGAGAGAGTCTCACCTGACATGCGAGTTTACTACAGACAGCTATCAAAGAGTGTGCACCAGTTTAAGTGGAGTGATGGAACCCGTCCGTACATGGAACTGGCGGAAGACATTCTGAGCATTGCCAGTGGTCCGATCTGGACAAATGGGGAAAGGAAGTCTATTTTCCTGACTGAGCTGCTTGGTAGACAGGTTTATAACCTAGAAGATTTGGGAGCACCCTCGACTGAAGATTCAGATACTGGCTGTGCAGTGAGAAATTCGTTGCTGCACTACAGTTGGCTTAAGCCAAAGTTCTGCATCAACTTAAGAAGCGAGCAGTGTCCGTGGCACACGAGCAGAAGATTTGCTGAAGAAGTCAAGGATCGAAATGAGCCCACCAGCTGCAGCCCTAAGAGTGACCAATCTGGTTGGCGGAGTGGATCTGAGGCTGGATGGTGGCAGGGGCGCCCAGCTGCCTCTACGGGAACTGGCTCTCAGCATGGCTCATGTGATCTACCGGCCCGTCTGGCCCCGGGTGCTCATCAAGCGGATGCGGAGTCCCAGAGTGACTCTGCTACTCTACCCTACTGGGCAACTGAGCATCTGCGGTGCCAAGACTCACGCAGACGCCAAAAGGGCTGCCCGTCGCTTCGTGGCTATGCTGCATCGGAGAGTGCCGGCTCAACTGCTGCCTCATCAAACTATTTGTGTTCGAATTAAAACTATTACTGCTCATGGCCAACTTTCGCTCAGTTCTGCATTGTCCCTACCAAAACTGTCTATGAATTTACCAAAAGCTGAGTATGAACCTGAATCTTTTTCTGCTTTAATTTTCAAGCTGAAGTTTTGTAAATGTTTGCTATTTCACCGCGGCTCCTTTGTTCTAAGTGGTGCTCGATCTTTTTTTCAATTGCAAACAGATCTCATGCGATTAAAACGTGTAATTTGTAACTCAGCGTAAAAATAAATGATTACAGTTAGGAAAGAAGGAAGCTTATAACTAAGCTAATTTTTGCATGAATAAAGATGAATCGTTCTGTCTTCTTTTCATGAGTTTATTATTTAATGAAAACACACACATACACACACACACACTCCCAATTAAAACACGCATATGACAAACATAAAACAGCAGTGGAAACAATAAATGGATGTAATAAAAAGTGCTAAATATTGCTCAAAAGAAAGGAAAATAAAAAAGGTCCTTTGCCTGACACCAATTGGAAAAATGTGCGTTAAAATAGCTATATCAGATTCAGCACAAATGTTGCCAACGAAGTGAGCGATGATGAAATTACCGGTATGAGCAAAATGACAGGTTTGTAACGAAACACGACTTAAAAACATGAGAATGTAATTACATGGGCTATGACAACATAGCAATTACACTTCAGCATGTTGAACGTATTACAAAAGCTATCAGATAGTTTAAAAGAGCAATAAAGCAAATAACTACGAGTACATTTTAAGTCATGCGATATTTTAAGTAAATCAAAGCCTATGCGTTAGTTTAAAATAAATTTGAATATGCTCATAAACAATAATATAAGATTGGAAAATGTCGAGAAATTTAATGTCGATAAACGAAAGTATGAAAAAAATGAATTAGACTGGCTTGATTATGGATAGCAATAAATGATGTAATCGTCGTAAGTCGTTCAAATAAATGTCAATGATGCATCCCTCACGTTTAGTCACTGTTGAAGATCTGGAGGCCGCTTCCTCTTCCGGGATGGTGCATCAGATTGGCCAAGACGGAAGTGGCCGAACGGGAGGCTGTCATTTGCGCTGATCCAGGCCCGTTTGTCTTCCCAGATGGTGAGGGCTCGCTTCCTCTGTCGAATTGTGAACACTTCATGTCGATGGCTTGCAATTCGGTGTGTAACAACATCAAGCGTCTTCAATGATTCAAATGCAGCAACATAGTCCGCGTGATTAATTTGCTGCTTCAGTACGGCTCTCTGAATTCCTTTTGCGGCCTTCTTATGAGCGGCAGCGGCGGAGCTTTGAAAACTGTACAGTTTTGGTCGGAGGAGAATCCACTCTTTGTACTCAATTCCGCAGGATTCATCCTTGACACAACCGAGTTTGGCTTTCAACTCTGTAGACTTAAGCGGGTGGCCGTCAACATAGTTTGATGTGTCAAGAATCCGCCTTTTGATTAACTCTTGCAGGAACTCTTGCACAGGGTCAATATTCCTGATGCAAAGGAAAAAAGAATCTGTGTCACCTCCACAGAGCTGTAGCCGAACTTTCTCGTCTTCAAACCACGGTTTAAGTTTGTTGTACCACAGCGAATACATAAACAACTTAGATAAATCAAGGACGCACTGACCTATGTAAATTGGTCTGTCCAGGCACACGGTTGTTTTGCTCAGCTCAAATATGCTCAAGTCCTGGTTGATGATAATGACTTCTTTTAAATTGGGCTTTGAAGCCAAAATCCTGGCCTTTACCTCGGAATTGCAGATTCTGATCAATCTCCGTTTCCTGACGTTTTCCATCGTCTTTCCAAATACCGAATTAATCTTGAGCTTGTAGTAGAACTTCTCAAACTCTGACTTTGATGCAATCCTTCGCTCAGTATTCTAGCGAATGTAAGGATCCAGGATAGCAGCCTGCGAGAACTGTATTGCTCGCTTAAATTTAGCGACTAGCATTCCCTGCTCAATGTAGAATTTCAGAGTTCTGCTGTGAACGACGTAGCTCTGCTTGTCAAAGCAAGTTAGCAACAGTTTTTTACAACTATTATAGTTATGGCCATCTGGATTCAAACGTTGCCATAGATCTTGCATGAACTCTGGAAAGTCTGCAAACTCCAGTTGGGATTTCTCCGGTGCCAGTGGCAAGTCACTCGTTTTGTCATGAATTTCGGGTGGGCAAATCAGGTCAACCTCGACCAGAAATGCTGTTGGCGCATCGTCTGGGTGATTCAAAATAGTGGCATCAGTCCAAGTCATCAGTTCTTCAGGCTCAACCCACTTGAATTCTTTGTAGGGCAGCTGCATTGATAGCGCAACACCGTAAAGATTATTGACATCAAGAGGAATGAGTGATGCTGACTCATTTGCTGACTTCTCCATCGCCACCTGATGTACATTAACAAAACACATACCACCACGAATACCTTCTTCAAACATCCTATACATTGTGTTGTCAGTTAGTAGCTCCAGCTTGACTCCAGTACTTTTCAAAGCCGAAGAGAAGGATAATCCAGGAGTGGATATGAAGTGGACTGGATCTAATCCATCATCTAGAATACTAAGACGCCTGAACGACTCAAAGACATCAGCAAGCTGCCTAACATCAAGCTGGAGGTAAGCAAGCATGTAGTCTTTTAAATTCGCTGCACCAAATTCATCCCATGCCCTCCTCGCTCGTTCATACTGCTCGGTGGTGCATTCACTCTTTGAGAGGGTGCTGAAAAATTCCTGACGAGGTGGTAGCTCGTTTAGCTCCAATTCAGCTGTGCTTTGTACAAACTCATAGGGAAAGACACCTTTGGCTTCAAGAGTGACATCAGTGAGAGCGGGATAGAACTCCTTTAGGGATTCGGTGTGGATTCGTTCATCCTTCGGTAAATCTCTAATAAAAGAGTCTAAACTGCTGCTGAGAAATTGGAAAGAGTCCAAAAATTGGATCGTGGCATAGAGTGGCACAGTTTTTCCTTGAATAACGACTTCATTAACTTGCACTTCGGCGGTTAGAGACAGGTATTTCTCTGTCGTAATTGGTACAACACTTAGACGCCAGTGCTTCATTTTTCCCAGTGCTACAGAAAAGAGAAAATGCATGTCGTAGTTCTTTAGGTTATGGAACAGAACAGGTAAATAGCGTCGCTTTAGCTGAGCAGCAATGTTACACTTGGAGCATGCAGCACCTCGAAATTCACCAGACAGGTGATCATGATCCCAAACCTTTAAAATGGTGTCCTCATTGAACTTCTCATGACAGTAATAGCACGTATCGGCTGCTTCAAACAGGCTTTGAGCGTTTGGATCAATAATCTTCGGCTGATAACTGTGGCTCCTGTTCCACTCATAAATTTCGCGCGCAAGCTGTTCAAGAGAAAGAAGAAGTTGCTCAATGCAGTTCTCTGTCGAAGAGGCTGTAAAGGCTTCATACATTGATTTGGAGTCTCTGAGTGCAGGTCCTTTAACACCTGCTCTTTGGACAATCAGATACCCAGCAGCTGCTGGTGTATGATGAGAAATTTTTTGTAGCCCTGCTGGAATTTCAGTGTTCATGGGAACATTGAAGGACTCCAAATCTGCATAAACTACAAATGGTGGAGAAACTGTTTTCTCATAGCTCGTAAAGGACATTATGCTCTTTTCTTTGGTGGGCATAATCTCTTTCACCGTACAGCTGTTTGATTGGTAACAATCTTCACGATGAGCACTAAGACGCTCAGTAGATTTGAAACCTGTCAAGCATCTCTCGCACCATTTTCTCTGGTGCAGTCCATCATGACTATTGAGCAGACGGTTGAGATTTACAATCCCACACCAATGTCCTTTTTCAGAGTTGTTGGCTTTTGAAAAAAAGTAGCAGTGGAACTACGATTCTTCCTTCGGCGACTTCTACCTTTGGCTGTCTTAAAACTTCCACTGTTCCATTCTTCCACGTCAGCACAGTGAAGCACACGTTAGAATTTCTTTTCTCAACTTGTTCAAGGCTGCTAAGTTGAATTGGCTTCGGAATTCCTTCCAAATCGAGTCCAGGAAGCCAAGCCTGATAGGATGAGAGTCGGTGAGGAGCCTTGCGAATTCTGTCATCATCGTGGTGCAAGACGGCAATGCAAGCATACAGGAAGCAATCATCACCTTTTTCTAGGCGGATTTATAACGGCTTGCTTAGCTTTAAGATCTCTTGGTAGCTCAAACTTGTCAGCATGACCAATATAGTAGCGAATCCGGTCACCGTATGACACAAAAACGTCAACAAAGTTGACACCACCAAGCACCCAGCCGCTACCGTTTGTATTTAACAATTCAATGACTCTTTCGCAACCATTCACTTGAGTAGTCCACCAGGCTTCAAAGTCATCAGCTGAATCCAACTGCCCCATGGGCACGCTAATCCACTTATCCTCTTCAGCCACCATCTCACCTCCTCTCATTCGCTGCATATGTACATTCAATCTCAATTGAGCACGCACCAATTTACTCCTGTCAAGCAGTCTCTCGGATAGAATACGCTCTACGTTTGACCTCATAGCTGCTACGCTGGTGAATGCATCTGGAGTAGCCTGATGATCACCCTGGCCGTGGCCAGGTTCTGCTTGCTGGCGTTGCTGTTGTCGAATTCGAATGGATTCGAGGACTCCATTGTGTGCACTGATGATTCTGTTTGTGAAGTTCCCACCTGCATTTTTAAAAAGGTTGTTGCAAACTCAAATTATTCTAAGAGTTCACTTTTTCGTGCATTTTGAACTGTAATACTCAGACTTATACTCATTTAATGATATGAATTCTTTTATTTTTTTCAGATTTAGATTATTTCCTTATAATTTATCATGAAGCAGTTCAAATTGGCTAAGCTATAGGAAGCTTTAAATTCTTTTCATCGAGAGACTTTTGCAAAGAATCCTATTTTTCGCTCGTTATTGGTTAAGATCATGATAATTAAGCTCAGAAACACAACTAACTTTAGGAGAAAACTTGCTCATACCTTCATTTTCAACGTTGTCTTTATTCTCCATGTGACCTGCGATGCTGGTGGTGATGCTGGTGCTGGTGTTTGTGGCAGTGCTGCTGCTAGCATCAGTTGGCTCAGACAAGTCTTCCTTGGGCTCAGACCAGTCTACTTCTTCATCTGACTCAGACCAGTCTTCTTCATCTGACTCAGACCAGTCTTCTTCATCTGACTCAGACCAGTCTTCTTCATCTGACTCAGACCAGTCTTCTTCATCTGACTCAGACCAGTCTTCTTCATCAGACTCAGACCAGCCTTCGTCATCCGTCTCAGACCAGTCTTCTTCTTCTTCACAAAACTCAGACCAGCTCTCATTGGTCATAGGCCAATCTTCGCCAGACTTAGCGTAGTCCACCAAAACTGGAGCGCCTTGAATGGACTGAAAGTGTTTTCAAATCAAAACAAAACCCATATTTCATTTAAATATGCAAATTTAATGATTAAGTTTACTTATTCGCGCTAAGAGCTTGCTAGCTTGCTTTACTAGCAAGTTTATTTTGATTCAGTAGGGCATGCAATGTTTATTACCTGACAATTAACAGCAGCTGGATACATTGAAATTTGATTTGGTTTGATTCACGCTTATCTCGAAAAGCTTCATTTGAAATTGCAGCATGCATGCAGAAGTATAAAAAACACTGAGCAATAGTTCGAAACATTAAATAAGTTTATTAAGCAATTATATTAGGTGAAAAGTACATCATAAAAACCATTTAATCAACCTATATCCCCTATAGCAACACACCCTAGCATTTGAAGTAGTCCTGAAAACCATTACGAGCAAAACAGAAGCTGATATGGGTTTCGTTTGAATATTAATATTTGGATAGTGCACACACACAAGTATTTCTTTTTCTACTCCAATATCCTCATGAATGCTTTACCAACCCACGGTTCTAATATATTGTAACCAACGTCCACACTCCACACCAACCCAAATAAAAACGAATTTGTATGAGTACAGAGAAAATAAAATAGGAAATTACATCGGGGTAAGAGTGATTTTATTGCCGTCAACTTGCACAACATAGCCACTCCACTCACGTGCGGCAATAGCAGATTTAAAGTAAAATAGTTAGCACCAGCATTTTCATTAATATCAGCAACATTTGCCGGCGTCATCGTCGTCGTTGGCAGGTCGATGGATGCTAGCAGCTCATTGAGCTCATCATGACCATTTGCAACAGTAACAGCTGCATCAGTGACTGTGGCTGGAATTTTGGTTGAAGCAGCAGAGTCGGCGCCAACCGGGATACCAGCCTCAGCAGCAGAGTCGGCGTCAACCGGGACACCAGCAGCAGCAGCTGAGTCGGCGTCAACCGGGACACCAGCAGCAGCAGCTGAGTCGGCGCCAACCGGGGCACCAGCAGCAGCAGCTGAGTCGGCGCCAACCGGGACACCAGCAGCAGCAGCAGAGTCGGCGCCAACCGGGACACCAGCAGCAGCAGCAGAGTCGGCGCCAACCGGGACACCAGCAGCAGCAGCTGAGTCGGCGCCAACCGGGACACTAGCAGCAGCAGCTGAGTCGGCACCAACCGGGACACCAGCAGCAGCAGAAGCAAAGCCGTCAAGTTCGATGTCCTCCTCCATCTCGTCGCCTTCTTCTTCAATCATCGAACTATCGATTTGAACCATTTGCTTGCCTCTTATGGATGGAGCACGTCTAATAGGTACAATGGCTTGCACTGCGTCAGCTGTCTCAGTTTCCATTCCATTGTTTGGCTGAGGAAGTATCGAGGGTTCTCTAGTATTTACGTCTACGAACTCATCGCTGGAACTTAGGCTGTCGTTTCGAGCTTGAATTACACCATTAATTACTTGACTGAGCACGCTCGATCGCTGCTTGGCTGCTGCCACTTCCGCCGTTTGATGCTCCATGTGTCGCCTCGCCGCTCCCATTACCATTCGTCGAAAAGATCGCGCTGTGTCTTTAGTCCCAGGCAGCAATTGGTGACCCCGATGAGCCTTAGATTGCTTAGCGCTCTTCTTCGCTTCATATAGAGAAACCTTTGAGCACTGCCAGCAGACACTCCACTTCGTCACGTTCGTGCAGTTTTTATGTCGACCCGGTCGGAGTCCACCTTGTTTGCATTTTTTACAAGTCATGCACACCTCGTATTGCCAATCGGACGACATTCTAATTTGAAATCATTCACTAATAATCGCTACTTGATCTTCAGCTGCTGCTCCTCTCTATTTATATTCTTTTCAAATTTACTATCAGCAGTAACGGGCCAGCAGATCTTATATAGGATCCAGTTCAATGCATAGCGTTATACGTTTATAATGGTCTTTTATTCACAAGTAAATACAAGCAGCCAGTGTAGACTCCATATACCCTCGGCCTCAAGATTAAATTATCTTATAAAAACGAAAGGGCCCATTTCGTCCTTTTTCAAAACGTTATGCCGACGCATGCATAATAGAAACCGTTGCTTTATGACGAAAACAACTTGGAATATAATCTTTAACAGTAATAGTCCAAAACTTTATTGCCCCTATCGAGCCAGCCAGACAACCCCGATATCACTTCGCTGCAATGCGTTATCTGGAGGGGGAGAAAATTCAAGGCTACCTTAAATCAGTTTACAACTTAATTGATCTCTAAAGAAGGCGCAGCCATACTTTGCAAAAAAGAAGCTCCAGGCCGAAAGAGTAAGCAAACAAAAACCTGCGAATTGGCAAATTTTTAAAAGCATACGAGCCTATTATAATTTCAGTATCTTCTACTATACATAAATGATTAAAAAACAGTTGCATCTCTATACCATCTTAAAAGTCAGACACGGCCATATACATACGCACAGCACCCACTATTTATTTTATTCATACGCGCTTCTCGTTTTTCTGCTCCTACCGCTGCTTTATGCTTACATGAAATCCTATACATGTAGTTGCAATGCTCATCCTTCCCCCATACCTGCTACTCAGCGAAGGCTTGTAAGTTTTAGGCGATCAGGGCTCTAGGAGCCATCTCTCCAGTACGTAAACCAGTGACGGAATTTCCACGGAATTTCCTGCGGCCGTGTTCTGCTAACTCCTACTACTAGTTTTTAAACAACCTCGTTGCAGCTCAAACTCAGGCTGCGAACTGCTCAACAGTCACCTGCTACAACGGCGGCACCTGCAACAACTACACAGCCAGCCCGCCCTGCCTCTGCCCGCTGCCCTACATCGCACCGTACTGCTCAGCTGCTGCAGACTACTGCTTCACCCTGCAGCCTGACAAGGGCATCACTGAGCTGCCTGTGTGCCTGAATGGCGGCACCTGCACTCTGGCGTACACCGATCCGTACTTTACCTGTAGCTGTACAGGCCGTTATACAGGTAATATATCTGAAACAGTAACACTTCCTCTGTTTAGTAGAAAATTGGTCTTAAAAATCGATTGAATAAATTCAGGAACCCGTTGCCATTTGGAAACTGCTCGTCTATCGAACCAAAACTCGACAGCGGTTCCCGGATTAAGTAAGTAGAATTGGTTACTCAGCGACTTGAGCCCAGAGTTCTGTAACTAAAGCGCTGCTTGCAAATTGCAGGTGTGATGTCACCAACCCTGCTAACTGGAATCTCTTTTTCTGGCATGTGGCTTCTGAGATAAATCGCAAATCGCAATACGAGCTGATGTTGCTTGCCGGATAAACTTCTACTTAACGAATCGAAGACAAAAAGCAGATACTGTACATCATTTCGCACGCTGATACATGTATTTTCTCGTCTTATCCCCTACAGAGAAGTATATTGATGTATGAAGTTTATTTGATTTGACATATTCTACTTTCATATTTACATACATGAATGTGCTGTGCTCTTTTTCTATGTTTTTCTCGCTTAGGTATTTACTGTGGGCTGAATCAAACAGTACAAATTCACACAACAATAAAGCTATTTTTTGTCCAGCTCAGCTAAATAACGCACGGTAGATCAAGAAACTCAAAGCTGCTTGGGAGCGTCCCACTGTCCCACTACTGCTCTCGGTGAGTTTCCTTTACTAAAACTTGGCTTGTAAATTATCACCCACAATAAACGCGTCAAATACTTTCCCAGAGAGGCAACTTTCTGTGAGAGCGTTCGGTTTTATAACGCTTTTGACTATGCAAACTTGTTCAAATTAAGTCTTCAGTTTGCGCTGAACTTCCATTGAGACAAATTAACGGCTATTTTATTCATTTTTATGTCAGAAAACTAGGGCGAAATAACTTCTAATAAAATGGAAGATAAAATTTGCTGCAACGGAAATCTTTAGTATTCCAGAAAGAAAGAGATTTAAATGAGAAATATTAGCTCCAATTCAGTAGACAGACGACATTCTAGCTAACAAAAATGCAAATGCGTTGCCTTAAATCAAATTACTTAAGTGCATGACTGCGTTCAGTATTGGCGCTCTCATATGTGCTCAGAAATCAGCAAAATGGCCTCAGCGATAGCTATGAGACGAGGACACCGAAATATTTGCGCCAGGGTGCCCGTAAACCCTCCTGTGAATATGATTATTATTACATTATTACGAGCCAATGCTTTGTCCCCCCACGCCTCACCTTGTGACTCATTGTGGTAATCAATAATTTTTCTTCAGGGGGCCAAAATATAGCACCTTCGGCGCCCAAATGAGTGCCTGCGGCGCTAAAAGGAGTGCCTGCGCCGCCCAAATGAGTGCCTGCGGCGCTAAAAGGAGTGCCTGCGCCGCCCAAATGAGTGCCTGCGCCGCCCAAATGAGTGCCTGCGCCGCCCAAATGAATGCCTGAGGCGCTAAAAGGAGTGCCTGCAGCGCCCAAATGAATGCCTGCGGGCGCTAAAACGAGTGCCTGCGGGCGCTAAAAGGAGTGCCTGCGGCGCCCAAATGAATGCCTGCGGCGCTAAAAGGAGTGCCTTCGGCGCCAAAATGAGTGCCTGAGGCGCTAAAAGGAGTGCCTGCGGCGCCAAAATGAATGCCTGCGGGCGCTAAAAGGAGTGCCTTCGGCGCCAAAATGAATGCCTGCGGGCGCTAAAAGGAGTGCCTGCGGCGCCAAAATGAGTGCCTGCGGCGCTAAAAGGAGTGCCTGCGGCGCCAAAATGAATGCCTGCGGGCGCTAAAAGGAGTGCCTGCGGCGCCAAAATGAGTGCCTGCGGCGCCCAAATAAGTGCCTGCGGCGCCAAAATGAATGCCTGCGGGCGCTAAAAGGAGTGCCTGCGGCGCCAAAATGAGTGCCTGCGGCGCTAAAAGGAGTGCCTTCGGCGCCAAAATGAATGCCTGCGGGCGCTAAAAGGAGTGCCTGCGGCGCCAAAATGAGTGCCTGCGGCGCTAAAAGGAGTGCCTGCGGCGCTAAAATGAATGCCTGCGGGCGCTAAAAGGAGTGCCTGCGGCGCTAAAATGAGTGCCTGCGGCGCTAAAAGGAGTGCCTTCGGCGCCAAAATGAATGCCTGCGGGCGCTAAAAGGAGTGCCTTCGGCGCCAAAATGAATGCCTGCGGGCGCTAAAAGGAGTGCCTGCGGCGCCAAAATGAGTGCCTGCGCCGCCCAAATGAATGCCTGCGGGCGCTAAAAGGAGTGCCTTCGGCGCCAAAATGAGTGCCTGCGGCGCTAAAAGGAGTGCCTTCGGCGCCAAAATGAGTGCCTGCGCCGCCCAAATGAATGCCTGCGACGCTAAAAGGAGTGCCTGCGGCGCCAAAATAATTGCCTGCGGGCGCTAAAAGGAGTGCCTTCGGCGCTAAAAGGAGTGCCTGCGGCGCCCAAATGAGTGCCTGCGGCGCCAAAATGAGTGCCTGCGCCGCCCAAATGAGTGCCTGCGGCGCTAAAAGGAGTGCCTTCGGCGCTAAAAGGAGTGCCTGCGGCGCCAAAATGAGTGCCTGCGGCGCTAAAAGGAGTGCCTGCGCCGCCCAAATGAATGCCTGCGGCGCTAAAAGGAGTGCCTTCGGCGCCAAAATGAATGCCTGCGGGCGCTAAAAGGAGTGCCTTCGGCGCCAAAATGAATGCCTGCGGGCGCTAAAAGGAGTGCCTTCGGCGCCAAAATGAATGCCTGCGGGCGCTAAAAGGAGTGCCTTCGGCGCCAAAATGAATGCCTGCGGCGCTAAAAGGAGTGCCTGCGGCGCCAAAATGAGTGCCTGAGGCGCTAAAAGGAGTGCCTTCGGCGCCAAAATGAATGCCTGCGGGCGCTAAAAGGAGTGCCTGCGGCGCCAAAATGAATGCCTGCGGGCGCTAAAAGGAGTGCCTTCGGCGCCAAAATGAATGCCTGCGGGCGCTAAAAGGAGTGCCTGCGGCGCCAAAATGAGTGCCTGCGCCGCCCAAATGAATGCCTGCGGGCGCTAAAAGGAGTGCCTTCGGCGCCAAAATGAGTGCCTGCGGCGCTAAAAGGAGTGCCTGCGGCGCCAAAATGAATGCCTGCGGGCGCTAAAAGGAGTGCCTTCGGCGCCAAAATGAGTGCCTGCGGCGCCCAAATGAGTACCTGCGGCGCCAAAATGAATGCCTGCGGGCGCTAAAAGGAGTGCCTTCGGCGCTAAAAGGAGTGCCTGCGGCGCCAAAATGAATGCCTGCGGGCGCTAAAAGGAGTGCCTGCGCCGCCCAAATGAGTGCCTGCGGCGCTAAAAGGAGTGCCTTCGGCGCTAAAAGGAGTGCCTGCGGCGCCAAAATGAGTGCCTGCGGCGCCAAAATGAATGCCTGCGGGCGCTAAAAGGAGTGCCTTCGGCGCTAAAAGGAGTGCCTGCGGCGCCCAAATGAGTGCCTGAGGCGCTAAAAGAAGTGCCTGCGCCGCCCAAATGAATGCCTGCGGGCGCTAAAAGGAGTGCCTGCGGCGCCAAAATGAATGCCTGCGGGCGCTAAAAGGAGTGCCTTCGGCGCCAAAATGAGTGCCTGCGGCGCCCAAATGAGTGCCTGCGGCGCCAAAATGAATGCCTGCGGGCGCTAAAAGGAGTGCCTTCGGCGCTAAAAGGAGTGCCTTCGGCGCTAAAATGAATGCCTGCGGGCGCTAAAAGGAGTGCCTTCGGCGCCAAAATGAGTGCCTGCGGCGCTAAAAGGAGTGCCTGCGGCGCCAAAATGAATGCCTGCGGGCGCTAAAAAGGAGTGCCTTCGGCGCTAAAAGGAGTGCCTTCGGCGCCAAAATGAGTGCCTGCGGCGCCAAAATGAATGCCTGCGGGCGCTAAAACGAGTGCCTGCGGGCGCTAAAAGGAGTGCCTGCGGCGCCCAAATGAATGCCTGCGGCGCTAAAAGGAGTGCCTTCGGCGCCAAAATGAATGCCTGCGGGCGCTAAAAGGAGTGCCTGCGGCGCCCAAATGAGTGCTTGCGGTGCCAAAATGAGTGCCTGCGGCGCCAAAATGAGTGGCTGCGGCGCCCAAATGAATGCCTGCGGCGCTAAAAGGAGTGCCTTCGGCGCCAAAATGAATGCCTGCGGGCGCTAAAAGGAGTGCCTGCGCCGCCCAAATGAGTGCCTGCGGCGCTAAAAGGAGTGCCTGCGGCGCCAAAATGAATGCCTGCGGGCGCTAAAAGGAGTGCCTGCGGCGCCCAAATGAGTGCTTGCGGTGCCAAAATGAGTGCCTGCGGCGCCCAAATGAGTGCCTGCGGCGCCAAAATGAGTGGCTGCGGCGCCAAAATGAGTGCCTGCGGCGCCAAAATGAATGCCTGCGGCGCTAAAATGAGTGCCTGCGGCGCCCAAATGAGTGCTTGCGGTGCCAAAATGAGTGCCTGCGGCGCCAAAATGAGTGGCTGCGGCGCCCAAATGAATGCCTGCGGGCGCTAAAAGGAGTGCCTTCGGCGCCAAAATGAATGCCTGCGGCGCTAAAATGAGTGCCTGCGGCGCCCAAATGAGTGCCTGCGGCGCCAAAATGAGCGCTGACAACACGATTTTCAAAATAATGGAATTGTAGGAATTTAGTCATGTACATGTTGAATTCTTGGCTTTGTCCCCTTCACCATAAAATCCATGGCGACGCCAGTGAGCCAGTAACAGCAATAATAATATAATAATTGATTGCACCTGCCTTAATGGACAGATGTGCAACCGACAGCTCAGCCGCAGCTATTGCATGGCGCATCTGAAGGCTGCATAAGGACAAAGGACTGGGGGGGGGGGTCGCCACACACACCCTCAATTACCCCAGCTAATGCTGGCACCCATTTTACAGCTGGGTGAACTGAAGCAATGCAGAGTTAAGTGTCTTGCTTAAGGACACAAATCGTTTTTAGTTAAGATCGGGAGTCGAACCCCCGACCAGTGATTAGAGCGGGAGTCCGAGCCAGACGAGTACGCTTGCAGCTATGGGAACCGGCAGTACGGGTAAAAAGCTGCATGTATTGTCGGATTAGTCAGTCTTCAAACTCATATGGCTCGCACGAACAATAAATTTTTGCCAAAAACATCGTTAAAAATAACCTCACTCTCAGAAACCATCCGGGTTTGACGGGGTAAAAAGTGAGTTTACTGCTTTGCTTTTTGCCTACCCATTTAGAAGAGAAAAGCTGCTCACGGGAGGAGGCTGAATGAATGACTGAGCATAGTGAGCACGATTGTACGCCTAGGGAGAGAAAAGGGAACTTCGGTGTACAGGGATCGTTTGAGAGTACAATTGTACAGCCAGGTACGCTGTGGAGTAGACTGTTTATTCCTTGTCGGGCAGGATTTTCACGTGATTTTTAAAGTCGTCTAGCAACTGAGGGAAGATAATTAATTACCAGTGCGGGACCGCTCAACTGCAGCTGGATGCTCGCTTTTTTATTGTCGCAACTGTTTCCGTTGCTAAGGGAGACCTAAAAGTACCAGGCAGAGTGAGCGGAGTATAGCTTACATCGGATCTAGAGCATTAAAGAGAAATATAAGGATATACTCTGCAGTTACTGTAGACTGCTCTTCTACAGTTTATAAACCAAATCAACAGGGAAGAGTAACATACACGTACTATTTTATTCTTATTTAAAATTAGGCTTGCAATTACTACTGCTTATAGCTCATAAGTAGTAAACTAGTTTTTTAACTTAACAAGCTCATGATTCTGACTGCTCTCAATATTTTGTAGCTGTTAACAGTTTTGAACTTTGTTTTCTGAATCGTAATTTCACGAATCCCGTTTTTAATCTCTGTGATGTCACTCTGAGAAATGTCACTTTAGGCGTCACTGTGGTGTCAGAAGAGTCACTGCGGTGATAAAAGAGTCACTGTGATGTCAAAAGAGTCACTTTGGTGTCAGAAGAGTCACTATGGTGATAAAAGAGTCACTTTGGTTTCAGAAGAGTCACTATGGTGATAGAAGAGTCACTTTGGTGTCAGAAGAGTCACTGTGATGTCAAAAGAGTCACTTTGGTGTCAGAAGAGTCACTGTGATGTCAAAAGAGTCACTTTGGTGTCAGAAGAGTCACTATGGTGATAAAAGAGTCACTTTGGTTTCAGAAGAGTCACTTCGGTGTCAGAAGAGTCACTATGGTGATAAAAGAGTCACTTTGGTTTCAGAAGAGCCACTGTGGTGTCAGAAGAGTCACTATGGTGATAAAAGAGTCACTTTGGTGTCAGAAGAGTCACTATGGTGATAGAAGAGTCACTTTGGTTTCAGAAGAGCCACTGTGGTGATAAAAGAGTCACTTTGGTGTCAGAAGAGTCACTATGGTGATAAAAGAGTCACTTTGGTGTCAGAAGAGTCACTATGGTGATAAAAGAGTCACTTTGGTGTCAGAAGAGTCACTATGGTGATAAAAGAGTCACTTTGGTGTCAGAAGAGTCACTATGGTGATAAAAGAGTCACTTTGGTTTCAGAAGAGCCACTGTGGTGTCAGAAGAGTCACTTTGGTGTCAGAAGAGTCACTATGGTGTCAGAAGAGTCACTTTGGTGTCAGAAGAGTCACTATGGTGTCAGAAGAGTCACTGTAGTGTCAGAAGAGTCACTTTGGTGTCAGAAGAGTCACTTTGGTGTCAGAAGAGTCACTGTGGTGTCAGAAGAGTCACTTTGGTGTCAGAAGAGTCACTTTGGTGTCAGAAGAGTCACTATGGTGATAAAAGAGTCACTTTGGTTTCAGAAGAGTCACTTCGGTGTCAGAAGAGTCACTATGGTGATAAAAGAGTCACTTTGGTTTCAGAAGAGCCACTGTGGTGTCAGAAGAGTCACTATGGTGATAAAAGAGTCACTTTTGTGTCAGAAGAGTCACTATGGTGATAGAAGAGTCACTTTGGTTTCAGAAGAGCCACTGTGGTGATAAAAGAGTCACTTTGGTGTCAGAAGAGTCACTTTGGTGTCAGAAGAGTCACTGTAGTGTCAGAAGAGTCACTGTGGTGTCAGAAGAGCCACTGTGGTGTCAGAAGAGTCACTGTGGTGTCAGAAGAGTCACTGTAGTGACAGAAGAGTCACTGTGGTGTCAGAAGAGTCACTGTAGTGACAGAAGAGCCGCTTTGGGTCATTTTTAAAGCGTAATTTTTAGCGTCACTGTGGTGTCAGAAGCAGCAATTTGGTTGTTATTGGAGCCACAGTTAGAGTTGCACTGAGTACTTTGACAACCTGGTCTACAAGCACTATTTTATCCGACGGAAAATTCCCCAACCCTCTACCGTAAACAATTTAAGGTCTCGATTTCTGCTACAGTTGCAGCAATTCTCCTGATTCGCCCACAGCTGCTTTGGTTCCATCAAACTGCGCAGTTGAAGGCTGAACAACAGAGGAGAAAGCGGAAAGTTAAATGAATTGCGCTGGCGATCCTAGTAGAGACTGTTGGGGACGCAAAGCAGATAGCGAGGCGCGCAGAATGCGGATAATACCAATTTTTGACGAATGACTGCGCGTTTTCTAGCGTAGCAATGAAGATAGGCTTTCCCGATAGAGCGATAGAGGATTATTTAGGCTGTACTGGGTCTGAAAAAAGCATTCTTCCTTCTCCGCAACAACCGGCTTTGCCGAGGGTTTGCTTCTCTGCCGGGATGTCAGCTAGAAGGCAAACTGGTTAGGCAGTGGTTGCAAAGCCCACAGACGTAATACTCGTAAAAGGAAGAAAACACTGGGAGAGGGGGTGTTTTACGACTTATGAGCGATATTTTCTGCAATAAAATGTTTCTACATTAGCCATGATTCATTCATGCTTGAAATGCTTGAAAATGATTCGTTTAGTTTCTGGAAGTATTCAGCCACGAAGGGATTTGCTAAACTTCCCGAATGCATATTACGTAGTTGCGTAGGAACAGACGTAGAGGCAATGGAACTTCCGCAATATCAGCAGTTCGTCTTGCTTGTCGGTCTGGTTCCTGTCGTGCAAGGGCATCTGTCGTGCCTGACCGCAGGGAGGGTCGCGTTGTTTCAAGCCATGGGCATGGTCGAGACCGTCCTGCAACATGTCAAGCAGGTTGACGCTGCGCAAACTGACCTGCGGCGCGCGCCGCCTTCAAGATTGTCGATGAACGAGTCACTAGTGCGGCACTTGATGGCTGTGCGTCGGCAAAGCGACATTGTTGCTCCGTCGGCGACTCAAAGTGGCAGGCCACATCATCCACTGTTTGCGACCTGCTGACCTGCTGACTCGTATGTTCTTAGATTTTATCTGTGAGCCGTGATGGAACTATATTATAGGGAGCGGAGATTAATTTCTCCGCCGGAGATAAACTGGCGCTAGAATTCCGTTGTCTATGGTAGCGGAGATGAGCTATTCATAACTTCCGCAAGTCTTATCACAATGGAATACAGACAAGGCGAACAGGCAGAGTGAATTGTATTTTAGTAAGAGACAGGCTTACTTTGTCGGGGCTTCAAGGTCCTTTGTAAAGGACTTCTGTATATAGCATCTGTATATAAAATGTGTAAGGCTATATTTAGAAGTCCCTCCCTTAGTCTTTTTAAATGCTGAGTTGTGTTGGATTTTTTTTTAACATAGACAAATCGATTCTCTATAAGTTTAGGTTTGTTATTATGTCAGAACGATTTAATAAGCCTAGGATCAACTTGACCTGAAGGATGCTATATAACATTACTGTTTTAAAACGCCAATCTGGATCGCGAATGAAAGACCACCAAGCTGCCACTGCTGTTAACTTTGGCAACATTCGCCACGATCTTCATGCTCGTCGCTGTGGCAATTCTTCTGCGCCGTGCTGATTCGCAATCGCAGACAAGCTGCGCTG
>NIVC01001195.1:174307-339603 GCA_002269645.1 Macrostomum lignano | reverse complement strand
TGAGGACAGCTGACTGTTCTTGAGGACAACTGACCTGTTCTTGAGGACAACTGACCTGTTCTTGAGGATAACTGACCTGTTCTTGAGGACAGCTGACCTGTTCTTGAGGACAACTGACCTGTTCTTGAGGACAGCTGACCTGTTCTTGAGGACAACTGACCTGTTCTTGAGGACAACTGACCTGTTCTTGAGGACGAACTGACCTGTTCTTGAGGACAGCTGACCTGTTCTTGAGGACAACCTGACCTGTTCTGAGGACAGCTGACCTGTTCTTGAGACAACTGACCTGTTCTTGAGGACAGCTGACCAGTTCTTGAGGACAACTGACCTGTTCTTGAGGACAACTGACCTGTTCTTGAGGACAACTGACCTGTCACCTGTTCTTGAAGAAAACTGACCTGTTCTTGATGACAGCTGACCTGTTCTTCTTGAGGACAGCTGACCTGTTCTTGAGGACAGCTGACCTGTTCTTGAGGACAACTGACCTGTTCTTGAGGACAACTGACCTGTTCTTGAGGACAACTGACCTGTTCTTTGAAGACAACTGACCAGTTCTTGAGGACAACTGACCTGTTCTTGAGGACAACTGACCTGTTCTTGAGGACAGCTGACCTGTTCTTGAGGACAACTGACCTGTTCTTGAGGACAACTGACCTGTTCTTGAGGACAGCTGACCAGTTCTTGAGGACAACTGACCAGTTCTTGAGGGCACTCAACTCTGCATTGCGTCAGTTCCACCCAGCTGTAAAATGGGTGCCGGCATTAGCTGGGGTAATTGAGGGTGCGTGTGGCGACCCCCCCCAGTCCTTGGACTGAACAGCCGTACGCAGCCTTCAGATGCGCCGCGCAAAAGCTGCAGCTGCAGGGCAGGTGTAATCAATTTCTTATTATTGAGAGGCAACTGACCAGTTCTTATGTGTCAGTTCTTGTCTGTCAGCTCTTATGTATCAGCTATTTTCTCCAGTTATAATTCCATATATTTTCTCATCTGGCGATATGTATGGAAAATTAGTTTCCGCACTGAATCGAGGTGCAACTTTAGCAAACTTCTCTAGAATTAAGGAAGCCGCTTGTGTGCGGGGCTTCCAGAAAAAAAGAGGGCCGGTCGTTGAGCCCCTCGACCCTGCGATCTCTCGAGTAATATGCACTAGTCAGGGAGGAGATGACACTCTAGGTCACTCCTGCTCGGCTCGAGAAGTGCTGAGAAGGCTCTTCCGCCTATAATATAATTGCTTTTGAGTGGCTTCCTTTCAGCAGCTCAGGCCCCACCTTTTTGCCTGATGCCTGATTGTGACTGACCGCCATTCGTGTGTTTAATTTGCACTTTTGTCTGCTTTTGCAGCTTCCCTGCAGTTTGAGAGCACTTTGATCTTAGCAGCAGCCCAGCCCAAAGTCCATGTTCTTATCATTCACATAGAATCCCAATTTTATCCTTGAGTCTCCCATTTTTCTCGAAATCTGCATTCTACGAGCTACATCTCTCTTTTCTTAGAGTCGCAGTTTAAATCTCTTGTCTCTTAGAGTCCCTATTTGAAATATCTTCAATCGCTATTAAAAAATACAGATTTCTTAAAATTCACATTTGAAGTATCCAAATTTCTTAGAATTCACATTTGAAACATTCAGGTTTCTTAGAATCCACATTTGAAATTCCGTGATTTCGTAGATACCCCAATTTCAAATATCCGGATTTGCTAGAATCCCAATTTGTTATCCTGGTTTCTTAGAGATCATCCTTAGATTTCTTAGAATCCCTATTTTTATATAATTTCTTAGATTTTCCATTTAAGAAATATATTTCTTAGAATCCTCTCACTGAGGCCACTTCACCGGGCGCTGTCTCACTACTGTACAGCCAGTGCAAACCAGCATCCATCATCTCAGCTCATCTCTCCTTGTCAGGTCTTTCGCCGCCTGTTCACTGAGGCGCTGCAGCTGCAGCGTCAGCGAATTCGCGAGCACCGGACTCGAGCCCGGGACCATCAAGCCGAGCTGCACAAGCGGACGGCGGACGAAGTGGCCTCGATGGAGAATTTCTACAGGGACCGGTTCGCCATGCTGGCCGAGTCTCTGGCCACTGAGCGGCGCGAGCTGCAGGTCCGGGAGCGAGCTCACGACCACCTGGTGCGCGGCCTGTCCGCGACCTTCGCCGCCGCATGGAGACCGAGGTGCGCGACATCCAGGAGCAGCTGGCTCGCGACCAAGACGATGCCCACTTCAGGCAGCTGGACGCCGACCAGGTGCTCGCCAGGCTTTACTCCAGGATGGCCGAACCGCCGCGGCTCCATGCCGTGTGATTGTCATGTAATGCTCTGCTGTGTCATGTCGTGCAGTACCATGTCATGTCATGTCATGTTATGCTGTGTCATGTCATGTAATTTTATGTCATGTCATGTCATATCATGTAGTGTCATGTCATGTCATGTCATGCCATGTAGTGACATTTAATGTAATGCCATATCATGTAGTGTCATGTCATGTCATATCATGTAGTGTCATGTCATGTCATGTCATGTCATGTAGTGTCATGTCATGTAGTGTCATGTCATGTCATGTCATATCATGTAGTGTCATGTCATGTCATGTCATGTAGTGTCATGTCATGTAGTGTCATGTCATGTCATGTAGTGTCATGTCATGTCATGTCATATCATGTAGTGTCATGTCATGTCATGTCATGTAGTGTCATGTCATGTCATGTAGTGTCATGTCATGTCATGTCATATTATGTAGTGTCATGTCATGTCATGTCATGTAGTGTCATGTCATGTCATGTAGTGTTATGTCATGTCATGTCATGTAGTGTTATGTCACACCATGTCATGCTGTGTGGCACTACTCCATGGCAGTGCCGATCTCATCTACGAGTACATGCACCCATATTTAGACAATTTCCGTTCGCTAGCATGTGTTTAGCGCAAAATCAATTAGTTCTCTATTTTTAGCTGGCCTGACTAGCTAATGTTTCGATTGAGTGTATAAAAGCACTTTTTCAGTCCAGGCTCAGGCGGCGAGTTTCAGCATCGGGCACGGATGAAGAGGTGCCAACTGTCCCATTTATTTGCTTAATTTTGTGCCATTTAACGCTGAGCGCTACGAGCGGGCTTTGACAGCCATCATCTATGCCTGGCATCATTTTATTGTCAACTCTCCAATTTTTAAGCGTTTCAATTATTTAAGACTTAAATAGCAATTTAAATCGGTTGCTTATTAAAAGCTACAATAAATTTGGGCTTTTTGTTAATTACTTTCCTTTTGCCAAGTATAATTGCATGTATTATTATCCTTCCACAGAACTTGTATCCTTTACTAATGACTTCTCCGTCCTGAGACCAAAAATATAATCGTACAATTAATTCCATACATAAGTAGCCTAGTGCAGCCTATCTTCCTTGATAATGTGCTCACGTGAAATAATCGTTTTTGTTTTCTTTCTCTTTTCGACACTTGGCGTGTGCTTTTATAGAATTAACATGTACGGTAACATAGAGAATCTATTACCAACTATAGAGATAAAATATATACTCCTGACCAAATGCAAAGTGGATTAGGGGGTTAGATATTAAAGCAAACTGCCAACGGCACAGCCGCTATAATTTTAGGCTTGCACCTATCAAAGTGAAAAAATGCTTGCTTTTCGAAATTAATTCGCATCCTTTCAAAAAACCCGCGTGAAATTTCTAGAAAACATATTACTGTACTGTATTTCTATACCGTTCCATAGAACTGGTGGGAATGATAAATAACTAGTTTTGTCATGTAGCTATAAAATAATCAATGTGTCATGTGTCTTGTTTTGTTAGTATTTTTAGTGGGAAAAATTAAAAAATGGAAAAATAACCCATTAACCAGCAACTGTCTCTAGAAAAGTTTTGATGATATACGACTAACGGTTTTTTGTTTCTTTTTAGACTACTATAACAAATGAAACAATTAAAATAAGTTTTTAAGTTGTGAATATAAAAATAATCTTAAAATTTTGCACAAATATTTGCTTATATAATTGGAACATCTTTGTACAAGCTTTGTTTTTTCAGCCCATGTTTTCATTATCTGGTACTTGTTTAATATGGGCAGAGTTTTATATTTAGTTCAATTCAACAGCATAGCTTTATCAAGTTCAGTGTTTTGCGTTTGCATTTATAATATTAAAAAAGTAGCTGACTTTCAATTTACTAATCATATGTATTCGTTTAGCTCTATGTAAACTTTTCTTTAGTAAGGTTCACATCCACGTCTAGTTTTGAATCACTGGCACTGGAGATAAGGCAGTTCAAGAAAGTACTGAAGAGTGAAGATAAATGTCTATGCAGCTCTTTTTATATTATTTTCTACTAGAATAAGAATACAATTATACAAAGATGCAAAGAAGTGTCTCTGAAGACATATTGTTGAATAAAAAACCCATTAGACAGTTTCCTTGTAAAGTTGTTGCATTCAGCTCTCAATATGGTTCAGAAGATGGCTCATACTCAGTCAGACAACTGGTTGGAACTGGCCCATCTGTCTATCCTCGCTATGGAGACTTCTGCGAAGCATGTGTTCTTGTAAGTTTAGTTTAAAAGATTTGCTACTTGCTTTGCTTGCTTGCTGATCTCAGTTTTTTATCTTTTTCCTAGCATTTGTACTTCTAATACCTAGAAATTGTTAAATATTTGTCTCTTTTTGTTGGCCAAAACATTTCATGCTTAACAATAAAATCACTCAATGCATACATCATTTGTGCACAGATAATATATACAAATCTATACACATGACTATGACAATGACACTAAGATTAAAAAGTAGTATAAAAATAATTTTTAATTAATGTTTCTTTCAATGAAGTAAAATTTAAATTCAACTTTAAAACCATTAACTTCTTAAAAAATATGCTAAGTTCTATATGTATACAAGCATATATAGCTATTAAAATATATTGGCAACTAATAAAAAGTGAAACTAGTTTATGTGAAACCCAAATGGCAAATAAAAAAACAAAAAATATATGTGCATCAGGCTGTAAGGATTTAAAGTAAATAAAAGAAAAGGAAAAGAGATAGGCGGTGGTTCTTATTTTATTTAATCAAAAGTAAGAAGTATGGAGAAGAAGTAAGGAAGTAAAGATTATCTGTTGTGGGCACCATATATTTATAGCCATCAGGAGCATCACCGGAAACATCAGAAAATTCTAAGCATTATAACGAAACAAAAATTAATTATTGATTCCTATTAGATTTGCATTAATTGTAGTACTGCTTTACTGTAATAAATTATAAATTGAATAGTTATAATTGCGAGTATTGAAATTAGTTACTGTGAGAGAAATTTCGAGAATTTAATTTGTACTCTACGGGGAAATTTCTAGAAATTAAATAATTCAAATGCATCGAACTTTCGCGAAGGTCACTACAAGGCCTTTGATTTGCATGGCTATTAAATTTAGCATATTAGGTACTGTTTACAATGTTTTTTATTTATTCAGATAAGCGCTTTAGCACTGATGGATTTCCAAGTTTTGTATGTCTTCTGTCTAAAATATAAATTAAATTTGTTTAGAAATTTACAAGATAGATAAAAGTTCATCAAGCTCTTAAGTTTGGGTATTTTTGGTATAGTGCTTTTTGTACCTCATAGATGTATTTTACCATGCACTCCACCACCATGGCCGCACTGCAGCGCTACTATGGCCCATGGTGGTCGCAGGCACCATCAGCCGCACCCCAATCGGCACAAGGCCGGGCAGCCTCCCAGCCGGCTACTGCTCCGAGGACTTCGTCGAAGTCGAGTACAGCCAGCCAGTGCGGCTCCAGCGTATCCGCGTCTACGAGACCTTCGTGCCCGGCTGCCTGGTGGCCGTGTTCGCTCGCTCGCTAGCGCCGGAAGGTGCCGACGCTGAAGCCGACCTGTGGCACCGGGTGTGGCGCCGGCCGGGGCCCAGCAAAGAGCCGCACGCGTCCCGAGTGTTCGAGCCGCCCACAGACAGCTGCTGGCCGCCCGTACCGCCCAACAGGCTGGTGAACCGGCTGCGGCTGGAGTTCAACTGCTGTCTGGCTGCGTACTACACGGAGATTGACACGGTTGAGCTCATCGGCACTGCGGGGATTGACTCTGGCGATCAAGAGGCGGCTGTGCAACCGCTGGCTGAACAGGTGGGTCTTCTAATTGGTGTTGTCAGCTGAATCTAATTGGTGTGTCAGCTGAATCTAATTGGTGTGTCAGCTGAATCTAATTGGTGTATCAGCTGAATCTAAACTGATGTGTCAGCTGAATCTAATTGGTGTGTCAGCTGAATCTAATAGGTGTGTCAGCTGAATCTAATTGGTGTGTCAGCTGAATCTAATTGGTGTGTCAGCTGAATCTAATTGGTGTATCAGCTGAATCTAATAGGTGTGTCAGCTGAATATAATTGGTGTGTCAGCTGAATCTAATTGTTGTGTCAGCTGAATCTAATTGGTGTGTCAGCTGAATCTAATTAGTGTGTCAGCTGAATCTAAACTGATGTGTCAGCTAAATCTAATTGGTGTGTCAGCTGAATCTAATTGGTGTGTCAGCTGAATCTAATTGGTGTGTCAGCTGAATCTAATTGGTGTGTCAGCTGAATCTAATTGGTTTGTCAGCTGAATCTATTTGGTTTGTCAGCTGAATCTATTTGGTTTGTCAGCTGAATCTAATTGGTGTGTCAGCTGAATCTAAACTGATGTGTCAGCTAAATCTAATTGGTGTGTCAGCTGAATCTAATTGGTGTGTCAGCTGAATCTAATTGGTGTGTCAGCTGAATCTAATTGGTGTGTCAGCTGAATCTAAACTGATGTGTCAGCTGAATCTAAACTGATGTGTCAGCTGAATCTAAACTGATGTGTCAGCTGAATCTAAACTGATGTGTCAGCTGAATCTAATTGGTGTGTCAGCTGAATCTAATTGGTGTGTCAGCTGAATCTAAACTGATGTGTCAGCTGAATCTAATTGGTGTGTCAGCTGAATCTAATTGGTGTGTCAGCTGAATCTAATTGGTGTGTCAGCTGAATCTAATTGGTTTGTCAGCTGAATCTAATTGGTGTGTCAGCTTAATCTAATTGGTGTGTCAGCTTAATCTAATAGGTGTGTCAGCTGAATCTATTTGGTTTGTCAGCTGAATCTAATTGTTGTGTCAGCTGAATCTAATAGGTGTGTCAGCTGAATCTAATTGGTGTGTCAGCTGAATCTATTTGGTTTGTCAGCTGAATCTAATTGGTGTGTCAGCTGAATCTAATTGGTGTGTCAGCTGAATCTAATTGGTGTGTCAGCTGAATCTAATTGGTGTGTCAGCTGAATCTAATTGGTGTGTCAGCTGAATCTAATTGGTGTGTCAGCTGAATCTAAACTGATGTGTCAGCTGAATCTAAACTGATGTGTCAGCTGAATCTAAACTGATGTGTCAGCTGAATCTAAACTGATGTGTCAGCTGAATCTAATTGGTGTGTCAGCTGAATCTAATTGGTGTGTCAGCTGAATCTAAACTGATGTGTCAGCTGAATCTAATTGGTGTGTCAGCTGAATCTAATTGGTGTGTCAGCTGAATCTAATTGGTGTGTCAGCTGAATCTAATTGGTGTGTCAGCTGAATCTAATTGGTGTGTCAGCTTAATCTAATTGGTGTGTCAGCTTAATCTAATAGGTGTGTCAGCTGAATCTATTTGGTTTGTCAGCTGAATCTAATTGGTGTGTCAGCTGAATCTAATAGGTGTGTCAGCTGAATCTAATTGGTGTGTCAGCTGAATCTATTTGGTTTGTCAGCTGAATCTAATTGGTGTGTCAGCTGAATCTAATTGGTGTGTCAGCTGAATCTAATTGGTGTGTCAGCTGAATCTAATTGGTGTGTCAGCTGAATCTAATTGGTGTGTCAGCTGAATCTAATTGGTGTGTCAGCTGAATCTAAACTGATGTGTCAGCTGAATCTAATTGGTGTGTCAGCTGAATCTAAACTGATGTGTCAGCTGAATCTAATTGGTGTGTCAGCTGAATCTAATTGGTGTGTCAGCTGAATCTAATTGGTGTGTCAGCTGAATCTAATTGGTGTGTCAGCTGAATCTAAACTGATGTGTCAGCTGAATCTAAACTGATGTGTCAGCTGAATCTAAACTGATGTGTCAGCTGAATCTAAACTGATGTGTCAGCTGAATCTAATTGGTGTGTCAGCTGAATCTAATTGGTGTGTCAGCTGAATCTAAACTGATGTGTCAGCTGAATCTAATTGGTGTGTCAGCTGAATCTAATTGGTGTGTCAGCTGAATCTAATTGGTGTGTCAGCTGAATCTAATTGGTGTGTCAGCTGAATCTAATTGGTTTGTCAGCTGAATCTATTTGGTTTGTCAGCTGAATCTAATTGGTGTGTCAGCTGAATCTAATAGGTGTGTCAGCTGAATCTTATTGGTGTGTCAGCTGAATCTAATTGGTGTGTCAGCTGAATCTATTTGGTTTGTCAGCTGAATCTATTTGGTTTGTCAGCTGAATCTAATTGGTGTGTCAGCTGAATCTAATAGGTGTGTCAGCTGAATCTAATTGGTGTGTCAGCTTAATCTAATTGGTGTGTCAGCTGAATCTAATTGGTGTGTCAGCTGAATCTATTTGGTTTGTCAGCTGAATCTATTTGGTTTGTCAGCTGAATCTAATTGGTGTGTCAGCTGAATCTAATAGGTGTGTCAGCTGAATCTAATTGGTGTGTCAGCTGAATCTAATTGGTGTGTCAGCTGAATCTAATTGGTGTGTCAGCCGAATCTAATTGGTGTGTCAGCTGAATCTAAACTGAATCTAAAACTGATGTGTCAGAGGTGAATCTCAATTGGTGTGTCAGCTGTTTACTTTACTGTCAGGTGCCCCACTTTTGAAATGTCGGTCTTTCCAGTTTGAAGTATTACATGCCCCCATGTAGTGTCTGGTAATCTGATTGCCCAATTTTTTAAGTGTCACAAGATACCATAATTAAGGTATCAGGTGCGACGGACTAGAGTGTCAGGTTCCCCAATTAGGGTGTCAGGTGCCCCCAATTAGGATGTCAGGTGGTTTCCCTAATTAGGGTTTCAGGTGCCCCCAATTAGGATGTCAGGTGGTTTCCCTAATTAGGGTTTCAGGTGCCCCCAATTAGGATGTCAGGTGGTTACCCTAATTAGGGTGTCAGGTGCCCCAATTAGGGTGTCAGGTGGTTTCCCTAATTAGGGTGTCAGGTGCCCCCAATTAGGATGTCAGGTGGTTTCCCTAATTAGGGTCTCAGGTGCCCCCAATTAGGGTGTCAGGTGCTCCCATTCAAAGCTACGCGGCATCAACCGGAAGGTCGCCTCGCTAAGCCTGGTGGACGCCGCCGGCCCGGCTGGCGACTCCGCCGACCCGGCCGCCTCTGCCGGCTGGTTCGGCCGCTGGCCGTCGGAGCTGCTGAGCCGCCTGCTCGGCCTGCTGGACCTGCAGTCGCTGCTGCGCCTCGGCCAGACCTGCCGCCTGCTGAACCACTTCAGTGCCGACCCGCTGCTGTACCGGAGCCTCAGTCTGCGGCCGTACTGCCTGCGACTCAAGGACGACCACTTATTGTCCTTGGCCGAGCGGCTGACCGCCTGCCGCCAGCTGGAGCTGTCCTGGTGCTCCGGAGTCGGGCCGGCCACCTTCTGCCAGCTCGTCAACTGCCGACTTGACGACGGCGCTCGCGTCGGGCGGCAGTTGACGGCTCTGCGGTTGGCGAGCTGCGGTTTTCTTGACGACACGTGCCTGACCGCCATTGCAGAGAGCTGCCCGGCTCTGAATGGTGAGTAGGAAGTAAATTGGGGGCAGTGAACTGTCAGCAGTGCGACCTGTCAGCAGCCTGACCTGTCAGCAGTCTGACCTGTCAGCAGTCTGACCTGTCAGCAGTCTGACCTGTCAGCAGTCTGACCTGTCAGCAGTCTGACCTGTCAGCAGTCTGACCTGTCAGCAGTCTGACCTGTCAGCAGTCTGACCTGTCAGCAGTCTGACCTGTCAGCAGTCTGACCTGTCAGCAGTCTGACCTGTCAGCAGTCTGACCTGTCAGCAGTCTGACCTGTCAGCAGTCTGACCTGTCAGCAGTCTGACCTGTCAGCAGTCTGACCTGTCAGCAGTCTGACCTGTCAGCAGTCTGACCTGTCAGCAGTTTAAACTGTCAGCAATGAATCGCGGGCACATTTGGGGTTGCTCATCGAGGAAATGGAACCGAGACTATTGATAACAGATCAAAAAATTAAAGAGCTCAAGTTTTATTACGGACTGACGCGTCATCCGGTGTGCAGAGCTCGACCTATCCGGCTGCAACTCCGCCAGGACAACGGTCTTAGGCTTCTCCGCCCTGGCCACCGGCCTCCGCCGCCTGCGCCGCCTGAACCTCTACCGCTGCGGCATCGGCCTGGAGCAGCTGCTGGCGCTGATCCGCGCCAACCCCGACCTGCGCCACGTCAACCTGGGCGCCTGCCCGGTCATGACCGACTTTGCCGACGGCGTTGTGGTGGAGCTGGCCGCCTGCTGCCGTGGCCTGCTCAGCCTGGACCTGTGGCGCAGTCGCGGCCTCGGCTGCCTCGGCGTGACGGCGCTGGCGGACGGCTGCCCGGGCCTGCTGGAGCTGGACATCGGCTGGTGCACCCGGGTGAACTCGTCAACCGGCTGTCTGGCCGAGCTGGCGCAGAAATGCCGCAGCCTGCAGAAACTCTTCTTGACCGCAAACAGGTGGGCAAGTGATTTATTCAGACATTGGATGGGTTCAGATTTGGGGATAGTGGGATCTTTGATAGTAGTGTAGGCTGGCTTGTTGGTGCGCGTGCACTTAGATGTGCACGTCTGGCTGTTTTGGGGGATGGCGTTTAGAGCTGCAGCGTGTGCGTGCTTGGGGTGGTTACACCCACCCCAACTTTGGTATATTAAATATATTGGCGTGAGCCAGTGAGGTCTCCTCACGTGTTGTGTTCGTCACTGCAATTCAACCCACGGTCTTACACTGGTGGCAGCGGTCTCAGTATGGCCAAATCAGAGCAAGCCAGTTTATTGCCTCCAAAGTTCAGCGGCGACTCCAACGTGAGAATGTGGCTAAGCACGTTTGAAGACTTCGCCGACGACTGTGAATGGGACGACAAGAAGAAGGCAAAGAAGCTGAGACTGCTGGTGACAGGAGAAGCGCAAATCTTCGTCTGGGAGCAGCCGGCAGACGTGTCAGCCAGCTATGAAAGGCTGAAGGAGAAGCTGATCGAGTGCTTCGGCAACAGTCTGAGCTGCTACAGAGCAATGGAGGATTTTGTAGAGCGAAAGCGACAGCCCAACGAGTCGCTGAGGGAGCTCGCCTACAGCCTGAAGCTTCTCCACCTTCGGGCCCGCCCGGACGACTCCGTGGCGGCTCGGGAAAAGGACGTGAAGTTTCGCCTGATGCGCCTCCTGCCATCTGCCGTGAGAGATGCGCTGTTGAAGGACCAGGACGCGGACTCGTGTTCGCTGGCCGCCATCGTCGACAGAGCTGCGCAGCTTGAGCTGGTGAGCCACGCAACTACAGCCTCATCAGCCGCGGTGTCGGTAGAAGACAGACGGCTGAGCCAGCTGGAGCAGCAGATGCAGCAGCTGACAGCCAGCGTGCGAACGGGACAACCCGGAAGAGACAGGCGTCAGAAGGGACCCAGTAAGTGCTTCAGCTGCGGCGAGCCAGGTCACATCGCTAGGCGGTGCCCAAAGGCGATCGGCAGTCGCTGCAGCCGGTGCTCAGGCAAGGGTCACTCCGCCGCGGTGTGCCCGACACCAACTGGTCAGCCGCAGGGAAACTTCTGAGGGTCGGCAGCCTGGGGCCAGCACCGACCCGCTCAAAAGGGGCCCTCAGATCAGCGCCTTCAGTCTTCGTGAAGGTGCACTTTGGCAGCGTGTCAGCGCCTGCTCTGCTCGACACCGGCGCGCAAGTTTCGTTGATGGACAAGTCGCTGTTCGACAGACTGCAGTGCAAGATCGACTCCACCGACATCGGTGCGCTGCCGACGGCCGTCGACGGATCCCGGCTGCGCTGCCTTGGCGGCCTGTCAGCAGCGGATGTTTCGATCGGCCAGACCATCCGCGTGTGCCATCGCTTCACAGTCGTGGACGGCATCCAGCCCAGCCTGATCATCGGCATGGACTTCATCGGCGAGGTGTCGCAGGCGATGACCATTGACATTAAAGAAGGCGTCGTCAGGTTCGACAGCACAGCTGTGCCTTTCAGCAGCGAGCCGGCTAGAGCAGACTGTTGCCTGGTGCCGAGTGTCCTGGTGGCGCGGGTGGCGGCAACTACGGAGTTGCCCGCCCGCAGCGAGAAGCTGGTGTGGCTCAAGGTGGATTCCAGCGGCGAGCAGGGAGTCTTTGAGCCGTCTGAGGACTTCGTGAAGTCCACTGCCGTCCTGCCGGCCCGCGTGCTGGCGGTCTCGGACGACTGCCGCATCCCGGTGAAAATGTGCAACCTGGCAGAGGAGCCCGTGCTGCTGTACGCCAACAAGGCGGTTGGCACGTTCGAAGGCGCGATGACAGACGGGGACGGTCGCCAGGAGGCGGCCCAGGAGAACCCTGTCGGTTGGAACATAAACGCGGAGCTGCCCGAACCGGATGCTGCGAGGCTGCGACAGCTACTGGAGAGCAACGAGGACCTGTTCGCCAGGCACGAGTACGACCTGGGCACGACGGCGTTGCTGCAGCACCAGATCGAGCTGGAGCCGGGAGCGCGGCCACACCGGCAGGTCCAGCGCCGGCTGCCGCTGTCTGTGCGAGAACAGGTGGACAAGAAGATCGGCCAGATGCTGGAAAGCGGCATCATCGAGCCGTCGACATCACCATGGGCCAGCAACCTGCTGGTGGTCCGCAAGAAGAACGGCGACATCAGACTGTGCACGGACTGGCGGCAGCTCAACGCCTGCACGGTCAAGGATGCGTACCCGCTGCCGCACCTGCAGCAGGCCATGGATGCGCTTGTCGGATGCTCCTGGTTCTCCACCATCGACTGCCGGCAGGGCTACCACCAGGTGGAGGTGGCGGAGGAGGACCGGTACAAGACGGCTTTCTATTCGACGCGCGGCCTGATGCAATTCTGCAAGATGGGCTTCGGGATGTGCAATGCCCCGGCGACGTTCCAGCGGCTCATGGAGCTGGTGATGTCCGGCCTGTCCTGGGAGTCCGTGCTGACTTATATCGACGACATCATTGTCTTCAGCAGGACGTTCGACGAGCACTTAGAGAGGCTGGCGGAAGTTTTTAAGCGGTTGCGAGACGCGGGACTCAAGCTGCACAAGGCCAAGAGCGCGTTCGGCCATCGCCGGGTGCTGTACCTGGGACACCTGATCAGCGAGCAGGGCATTGCCCCGGATCCCGGCAAGGTCGATGCCATTCGCAGCATGCCCAGCCCAACGACGACCGAGGAGGTGAAGCGGTTTCTTGGAATGCTGGGGTTCTACCGTCGGTTCATCCCAGGCTTCAGCCAGACGGCGAGGGTCCTGCACGACGTCAGCGTGAAATCGAGGGACTTCGCGTGGAGCAGCGACTGCGAGCGAGCGTTCCGCGAGTTGAAGGACCGGCTGACGATGGCTCCGGTGCTGAGGCTGCCGGATTTTACCAAGCAGTTCGTGCTCAGCTGCGACAGCAGTCAGTTCGCCGTCGGCGCGGTGCTCAGCCAGCTGCACGGTGACGCCGAGCTGCCTGTGGCGTTCGCCTCTCGCACCCTCAACAAGGCCGAGCGCAACTACTCGGCGACCGACCGCGAGCTGCTGGCGCTGGTCTGGAGTCTGAAGCACTTCAGGACGTACCTGCTGAGTGTCTCGAGCTTCAGAGTCTACTCGGACCACCGGCCACTGCAAGGTCTGCTGACAACGAAGGACCCCGAAGGTCGGCTGGCGCGATGGCTTTCTACGCTGCAGCAGTTTTCGTTCGAGCTGCTGTACCGGCCTGGCAGGGACAACGTCGTGCCGGATGCGCTGAGCCGGGTGGCCGGCACGCGCCTGCAGCCTCGGTGGGACGACAGCCGCCTGCACGAGGAGCAACTGCAAGACCCGCTGCTGAGCAAGGCGTTCCAGGCACTGACCGAAGGGATTGACAGCCTGTCCGATTCGTGGGCGGCGCAGGTTCGCGAGCTGCTGGACGAGGCCTCGGTGAGCTCGGCGGGTGTCCTGCTGGTGGGTGGCCGGCCAGTTATTCCCGGTCACCTGCGGCCGCATTTTCTGCAGCAGGCGCACTCGTGCGACCAGAGCGGACACCTCGGCGTCGACAGGACCGGAGCGAGATTGTCTGAGCGCTGCTGGTGGCCTGGTCTGCGACGGGACGTCGAGAACTGGGTGGCCAGCTGCGCGGTCTGCCTGGCCAAGAAGTGTCCAACCAAGCCGCAGAAGGCGCCGCTACAGTCGACGTGCCAGCCGACGGCTCCGTGGCAGCTGGTGCAGATCGACATCAAAGGGCCGCTTCCGCGTACGACTGATGGCAAGGCGTACATCCTGAGCATGTGCGACGCCTTTTCCAAGTGGATGGAGACGGCAGCCCTGGCGGCGATCGACGCGGTGACGGTGGCGGATGCACTGCTCAAGTCGGTGGTTCTGCGTCACGGCGCTCCTCAGGTGCTGCACAGTGACCAGGGACGGCAATTCGAGAGCGAGGTGTTCGGCCGGCTCTGCGAGCAGCTGGGCGTTGAAAAGACGCGCACGTCGCCGTTTCATCCGAGTGGCAACGGAATCGTCGAGCGAGGCAACCGGACGCTCGGCGATATGCTGGCGACGACGGTGGCCGAGAACCAGCAGGATTGGGACAGCAAGCTGCCGTATGTGACCTGGGCCTACAACACCTCCGTGCACAGCACCACCGGCCTCAGTCCGTACCAGGTCCTCCACGGCTGGCCACCGAGGCTGGATCTCGACAGCTGGCTGATAAGCGGCGACCGGCCGGCAGCCGACGGTGGACATCACGGCTTTCTGCAGCGGACTCAGGAGAACCTGCAGAGCGCTTTCGACACGGTGCACGGCCGACTGCGGAGCGCCCAGGTCGAGCGCAACCGGCTGGCCAACCAGGACTCTCGGTTCGTGCCGTTCGAAGAGGGCCAGCTCGTGATGCTGCGCAACTCCGTCGTCAAGCGCGGCCAGACGCGGTGCCTGAGCGCCAAGTGGAAGGGGCCGTACCGAGTCCTGAGGCGCCTGGGCGAGGTCAATTACCGCATCCAGGACGAGACCGGCCGCAGGCGCCGGCTGGTGGTGCACCACGACCGCCTCAAGCGCTTCGTGCAGCGACGGGCGTCACTGGAGCTTCCGGCCGCGGCAGACCACCAGCCGCCGGCCGCGGACTCCGACAACGACGGCACCGCCGCTGAGCCGCCCGGGCAGGCGGCCGATCCTGACGGCGACACGGTGACCTTCTGGCCCGAGCTGCAGGCAGACGAGGCACCCGAGGAGCAGCCGGCGGCACCGGCTGAGCCGGTAACGGTTCCGCGGCGGTCGGCGAGAGAGC
Source organism: Macrostomum lignano (assembly GCA_002269645.1). Taxonomy (NCBI): domain Eukaryota; kingdom Metazoa; phylum Platyhelminthes; family Macrostomidae; genus Macrostomum; species Macrostomum lignano. The sequence continues at coordinate 324,175 of NIVC01001195.1, read as the reverse complement.
GGCGGCCACCTGACTTGTACATGGCGGGCTTTGCTTGACTCTGGAACTGTCTTTTGTTTCTAGGGGGAAAGTAGTGTAGGCTGGCTTGTTGGTGCGCGTGCACTTAGATGTGCACGTCTGGCTGTTTTGGGGGATGGCGTTTAGAGCTGCAGCGTGTGCGTGCTTGGGGTGGTTACACCCACCCCAACTTTGGTATATTAAATATATTGGCGTGAGCCAGTGAGGTCTCCTCACGTGTTGTGTTCGTCACTGCAATTCAACCCACGGTCTTACAGTAGGATTAGGGTTCGGTTTTAGGTTTGTGTTTCTATGCCAGAGGTCGGCACACTCCGGCCCGCCGGCCACATGCGGCCCGCAAAGCCTCTCTATCCGGCCCTCGGGTGCTTTGAATCTTCACAATAGCAATGCGGCCCGCTCAATGTTTGTGTCTCTTCTTAGCTCTCTTCTCTCACCTTTCTCTTCTCTCCTCTCCTTCATTCCTCTCTCCTCTCTCCTGTCCTCTCATCTCTTCTCTCATCTCTTCTTTTCTCTCCTCTCCTCTCTCCTCTCCTCTCCTCTCCTCTCCTCTCCTCTCTTCTCTTATCTTCTCTCCTCTCCTCTCCTCCTCTCCTATCCTCTCTTCTCTTCTCTTATCTTCTCTCCTCTCGTCTCTCCTCTCCTCTCCTCTCTCTTCTCTCCTCTCTCCTGTCCTCTCCTCTCTCCTCTCATCTCCCCTCTCCTCTCTTCTCTCACCTTTCTCTTTTCTTCTCTCCTCTCCTTCATTCCTCTCTCCTCTCCTCTCTCCTGTCCTCTCCTCTCTCCTCTCATCTCTTCTTTTCTCTCATCTCTTCTTTTCTCTCCTCTCCTCTCCTCTCTTCTCTTATCTTCTCTCCTCTCCTCCTCTCCTCTCCTCTCCTCTCCTCTCTTCTCTTCTCTTATCTTCTCTCCTCTCCTCTCTCCTCTCCTCTCCTCTCCTCTCTTCTCTTCTCTTATCTTCTCTCCTCTCCTCTCTCCTCTCCTCTCCTCTCCTCTCTCTTCTCTCCTCTCCTCTCTTCTCTTCTCTTCTCTCCTCCACTCTCTTCTCTCCTCTCCTCTCTCTTCTCTCCTCTCCTTTCCACTCCTCTCATCTCCTCTTCTCTCCTCTCCTCTCCTCTCTCCTCTCCTCTCCTCTCCTTCTCTTCTCATTCTCCTCTTTCCTCTCCTAGTTAATCTCTTCTCTCCTCTCGCCATCTCTCGTCACTTATTCTCTCGCCTCTTTTTTCTTATATTTCTCTTTTCTATTCCTCTCCTCTCTCCCCTCCTCTGGCCTGCAGTCATGCGCTGGGTCCTCTATTTTGCTCTGGAGGTAAAACGTTTGCCGATCCCTGTGCTATACCAACGGAATTTTAACTGCCTTCATGGGATGCAACTAAATGTTGGGATTTGAAAATTTTCAGCTGTTTTGTTATTCCAATAAAATTAAAATCCCTCGGGCAAAGCACGTGATCGACTCAAATCAATTTAGATCCCTTAGTAATAGTTTCGAGCTACTCGCATTGCAACTTGCAATTCGCCCTCAGGACAATTCGAGACGTTGACGTGGAGCAGATCGCCAAGCACTGCCGCGACCTGCGCCAGCTGGACATCCTGGGCTCCAACCAGGTGTCACTGGAAGCTGTACAGTTCGTGCTGCGCAGCTGCCCGAAACTGGAGATGTTCGATGTCAGCTTCTGCGGCCAGATTAAGCGTGCCAGTGTCGAATGCCTCAAGGCTGACTATCCGCACTGCTCTCTGCAGATGAGCTTTCAGAATCAGCAGTAGGTTTGGGTTGTTATTTTGATTTAGAAGAAATCAGGTCAACTGGATGGCCACTGGCCGTGGCCAGGCAAGGGTGAGCGAAGTGGCTGTGCCAGAGTCAGAGTCAAACGAACGGGTAAGGCTCATTCACACTGCAATCAAATGAAAGACCAAATCACACGACTCGTTTGACTACACAGAATTTCTTAATTTTTCTGTGATCACTTGAAAATTGGCCTCATTTGATGGTGGTGTGAACGAGTATTTGTGTAGCATGTATGTACAAATGTACACGCCCTGCGGACACACACAGGGCGTGAGGTTGGATGCGCTGATAAAGCAGCCAAGCGAAGACTTTCTAGGGGTAGACTTTTGAGCATGTATGTACAAATGTACACGCCCTGCGGACACACACAGGGCGTGAGGTTGGATGCGCTGATAAAGCAGCCAAGCGAAGACTTTCTAGGGGTAGACTTTTGAGCATGTATGTACAAATGTACACGCCCTGCGGACACACACAGGGCGTGAGGTTGGATGCGCTGATAAAGCAGCCAAGCGAAGACTTTCTAGGGGTAGACTTTTGAGCGTGTATGTACAAATGTACATGCCCTCCGGGCCTGTTTACTGAATTCCAGGGAATTTGGCGGTAGGGGGGTCGTGTTAAAATGTATCTCTTTTTTAGCCTATCTATCTCAATGTTGAATGGCGTAAACTGAGAGTTGGGCAGCGCTAATAAGGGAACAGAAAAGGTTAAATGGGGATTAGAAGAATTTTACAGCATGTAGGCGAGGTCGTTTTATAAAGCAAAATTTCACAATGGCGAAATACTCCGGAGAGATACGAGTCGAAGGTGGCTTCACGAACCCAAATAGTCTCCTATCTCTCCAGTGCAATTACATGTGGACATTTTGAAATTTCGAGGTTGTAAAGTTTCGGCATTGTGAAAATTCGGGTTTATGAAAGCGCCTCGTGTAGGCTTGGTGCTCGCTACGCCTTACTAAATTATTTTTCTAATTCGTTTTTGTTCAATTTTATTCCAAGCTTTCTGTCTACACAAGTGTAGTCTTTGTCAATTGTCTTTGTCATGTGCTTGCTTGAATAGTGATTTTTTAATTGATGGCTTACATCTACATGTATTGGGCACAGCGCAACAGATTCACTGATAGATTTAGTTTGCCTCAGAACAGTGAAGTGTCTTTGCCTAATCTCTCTATTTAAACTTCTACTTTTAGATGTCTTTTATTAAGTATTTATGCGCCAGAGAACAGTTTTTTTGTGCTGCCACTTTTTAATCCTGTGATGCGATATCTTTGATTTTTTATTTAGGTATTGTCTGCTTTTGTGTGTAAGAATATCTACTTTCAAACAAAACTAAACAAATATACCGCACTTCTGAAGCACTTATTATGCAGTTTGGAAATTCTTATATACGAGCGTAGTTCGTGATGAAATTTCACAACTTTGCTGAGCTTCGCTTTAACAATTATTGAAATTTGGTAATTATTTCTCTGTGTACGCGGCAGGTACAAAAACGCTCTTCATGTGCTAGCCAGTTAAAAATCAATAAAAATCCAGATAGCCTGCCCCCCCCCTGACTGACTGAGTCATCTGCGCCCCGCCCAGTTCAATTATCTCTGCTAACCAAAGTGCCGCCCAGCCAATCAGCGCGCGAGCAGGGTCAGACAGAGGTTCTGCAAGTGCGGGGTGGGTGAAAATCAGCACGTGATTGGAGTCTGCTGTATTCTTATACCTTAATAATCACTTCAATGTTAATTAGGCGTCACTACTAGCTCTCTGGAAATCTTCTCCATAAGCGCACAGTACTGACAGACTTCACAAGCATTCATGACAACTATCCGACTTGCAACTATGAGTGTAGCATGGCTGCTTCTGCTCCTGCTCAGAGTTGGCGCTGCTGTCGCATCTCCAACCCCGGCACCGCCTGAGCAATCTGAGTCCACCGTAGACTCAACGCTGGCGTCAGCGACGCCGACGCCCGAGCCGCCACAGCCAGTCGCGCAGCCGCCCGTGGTGTTGAGCTCCCGCAAAGCGGAGGTGCTGGTGATCGATGTGACAAAGAACAAGTCTTCAGTAGTTTCCATCACCATTGAGAACGAGGTCGTCCCGCCCACCAATCTCACGGAAGCTGAGAAGCGCTATCTTAAGCTGGCCGCCAAGTTCCGCTGCATCCCGGAGCAGAAGGCCAACATCTTCATCTTGGTGCACCTCAACCGCAACTGGCGCCAGAAGCTGAGCTTCGTCCACCAGCTCCTCAGGTACACCTACCGTCAGGGCAGCACCAACGTGGCCATCGTGTTCTTCAACGCCTTCACCGAAATTCTTGCCACCTTCGGGACGGACCCGCTGACCTCCGAGGCTGAACTGGTGCTGGCCCTGGCGCAGGTGCAGGCAGGCATGGAGAGGGACGAGAACGCCGCGGTCGTGGAGCACTGGTCGCAGTTCCAGCTGGACGACGCGCTGAAGGCCTGCTACCGCTACGCCAAGCTGTTCCTGCACCAGTTCAGCCTGGACGCGCGGCCCAGCCTGCTTTTCTCCTACTTCGACGACAATGCCGTCCTCACCGATGCCACCCTGGCCGAGGCGGAGAAGCTCGTGCGCGAGTCCAGCAGCCAGTTCGCGGAGCGGTTCAGCATCATGCAGTGGTCGAGCAACCTGCCCGTGCCGCCAAAGTGGGCCCGGGTCTCCCAGCTGCTGTCTTCGTCGCCCAACTACCAGGTGTCGGGGTCATCTGAGGACAGCCTGATGGGCGCCGTGGCCGACCTGTTTGACACGGTCTGCAACGCCACCGCGACCTGATGAGAAGAGAATGCCAGTTTTGCCTAATTAAATATTTAAAATCAATTTATAAACCACAAGTCACTTTTTGCTATCGGTTTCTTTGGAATTATGTTGGGGAATTATACGTTTTGAATTTTGGCACCAATTTAAATTTAATATTACGAGTAGTTTAATTATTATCGCAACTACTATATATGCGTTGACAAGTTTATTGTTTTCGTTACAATATTATTAATACAGCTTTTTACAGTCAGTTTGAGCTTAGTAGCGGTTGACTAAATCCAGAGTGGCAGAACTCTACACACAGACAACTGCTGCCCCTAGTCCATGGCCTGAAGTTTGACTGGTGAGCAAAGACTGCATTAACTTGGTCCATTTTCATCCTTTTGAACATCGGATTTCACTCTTATTATCGTAAACCAATGCAGTAAAACGAATGCAAACGAATAAAATAAGATGGAACTCAGGAAAAGAACAGTACCATCTGAACAATAAGCATGAGAAGTTCATATTACGAACCACAAGCTGTAAATGTTCAGATTAACAGCTTCAATCATGATCTATTTCTATATCTATTTCTATAATGCCGGAACACGTAAAACATGTTAAACTCCTGAAAATTTCCAAGAAACGTACTTTCCCACCCTTATATTTGCTTGGATTTATTCTTTACATAGCGCTTAATGGGGATTTGACATAGACAATTCCGGTAGCAGTCGGGGCCAGTAGCAGTTAATAAAAAAATTAATAAACTTGTGATTGCAGCTCGGACCAAATGCTTGCTTCATTTGCAATCAGAAGGCCTGGAAGGTACAGAGCCAAGTGAGCAAAGTGGCCCATTAGCATTTATAATTATGAATGCGTAGACTTAGTCAACACGAGAAGACTTAAGCAATTCGTAGCACAGAGCATCGTTGAGAATTTTTATCGGGCAGAAGCAACGAGTCATGAGCTGTGAGTTGAGCAGTTTTTATCCGAAGCGGCTCTGCCCAAAAGCAAGCATCAGACAGCTCAAGTACAAGCAGAAGATGGGGCAGAGAGAGAGGCGAGAGTGCAGGAGTGAATGAAGACAGAGGCTGGCAACTGTTTGCACAGCCAGGCTGCATGGTCTCTGCCATTGTGCGCCTGACTCCCTGTGAGCGGCACAAACACACAGCAGCCAGTCTCAGTGGAGCGGCTATCAATTTCTGCTTATATTATACAACTGCAATCCGACATTTTCCTGGTTCTTCTGCGTGTGAATAGGTGAAGAACTGCTCAATCACAACTCAAGCAGGCCTAATACCCCATTGCCGCAAATGGAGGAGCTAACGGAAGAGCAAATAGCCGAGTTTATGGAGGCATTCAGTATATTCGACAAGGAGGACAAGGGCTACATAATGGTGGATGATCTGCTCACTATGATCGGCTCGCTGGGACAGAATCCCACTAAAGAGGAGATTGCGGTGAGAGGGCTGGGATGAGTTTTTATGGTTTTTGACTATAGACTGACTTTGGTGACCCCAGACTCAGGCTGTGACGGGTGACCATAGAATCAGGCAGTGACTGGGGTGACCATAGACTCAGGCAGTGACTGGGGTGACCGTTAGACTCAGGCAGTGACTGGGGTGACCATAGACTCAGGCAGTGACTGGGGTGACCGTTAGACTCAGGCAGTGACTGGGGTGACCGTTAGACTCAGGCAGTGACTGGGGTGACCATAGACCCAGGCGGTGACTGGGGTGACCATAGACTCAGGCAGTGACTGGGGTGACCATAGACTCAGGCAGTGACTGGGGTGACCATAGACTCAGGCAGTGACTGGGGTGACCCTAGACTCAGGCAGTGACTGGGGTGACCATAGACTCAGGCGGTGACTGGGGTGACCATAGACTCAGGCAGTGACTGGGGTGACCATAGACTCAGGCAGTGACTGGGGTGACCATAGACTCAGGCAGTGACTGGGGTGACCATAGACTCAGGCGGTGACTGGGGTGACCATAGACTCAGGCAGTGACTGGGGTGACCATAGACTCAGGCGGTGACTGAGGTGATTAGACCAATACATTTACTGGGATGAATAAAAATAGTTTTGCCCTCCGTTTTTTAACTCAGAAAAATGAGTCCCGATGATAATACTACGCTTTACCATATCCGAGATGCTGTAAAGGTGACGATGCATACAAAGGGTGTGAATGAGCAAAGCGCGATAAACCACCATAGAAGTGGCGATAGGAGTGAAAATCAGAGATCCTGCAACTCGATCTGTAGTCCTCTGGCCAAAGGCTTCAGCTCTTCGCATCCTCACACGAGAGTCTCTGGGGTGTCGAAGACATCGCAAGGAGCTCGCCAACCCGACACTGACGGCGCTGGCCGCTTCCGAGGCGTCTGATTCGGTGTGGGCAGCAGCTTCTGGCTCAGGCACCGGTAGGCGCAGCTCTTCGCAGAGTCCTTCTGACCGCCGCAGTCGCCCCCGCCGGTAGGACGGCAGGCCTTCAGGATGGCGCCGTGCCAGCAGCGGACGAGCAGCAGCAGGGCGGCGGCGCACTCGAAGAGGCCGATGACGGACACGCCCAGGTACAGTCCCATCAGGCCGCCGATGTCGGACAGGAACTGCGACAGCGGGTACTCGGCCTCCTCCACAACGAGATCGCCTTTGTCTTTGGCCGCCATCACAAAGAGGTTGCTGATGCTCAGGCGGCCTTTGCGCACAATGTCGACGAGGGTCTCGGATTCCGAGGTGCTCAGTGGATGGGGAGGACTGCGGGATGGGACGCGGGCATGCATGGGTGCAGCATTGGGAATTGAAGACAGCTTTAAGGAACCAAAACTCACAATTCTTTCAGGATACTCCTTAGGAAGGCCTCCCTTGCCTGATTGGCAGTCTCTGCCCACATCTCCCTGTACTGCTCCCGGTGGCTCTGGAGTTGCCAGGACAGCGAGTGGCAGGGAGGTCTCCTTAGGTCGGCGCACTCGCGACGCAGCAGCGGTCGAAAGTTTTTCCTGCAGTGGTTCGACGGTTGGGTAGCTGATCTTGACGCAATTGAGTCAGATGGCTTGTCTATTCGCATCAAGGACATCGGCAATGATAGCTCCGAAAAGCTGCCGTCTGAATTTAACCTTCGGGATGCTTTGAAAAAGTTCAAGAACTCGTCTCGAAACTTCTGTCAATCTTAAAATGTTTCAAGCAGCAGTCTTGACACCACCCCCAATGACTAAAAACTCTTAAAAACTCTCTCGCACTTCAGTTTGACCTTAAATTAGAGATGCGGAACTATTCATAGTCGTCACTCCAGGGAAACCTTGCTGGCAAGCACTCTCTCCACTCACTCAAGCCGGTAGGTCGCAGCAGTGTGGTTCAGGCAGATCAAGTTGTCCAGCAGCCCGGACTCCTTGAACTTGCTCCAGTCCAGACACAGCACTGGCGGTCGGTCGTCCAGCTTGGGCACAATCAGGTTCGGATTGAAGCAGCCGCAGGATCTGTAGAAAATTGTCTGCGACAACAGCTGGTGGCAGTGGAAGTAGCTCAGGTTGTAGCGGCGCGCATGCCGCAGGTCGTAGTTGAAGACCTCGGAGGTTTTCTCCGCCTTGCGGCAGTCGCTCTTGACCGGATCGGACAGACGCCGTTTCTGGTCGAGCGCAACCGTGGTGGCCACTCCGGGTGGCGTCTCCAGCATCCTGCCGGACTCGGGCAGCGTGTTCGGCGCGTGGATGAACACCCGGCCGCCGAACTGGTAGTTGGACGAGTTGAAGTGCCAGTAGGTGAGAAAGTTGCCCCGGATGAAGAACTGCACAGCGTCGATGGCGCCGAGCTGCTTGGAGTTGATGAAGCTGTTCAGCTTCAATGTGTAGCACGAGCAGCGATACCGCATGGACACCGTGTTGCTTAAGAAGGAGCTGAGAATTTCATCCTCGCTGAACGCTTGCCAGCCGGAGTCCATGTTGATCTCGCTCTGGATGCCCTTGTTAGGCAGCCGGTAGCCAACACCTACCAGCACTTGTCTGGGGTCGTTCACCTGGAACACGGAGCTATTGATGCTGGCGAGCGCGATGGACCGGATGAGCACCGCTAGGACGCCCTCCTGTTCGTCGTTTTTATCGAAAAAGAACGTCTCCATGAGCCGGCTGGCGGTGACCACGGCGCTGTCATTCTGCAGCTTCCGAATCCAGTAGCTGAAGTTGCTGCGCGCCTCCTTGGAGCGAAGGCTCACGGGCGAGTTGTCGCAGAATGTGATATCGGGCCAGACGAACGAGTCCTCGTTTGAGTAGTGCGCCGTGAGCACGGGGAAGCTGTTGTAGCGAGCCACCACGGATACCAGGTTGCCGACAAATGAGCACAGGCCGAGCAGCACCAGCGACAGCCAGAAGATCTGCTCAGCTCGGCTGGCCGCGGAGGCCGCATGCGAGATGCCGTGCACAGTGGAGCGGCTGAGCAGCTGCAGCAGCTTAGCTCGCAATGGCCTTTGCTGCAGGTCTGGCATTGAACCTCTGGCCCGATTTCTCTGCCCTTTCTGTTCACGAATCTGTCGCGAAAAAAAACTTAAAAAATGACAGATCGTCAACGTCTTTATAGCCAAGCCAGAATCAAATCGAATCGGCCCTCACTCTACAGATACTGCTGCCGGATGGCATATGCCGGTGGGTCTGGTTATGCGTAATTTTGATTAAGTAAAATGTCACAGTACCGTTGCTTGCGAGCGCGCTCAGTGGCTCCGCAAGCATTCCAGTCTATGTAGTGCATTTTCCAAGAGGCTCTATCTTTGCAATTTCGCTTTTATTCAATCAAGCGCAAAAAGTTTTCATTTTTTACTAAGCGAGTCAGGGGTAGCGAATTCCAGAAGCACCGCGCGCACGACCCCGACTGAACCAGGTGCGACAGAGCCTTCGAGGGCTGTCTGCAGGTTCTTGCGTTCTCGAACAATTTTCCTGTACGGATCTGGCAGTCCCGGCCAGGCACTTTTGTGGCAACTCAATGAGAATAAACTGTCCTTAAGGTTTATCGGGAGGTTAAGCAGAAGGTCCGCGGTTAGTACACTGCTTGTGTCATCCCTCTCGGCAGCCATTGTTAAGCACACAGCCTTTGATGTTTTACGGCGTCACCGCGTCTCCTTGTAGCAGGAGCGCCGTGTGTTTCACCTGCCACGCCTGTCATCCAGCTGCATATGAGCTACATCTACAAGCGGAAAAGAGACACGCAATTTTTATTCTAAGTATACTACTGATCAATCCCAATAAGAAAGTAGTTTTCGCACATCCTTCCCGCAGTCCCTCATTGGCGGCACCGGCAGCGACTTCGGCGAGGACACCATCGACTTTCCCCGCTTCCTGGAAGTGATGGTGGTGAAAATGCGCCGGCGCGACTCCGAGGAGATGCTGAAGCAGGCGTTCAGCGTGTTCGACAGCGAGGGCCAGGGCTGGGTGAGCACCGATGAGCTGCGTCACGTGATGAAAGTTCTCAGCGAGAAGATGACGGACGAGGAGGTCGAGGAGATGATCAGGCAGGCTGACCAGGACGGCGACGGCTCCGTCAATTACGAGGAGTTCTGCCGGCTCATGGCCGGGAGCAAGGACGACTGATGGAGTTCTAGCCATGGAGTTTTAGGCTTGGAGTTTGGAAATGGAAACTCTATGGTCAGTTGTTTTTTAATATACGACGTAAAACCTACCTCGTAGAAAAAAGGACCACTTAAGTATCGAAATGTGAAGTCTGGAACAGACGGTTTCCAAACCAGGAGTTCTCAGACCTAGAGTCTGGAACAGAACGGTTTCCAAACCAGGAGTTCTCAGACCTAGAGTCTGGAACAGAACGGTTTCCAAACCAGGAGTTCTTAGACCTAGAGTCTGGAACAGAACGGTTTCCAAACCAGGAGTTCTCAGACCTAGAGTCTGGAACAGAACGGTTTCCAAACCAGGAGTTCTTAGACCTAGAGTCTGGAACAGAACGGTTTCCAAACCAGGAGTTCTTAGACCTAGAGTCTGGAACAGAACGGTTTCCAAACCAGGAGTTCTTAGACCTAGAGTCTGGAACAGAACGGTTTCCAAACCAGGAGTTCTTAGACCTAGAGTCTGGAACAGAACGGTTTCCAAACCAGGAGTTCTTAGACCTAGAGTCTGGAACAGAACGGTTTCCAAACCAGGAGTTCTTAGACCTAGAGTCTGGAACAGAACGGTTTCCAAACCAGGAGTTCTCAGACCTAGAGTCTGGAACAGAACGGTTTCCAAACCAGGAGTTCTTAGACCTAGAGTCTGGAACAGAACGGTTTCCAAACCAGGAGTTCTTAGACCTAGAGTCTGGAACAGAACGGTTTCCAAACCAGGAGTTCTCAGACCTAGAGTCTGGAACAGAACGGTTTCCAAACCAGGAGTTCTTAGACCTAGAGTCTGGAACAGAACGGTTTCCAAACCAGGAGTTCTTAGACCTAGAGTCTGGAACAGAACGGTTTCCAAACCAGGAGTTCTCAGACCTAGAGTCTGGAACAGAACGGTTTCCAAACCAGGAGTTCTTAGACCTAGAGTCTGGAACAGAACGGTTTCCAAACCAGGAGTTCTCAGACCTAGAGTCTGGAACAGAACGGTTTCCAAACCAGGAGTTCTCAGACCTAGAGTCTGGAACAGAACGGTTTCCAAACCAGGAGTTCTTAGACCTAGAGTCTGGAACAGAACGGTTTCCAAACCAGGAGTTCTCAGACCTAGAGTCTGGAACAGAACGGTTTCCAAACCAGGAGTTCTTAGACCTAGAGTCTGGAACAGAACGGTTTCCAAACCAGGAGTTCTTAGACCTAGAGTCTGGAACAGAACGGTTTCCAAACCAGGAGTTCTTAGACCTAGAGTCTGGAACAGAACGGTTTCCAAACCAGGAGTTCTTAGACCTAGAGTCTGGAACAGAACGGTTTCCAAACCAGGAGTTCTTAGACCTAGAGTCTGGAACAGAACGGTTTCCAAACCAGGAGTTCTTAGACCTAGAGTCTGGAACAGAACGGTTTCCAAACCAGGAGTTCTCAGACCTAGAGTCTGGAACAGAACGGTTTCCAAACCAGGAGTTCTTAGACCTAGAGTCTGGAACAGAACGGTTTCCAAACCAGGAGTTCTTAGACCTAGAGTCTGGAACAGAACGGTTTCCAAACCAGGAGTTCTCAGACCTAGAGTCTGGAACAGAACGGTTTCCAAACCAGGAGTTCTTAGACCTAGAGTCTGGAACAGAACGGTTTCCAAACCAGGAGTTCTTAGACCTAGAGTCTGGAACAGAACGGTTTCCAAACCAGGAGTTCTCAGACCTAGAGTGTGGGAAAGAAACTGCGACCTGGGCCGTGAAAGTTTCAGAGCGTGAGATTTAGTTGCTCATCTGTTTCCAATCCAGATTCTACGAGCCTAAAACTCCATGGCTAGACTGATAGCTATCCAGAGCGCTTGACTGATGTTAATAACTGTAAAATATTAATTCGGAATAACTGCGTAAAAAATTGAACAATAGAGCAGCGATCTCTCTTCAATTATCAAGAGACTCCTCAGACACTCAGGCAGCAGCCATTAGCCTTAATTATTTTATGAAAGGTGCATGGGGCCGGAGGGAACGGCTGCCTTCAAAGTGATCGACTGCATCGCTCGTTCACCTCCTCGGATCGCAGCTCAAGCCCAGCGCTCCGGGCCTCAGCCTCATTGTGTTTTCACCCCTCCCCTATCTATGCATTCTCAACCAGCAGCTCATGGCGGTTGTCAAAGCAACAGAGAGAAAATGGGAGCAGGGCAGAGAGCCTCCCAGCTCTCCCCTGCACAGGATCCATTTCCCGCTGAGCACACAGCCCAAAACGCCCGGGCCCTTTTTCCGGCTGCCGCAGTAGCAGCGCCAACTCCTTTTGTTTCCCCAGTAACTGAGGAAGCGAGCCGTTCAAAGCATTCTGTAAGCAGCTTTGCCCCCCCCCCGGGCTGAGCTGAATGCTCCGGAGGCTGGGGCAGCTTATAAAAGCAAAGCCGAGACTCAGGGAGGAAATCAGAGCAACACAGCCAAGGCACAGTTGGATACCGCAGCCTGTTGTCATGGCAACATCCACGTCCAGCGCAACCGGTCGCAGGCTGGGCCCGCCGCCGCCGCCGCAGCCGCCGACGACGACAAGCGCCGCTTCATCTGGCGGCGATCGGCGGCACCTATCGAAGTCTCCGGCCTTCTCGGGCTCCGCCCCAGCCGCCGCCAAGGTGAAGCAGCCGAGCCTCGCCACGCTGATGATGCTGAAGCGGCGCATCGGCGACCTGCGCGCCCGGCACCGCCGCAACCGGCCGGTGCGCCGGCAGGAGAACAGCTACCGGCTGGGCCCGGAGCCCGCCGCCAGGTACCCGGCCGCCGAGGTGCGCCGCATCGCCGAGAACAGCCTGAAGTTCTTCCTGGCCGAGTCGCGCTACGACGCCAAGGCGACGCCCAAGCTGGCCAAGATGGTCACCGAAGACGTGAAGCGCCGGATGAAGAACAACTTCAGCTGCCCGCGCTACAAGATCGTTGTCATGGTGACGGTGACGCAGCGGGAGCAGCAGCACCTCATGATGGCGTCGAGAACTGCGGGCGACTCGGAGCTGGACGACTTCGTCACCTGCACGCTGGAGAGGCCGAGCTTTCTGGCCTCGGCGGCCGTGTTCTGGTTCTACTGCGAGTGACCGAGTCACGTGACGGCTGGGCCGCAAGGTCACCTGACGCCACCTCCGCTAAACGATTTACTGCCGTAATTTGCTTGGACAGAAAACACCGTAAACGTTAAACTGATGAACTGAGGTGACACTGTTTTCTATATTACTTTGGTCCTCTGAATAGCAAGTGTTTTGCTCCTGAGCAATTCACAATCCTGAGCTCGCCCTCCCCACCTGACCATTGATAGAATAGGGAGGACGAAGCACCCTTCAACTCTATTTAATTTTTATTGAACTAAAATTAAAAGAAGTTAAAACATGCTTATAAAGTTGGCAGCTGATTGATTTGAGATTATAAGCGATGAAGCCATCTCGGACACGCTGGCATAAAATGAACTTCGGAACTGTGTCTTCTGTTCGCCTTAGCCTACAAGGTCCCAATACTCAGTGATCGTTCAAAAGTGCTTCTGTTCGCCTTAGCCTACAAGGTCCCAATACTCAGTGATCGTTCGAAAGTGCTTCTGTTCGCCTTAGCCTACAAGGTCCCAATACTCAGTGATCGTTCGAAAGTGCTTCTGTTCGCCTTAGCCCTTAGCCTACAAGGCAGCAACCCCGGCTTCGGCCTGCTCGCGCCTGTAAGCAGAAAGCATGAATGAGCCTGACACGCTGGAGTCTCGATACAGTACAGTCGCGGTGAATCATCCAGGGTCGCGTCTTAAGAGCGAGCAGTGAGGTTTCTTTTGGCTCCTCTCCCCCTTTATTGAGTTGAGTCGTATTTCATGTGCTCTCCGCTCTTCTCCCTGCAGCGATCTGCTGCCGTACCTGTACTTCCAAGAGTTACCAACTAACTGGCAAAATTAATGCAGCGAGAAAATCAATGAGATTGAAATCGAACAAAAAAGTTGCACTTCTACAACTGTTCGAGTCTAAACTTGTTTAGACTCAAACAGTATTTATTTCTGGCTGCTTCAGCAAAAGTTCGAAACACGATGGAAAACCGCAGATACCTTAAAGGGGGGCAAATCGCTAGTCTAATTTACTAAAAAGCGCAAGATATCACTAGACCTCTTTCTGATCATAAGAAGTGCATCGTTCGCGCTCGGAGCCATTTCGGCAGCTTTTTCAGACCGAACTTAACGCTATATACGCGTGTTTAACCCAAGAGAGAACTTTTGCAGAGAACCAAGAGAATCAAACCATATATAATCGAGTTCAAAGTTGTGTGTGACGAAAAAAGGAAACCATTGGTCGCTGGCTGTGGGGTGTTATATCTTATCTTTGGGACTCGTCCCACCCCAATGACCACCGCTGCTCCGTCGCTATGATTATGATTTACCTGCACCCCTGAGCTGCGAACTCAAGCCGCAGTTATTTTAGCGCAACAGGTGGCCCCCCGTCAAGCCAACGAAACGTCAACTGTTCAGCAAACACACCTCGCAGCCTTGAGAATCTTTATTTATTAGCTCGGTTGGCCGCTCAGTCCGTTGCTGCGCCATCCAACCATGGGACTCAAAATCAGCGGCCAGCTGCTGGCCCTCCTCGGATTCATCCTGGTCTGCCTCACCGCCACCTTTGTCATCACCGCTCTGCTGCCCACACTCGTGCCCCGGGAGCGCACCTGCCCTGATCACGACGTGAAGCTCGACCAGCTGCTGCTCACCGCGCCTTCGGGCAAGCGGCTGAAAGTGCAGCTGAACCTCAACAACACGGCCAAGAGGTCCGGCAAGTACTTCCACTGCGGCGACAGCTCGGCCGCCTATGTCAGGCAGAACGCCGACCCCGCGGCGAACGCCTCCTGCCGGCTGTTCGAGTGGCGGCTCACCCAGTCGGTCAAGGAGGTCACGGACTGTTTCGACATGAGCGGCGAGTTCTGGTTCGGCGGCGCCGAGATGTGGCGCCAGGACTGGCCGCTCAACACAGGTGAGCAGGTGCGGACGGCCTACGTGCCCAGCGACGTCTACCTGCGACAGTTCGGCGGGGCAATCGAGCGATTCTGGATCTCCACGGGTGGCTTCGCTGTGTTCGTTGAGGACTCGGTGCCGCTGTACGTCAGCATCTCCGGCGGCAGGCTCTGCCTCAGCGGAAGCCGCAGCGCTGAAGTCTACGGCAATCTGGCGGCGAGAAATCCGGGAGACCCGCTGCTCGCCTACTCCGTCTGCTCGGGCGCCGACATCAAGTCGCTCTACCGGGCCACCCAGTTCTGGCGGGGACCCAGCGAAACACCAGAAAGGGACCTGTTTGAGAGGCCTGTCTGGTCCACCTGGGCCTACCTGAAGGCCGGCATCACCCAGGAGTCCGTGAGTTGCGGTGCCGCTTGATGCTGGCTCTGTTGCTCAATCTCAATCTCAATGCCCCTTTCCCGGTGACCTCATCTCATTGCCACTTTCCCGGTGACCTCATCTCATTGCCACTTTCCCGGTGACCTCATCTCATTGCCACTTTCCCGGTGACCTCATCTCAATGCCCCTTTCCTGGTGACCTCATCTCAATGCCCCTTTCCCGGTGACCTCATCTCAATGCCCCTTTCCCGGTGACCTCATCTCAATGCCCCTTTCCCGATGACCTCATCTCAATGCCCCTTTCCCGGTGACCTCATCTCAATGCCCCTTTCCCGGTGACCTCATCTCAATGCCCCTTTCCCGGTGACCTCATCTCAATGCCCCTTTCCCGATGACCTCATCTCAATGCCCTTTTCCCGGTGACCCCAATCTTCATGACCCAAAATCGTGACTGGAGTACATAGCAACTGGGTAGCAACTGAAAAACCAGCGGCCCAGCCCGCCCCTCGAATCCCAGGTGCTGGAGTTCGCGCACAACATCAGCGCCAATGCTTTGCCGGCCTCCCAGCTCGGAGTCGACGACAAATGGACGGTGAACTACGGCGACCACGTGTTTGACACAGCTCGGTTTCCCGACCCGGCCGCCATGGTCAGGGGGGTGCACGACCAGGGCTACAACCTGACGCTCTGGGTGCACCCGTTTGTCAACAAAGACTCGGAGGCGTTCGCCACGGGAGCCCAGGTGACCAGGAGGAACGGCAGCTTCCTGCTCACCTCAAGGACGCGGCTGGACGAGCCCGCCTTCACCAGCTGGTGGCGCGGGGCGAACCTCAGCGCGGCCATGGTGGACATCACGGATGTGGAGGGTGAAGGGTCAAAGTGAGTGGCGCAGGCAGGCTTTGAAGGCCTTCAGAAAGGAGCTGGAAGATCCTGCACAGGACATCAAAACCTACCCTAAGACACCCGAACCTACCATAAGACACCGCAACCTACCACAAGACACCCGAAACTACCATAAGACACCGAAACCTACCATACGACACCAGAAACTACCAAAGACACCGAAACCTACCATAAGACACCGCAACCTACCACAAGACACCTGAAACTACCATAAGACACCGAAACCTACCATACGACACCAGAAACTACCATAAGACACCGAAACCTGCCATAAGACACCGCAACCTACCATAAGACACCGAAACCTACCACAAGACACCCGAAACTACCATAAGACACCGAAACCTACCATAAGACACCGCAACCTACCATGAGACACCCGAAACTACCATAAGACACCGAAACCTACCATAAGACACCGCAACCTACCAAAGACACCGAAACCTACCATAAGACACCGCAACCTACCACAAGACACCTGAAACTACCATAAGACACCGAAACCTACCATACGACACCAGAAACTACCATAAGACACCGAAACCTGCCATAAGACACCGCAACCTACCATAAGACACCGAAACCTACCACAAGACACCCGAAACTACCATAAGACACCGAAACCTACCATAAGACACCGAAGCCTACTATAAGACACCGGAACCTACCATGAGACACCCGAAACTACCATAAGACACCGAAACCTACCATAAGACACCGGAACCTACCATGAGACACCGGAACCTACCATAAGACACCGAAGCCTACCATAAGACACCGGAACCAACCATAAGACACCGCAACCTACCATACGACACCAGAAACTACCATAAGACACTGGAACCTACAAGTACTATGGGGTTATTATATTCCCTCAATAGAGAGGAGCGAAATTCCCCCAGTCCATCAGTGCTTATCGCTGAATCCCGGACACCACAGGTACCTGATGCAGGAGCTCCAACTCCTCAAGACGGACTTCGGCGTGGATTCCTTCAAGCTGGATGCCGGCGAGTTCAACTGGCTGCCCGAGAACTCCCGCCTTCGCGGCTTCGACAACCGCAGCAACCCCGGCTGGTACGCGAACGCCTGGGCCGACTTCGGCATCCGCCTCGACCCCCTGCGGCGCCGCCAGGAGGTCCGCGTCGGCTTCCGCGCCCAGCACCTGCCGCTGACTGTCCGCGCCATCGACAAGGACTCGCACTGGGGCCTGGACAACGGACTTAAAGCCATGGTCACCTCCGCCCTGCTGCATTGTCTCATCGGCTACAATTTTCATCTACCCGACATGGTGGGCGGCAACGCCTACTGCGAAGGACCGGACGGCCTGGACGGGAACTGCTACCCGGACAGGGAGCTGTACATCCGCTGGCTGCAGGCAACTGTACTCATGCCATCACTGCAGCTGTCTGTGCCGCCATGGCACTACGATGAGGTCAGTGGGGGGTTGCTAATCTAGCCAATCAGTGATGAGCTGGAACAGAATGGATAGCTAATCTAGCCAATCAGTGAGGAGCTGGAACAGAATGGATTGCTAATCTAGCCAATCAGTGAGGAGCTGGAACAGAATGGATTGCTAATCTAGCCAATCAGTGAGGAGCTGGAACAGAATGGATTGCTAATCTAGCCAATCAGTGATGAGCTGGAACAGAATGGATTGCTAATCTAGCCAATAAGTGATAGTTGGAACAAAATGAATTGCTAATCTAGCCAATCAGGGATGAGCTGGAACAGAATGGATTGCTAATCTAGCCAATCAGGGATGAGCTGGAACAAAATGGATTGCTAATCTAGCCGATCAGGGATGAGCTGGAACAGAATGGATTGCTAATCTAGCTAATCTCCCTAACCCACAGGAGGTGGTGAACATCTCCAGGCGTCTGCTGGCCATCCGCAGTGAACCCCGCTTCCGCGACAACATGAAGTCGGCTCTGGCTGACCTTCTGGCCAACGGTGACCCCCTGCTGCGTCCGATGTGGTGGCTGAAGGACGGCCGGCCGGGCAGCGCCGACCAGTTCCTGCTGGGCCGTTCGATCCTGGCGGCCCCGGTGCTGGAGCCCGGCGCAAAATCCCGCACGGTGCACTTCCCCAGCGGCCGGTGGAGGCCCTGGTTCGCGCCCGAGGACGGGTCGCAGGACATTGTCGGGCCGCAAGAGAAAGACGTGACGGTGCCGCTCGACTCGGTGGCAGCCTTCTGGCTGGTCGAGTGACATCGGGAGTGACAGTGGGAGTGACAATGGGATGGCATTGGGAGTGACAATAGGGATGACAGTGGGAGTGACAATGGGATGGCATTGGGAGTGACAATAGGGATGACAGTGGGAGTGACAATAGGGATGACAGTGGGAGTGACAATAGGGATGACAGTGGGAGTGACAATAGGGATGACAGTGGGAGTGACAATAGGGATGACAGTGGGAGTGACAATAGGGATGACAGTGGGAGTGACAATAGGGATGACAGTGGGAGTGACAATAGGGATGACAGTGGGAGTGACAATAGGGATGACAGTGGGAGTGACAATAGGGATGACAGTGGGAGTGACAATAGGGATGACAGTGGGAGTGACAATAGGGATGACAGTGGGAGTGACAATAGGGATGACAGTGGGAGTGACAATAGGGATGACAGTGGGAGTGACAATAGGGATGACAGTGGGAGTGACAATAGGGATGACAGTGGGAGTGACAATAGGGATGACAGTGGGAGTGACAATAGGGATGACAGTGGGAGTGACAATAGGGATGACAGTGGGAGTGACAATAGGGATGACAGTGGGAGTGACAATAGGGATGACAGTGGGAGTGACAATAGGGATGACAGTGGGAGTGACAATAGGGATGACAGTGGGAGTGACAATAGGGATGACAGTGGGAGTGACAATAGGGATGACAGTGGGAGTGACAACCGTTGTGCTCCTGAGTGAAATTTGTAGGTAGATTTGAAGCTGCGGCAATAAGGATTGCAATTTACACTTTCACTTTACTTGGACAAGTTTTGAGCTACATTGTAAATGTCACTGCACACTTGTGAAATATTTCAGCACTGAGAATATCCGTTTAAATGCATGCATATTGCACATGAATTTGTGTCCGCAGATGGTTACTTAATACAGTAAGTAGTATGATCATTTTTACTATTTTTTCTAATACGATTTCAATTTATCTATTGTAGCTAGTAAAACTGGGAGTGAAAATGGGAGCGACAATTGCAGACACTAGGAGTGACAATTGCAGACACTGGGAGTGACAATTGCAGACACTGGGAGTGACAATTGCAGACACTGGGTGTGACAGTTACAGACACTGGGTGTGACAATTGCAGACACTGGGAGTGACAATTGCATCAGACACTGGGAGTGACAATTTTAGACACTAGGAGTGACAATTGCAACACTGGGAGTGCCAATTGCAGACACTAGGAGTGACAATTGCAACACTGGGAGTGCCAATTGCAACACTGGGAGTGACAATTGCATCAGACACTGGAGTGACAATTGCAGACACTGGGAGTGACAATTGCAGACACTGGAAGTGACAATTGCAGACACTGGGAGTGACAATTGCAGACACTGGAAGTGACAATTTCAGACAGAGAGAGTGAGCGAAAAGAGTGAAATTGGGACAATGAAGATGAATTGCAACTGAGCTTCAATTGACACGATTCATGATTTGTGTCCCCGTGATTTGATGTGAACAAGGAACTGTGTCACGGTGTGTCTGCCAGCACTGCTAAATATTCAAATACAGACTCGTCAATTACTCTAATTTTGTATTTTTCTGAAAATTGTAGTTTGCGGTCAGAATCATTTTTTGATTGACAATCTCCATTAAAAGATTTGCTATTTTTTATCTCTCAAATTTCAAACTACGCAAACAAAACTCTCGTGTTCAAATGCCATTGCAGTTACGTTTATTTTAAATAAAAATTGATTTTTGAATCTAAAAAAACTTAAACAAAAGCAATCAAAGTTCAGCAGCGGATGGTTTTCATTTTTTATACAATCAGACAAAATTATTTCCGAGTAATTAAAAATCTTTCCACTTGTGTACAGGAGCCAATACTACAGAATTCTGAACAAGAAAAAGATAGAGTAAAAATGTGGATTTCCAGTCTATCGCTCTTGCTGTACATGCACAAGCAGCTCTTGCGGTACCACTACTGGAGTCACAGAGGGGACTCAAAGGGAGTGACATTAAACCCTTCAGTTGGAGTGACACTGTGAGTTTCAATCAGAGTGACACAGAATGATATTGGGAGTTTCACTGGGAGTGACCGACTGACCATTATCAGTTGGAGTGACACTGGGAGTGACCATTTTCAGTTGGAGTGACACTGAGAGTGACCATTTTCAGTCGGAGTGACACTGTGAGTGACAATTTACAGTTGTAGTGACACTGAGATCGGAGTGACCATTTTCAGTTGGAGTGACACTGGGATCGGAGTGACCATTTTCAGTCGGAGTGACACTGGGATCAGAGTGACCATTTTCAGTTGGAGTGACACTGGGAGTGACCATTTACAGTTGGAGTGACACTGGGAGTGACCATTTACAGTTGGAGTGATCATTTTCAGTTGGAGTGACACTGGGAGTGACCATTTTCAGTCGGAGTGACACTGGGAGTGACATCAAGAGTGACACTTACAGTCTAGATAGGACATTATAACGAAAAAGAAAAACTATAAAGCAAACACAGGCCTCCTCTACACGTGTACATTGTGTCGATCAGCTTCAGCCTTAATAGAAGCAGAAATGCAGCAGGTGGGTGATGTTGCTCACCAGGAGAAGCAGCTACACCTGCACAATGGTGCTGCTGGGGACAGTTCGGTACTGCTGCCACCCGGCAGGTGTCACCAGCGGCCGGTGGCCGGCAGCAGCGCCGCTCTGCCTGCTCATCCGCAGCCGCTGCTGCCTCCGGTGCGACCGGCACAGCCTGGCGATGACTGTCGATCCGACAACCAGCAGCGCGGCGCCCAGACACGTCATGACAACGGAGCAGGGCAGCAGCCAGGAGTACTTGGCCCTCAGTTGTACATCAGCCAGGAAGGCGCCGCCAACGATGAAGAGGCCGGCGGCGCCAGGAAACAGCAGCAGGATGGCGAAGGTGCAGAGCTGCAGGGTGTTGCCGCTGGAGTGCAGCAGGAAGTCGTCAACCTCGGAGGCCAGGCCCATCGCTTCGGTCAGGGGTCAGCTGGCTGAGGCCGGGCGCAGCAGGTGATAGCAGCTGGCTGAGGCCGGGCGCAGCAGGTGATAGCAGCTGGCTGAGGCCGTGCGCAGCAGGTGATAGCAGCTGGCTGAGGCCGGGCGCAGCAGGTGATAGCAGCTGGCTGAGGCCGTGCGCAGCAGGTGATAGCAGCTGGCTGAGGCCGGGCGCAGCAGGTAATAGCAGCTGGCTGAGGCCGTGCGCAGCAGGTAATAGCAGCTGGCTGAGGCCGGGCGCAGCAGGTAATAGCAGCTGGCTGAGGCCGTGCGCAGCAGGTAATAGCAGCTGGCTCAGCGATGTGGGTGCGGCCCAGCCTGCAGCCAATGGCAGGGCAGCGGAGGACAAACACCCTGCAGAAGGAAGACTGCCTGAGCCGGAAGATGGGGGATCTCTATCCCCAGTGCCGGGTATGCAGGCAAGCTTGTTTCAGTCCAGCTGAGCACACAAACCTTCGGGGATCTGTGCGAGCTGATGAAAATGCTCTCAACACTCTTCGTGTCCCTGCGCAGCCCTTATCAGTTCGGAAACAGCTTTTATCTTGCTTGGTTACTCAGGGAGGGGGTGGGCGGTGCGGCTTATCTAATCTGTCTGCTCTGCGATCTGCGCATTTGCTTGCAAGTGCTCGCGGTAGAGCTCGGCAGAATTTTGGTTTCAATTGCCTGTTGGAGACAGTGCAGAGATCGCCGAGACAGGGGAGAGGCGGAAAATGATTTTTATGCTGACCAAAGTGGTGACACGTCAGTACGGAAAAATACAATTTAGCGCTATCACCCACCGACATGTAAATAGCATCTTAGGGGTACGACCTGACCTGCACTGCAGCAGTTTCAACAGTTTTTATATAAAATTGCCTCATCCTATAGCCGCGATAGCTGAATTCGAAACTGACACCAAAAGTGCACTCTTGGCTCCCGTGTTGCGTGTCGTCACAGCTGTGGCTGCTGCCCAGCTGAGCTGTTTGCTCAGGAATGCTCGGCTGTGTTTGCATTTGAGAGAGCTTTAGGAGCTCAGATCTCGGGGATCCCGTTACCCCATGGCTGGCGGGCCAGGGAAATGGATAAGGATTCCCCCAGATGGCGGCTTCAGGGCAGCTCCAGGCCTCCCAGACCCGAAACCCACAGGTTTGAGCAGTTGCTGGCATAAGAAACACTGCAAAGGCCTGCAGCTATCATTGCAGGCTGCTCATGCGGCAGAGAAGTGAGTATTTGGTGTGACTTATCGGAGTCGACTCAACAGAGCAAACAGAATCCAGCTGAGTTCCTGCCTGAATCCTGGGGCAACCTCTGACGGATGTCTGTCACTCAAAAATTGACAACTTTCCGAATTCGACAGAGTTTCGTCTGCCGAACAAACCTAGCAATAGAGATTGGATTGCTAATCTATAGCGAATTGGGGACCTAGCAATAGAGATTGGATTGCTAATCTATAGCGAATTGGGGACCTAGCAATAGAGATTGGATTGCTAATCTATAGCGAATTGGGGACCTAGCAATAGAGATTGGATTGCTAATCTATAGCGAATTGGGGACCTAGCAATAGAGACTGGATTGCTAATCTATAGCGAATTGGGGACCTAGCAATAGAGATTGGATTGCTAATCTATAGCGAATTGGGGACCTAGCAATATAGATTGGATTGCTAATCTATAGCGAATTGGGGACCTAGCAATAGAGACTGGATTGCTAATCTATAGCGAATTGGGGACCTAGCAATAGAGACTGGATTGCTAATCTATAGCGAATTGGGGACCTAGCAATAGAGACTGGATTGCTAATCTATAGCGAATTGGGGACCTAGCAATAGAGACTGGATTGCTAATCTATAGCGAATTGGGGACCTAGCAATAGAGACTGGATTGCTAATCTATAGCGAATTGGGGACCTAACAATATAGATTGGATTGCTAATTTATCAAGTGACCTAACAAGCGTCTTGGAACTGAAAAATTGCTGTTTAAAAATGATTCACTCTGCGCATCTCCAACACTTCCAATTCAAATCTAATTAGGCTTGCTTTAAAGACTCCTTGAGCAAAACCAGCAGAAGCTCCCAGCCGCCTGCACCCTGTAAGTTCTGCTGTTCTGTAAATGACGAAGGAATGCAGCCAGGCTCCGAGGCACGAGATGCAAATACAAAGCAGCTTCAGCATTGGGGATCGCGGGAGCAAGAAACCCGGCCGGCAATTCTTGAACGCATTAAAGCCGGTGGCACAGGGAGGCCTGCAGATTCGCTTAATTCACTTCATTCGGCCGCGGGGCGCAGGAAGCAGCTTCCACCAATCCTTGATGCAGCATTAGCCAATAAACAATGCAGGTCCGCATGCGGTGTCCCAAACAGGACCAAGCTCTGCCCTCGAGGAGTTCATTGCGGTTGCGACAAAGTTTTAATTGGCTTCCATTTTCTTGTACGATACATGACAGACCCGAAGCAAACTAAAGGAAAGTCAAAAGAAATTTCCTAAGATAGACGGAATGGCTTACCCAGTGCGTTGGCTTCGAGGCCAGCCCAAGCCTAAATAAGAAAGACTTTGTGCTTTGCATTGAAGTCAATTCAAGTTGGACTTTACGAGTGGCGGAATCACCAGTTTACCTTGCAGTTTATGACCTGAAATACCAGTTTACCTTGCAGTTTATGACCCGAAATACCAGTTTACCTTGCAGTTTATGACTCAAAATACCAGTTTACCTTGCAGTTGATGACTCAAAATACCAGTTTACCTTGCAGTTGATGACTCAAAATACCAGTTTACCTTGCAGTTGATGACTCAAAATACCAGTTTACCTTGCAGTTTATGACTCAAAATACCAGTTTACCTTGCAGTTTATGACTCAAAATACCAGTTTACCTTGCAGTTGATGACTCAAAATACCAGTTTACCTTGCAGTTGATGACTCAAAATACCAGTTTACCTTGCAGTTTATGACTCAAAATACCAGTTTACCTTGCAGTTGATGACTCAAAATACCAGTTTACCTTGCAGTTTATGACTCAAAATACCAGTTTACCTTGCAGTTGATGACTCAAAATACCAGTTTACCTTGCAGTTGATGACTCAAAATACCAGTTTACCTTGCAGTTGATGACTCAAAATACCAGTTTACCTTGCAGTTGATGACTCAAAATACCAGTTTACCTTGCAGTTGATGACTCAAAATACCAGTTTACCTTGCAGTTGATGACTCAAAATACCAGTTTACCTTGCAGTTTATGACCCAAAATACCAGTTTACCTTGCAGTTTATGACCCAAAATATCAGTTTACCTTGCAGTTTATGACTCAAAATACCAGTTTACCCTGCAGTTTATGACTCAAAGTACCAGTTTACCTTGAAGTTTATGACTCAAAATACCAGTTTATCTTGCAGTTTATGACCCAAAATACCAGTTTACCTTGCAGTTGATGACCCAAAATACCAGTTTACCTTGCAGTTTATGACTCAAAATACCAGTTTATCTTGCAGTTTATGACCCAAAATACCAGTTTACCTTGCAGTTGATGACCCAAAATACCAGTTTACCTTGCAGTTTATGACTCAAAATACCAGTTTATCTTGCAGTTTATGACTCAAAATACCAGTTTACCTTGCAGTTTATGACTCAAAATACCAGTTTACCTTGCAGTTGATGACTCAAAATACCAGTTTACCTTGCAGTTGATGACTCAAAATACCAGTTTACCTTGCAGTTGATGACTCAAAATACCAGTTTACCTTGCAGTTGATGACTCAAAATACCAGTTTACCTTGCAGTTGATGACTCAAAATACCAGTTTACCTTGCAGTTGATGACTCAAAATACCAGTTTACCTTGCAGTTTATGACCCAAAATACCAGTTTACCTTGCAGTTTATGACCCAAAATATCAGTTTACCTTGCAGTTTATGACTCAAAATACCAGTTTACCCTGCAGTTTATGACTCAAAGTACCAGTTTACCTTGAAGTTTATGACTCAAAATACCAGTTTATCTTGCAGTTTATGACCCAAAATACCAGTTTACCTTGCAGTTGATGACCCAAAATACCAGTTTACCTTGCAGTTTATGACTCAAAATACCAGTTTATCTTGCAGTTTATGACCCAAAATACCAGTTTACCTTGCAGTTGATGACCCAAAATACCAGTTTACCTTGCAGTTTATGACTCAAAATACCAGTTTATCTTGCAGTTTATGACATAAAATTCCAGTTTACCTTGCAGTTTATGATCCAAAAACCAGTTTACCTTGCAGTTTGTGTTTCAAGATACCAATTTACCTTAAACTTTGTGTTTCAAGATATCACTTTACATTGATTGAAGTTTATGACTCAAGTTACAAGTTTAAATTTCAGTTCACACTTAAAGACACCGGTTTACTTTACATTTTCTGTTTAAAGGTACCAGTTTACATTTTAAAAATTAGTGACAAAAACAAAGAATGTGTGAAATAGATACAAAAACATTACCTGATTAACAAGCAATACAGGTAAAATACCGGTGTATTCAAGCAACAGCAGATAATTTAACATCGAACTTAACTCCAAACTGCTAAGCGTAAAAATGCAAATGTAGCGAGTCAATTCCTCTTACTACTAGCAGCTAAAGTAGTCAGTAGTATGGAAAATAAGTTGGAAAGTTTTGCACAGAATTGGACGATTTTAAGCCAACCAAAATGCACAAAACGTTCAATGCAGGCGCGGGACTGCAGATGACTCGCAGATGAGTTACGACCCTGACGGCCCCGGCAGCACTGCCCGAATCCAGTCGCACTGGCGGAACCCGTACGTGGCGAAGCTCCGACACAGCCGGCACGTCACCACGCCAACCATCCGCCGGTGCCGCCGACGCCGTCGGCAGCGAATTTCTGCGGTGACGCCGCTAACCAGCGGCAGTCGGCAGCGTCGGCAGAAGCCGCGTCGAAGCAGCGGCGGCGGCCGGGTCTGCGACTTCTCGGCCAGGGTGAACAGGGCCTCGGCATGCTGCCTGGCCAGCATCTGGCCAGCCTGGCCGCCCTGCCCGGCCAGCAGCCTGGCCACCGCCTGCAGGTGGGCGATCCGCCTCACAGCCTGCTTGTTCTGCGGCTTCTGCTTTGCAGACTTGGCGGTTGTGGCGGCTTTGTCAGTTGGTTTTGGCATTTGGCTTGGGCTGACTGACTTCTAGGCTGAAATTTAGGTGATTGCAGACATTCGTTAAATTTGCAAAACAAAACTGATAACCAAAACTAATATGAAAACTTGTTTTATTAAATTGTAGATTACTTATGTATTATATCTAGTTCTTCAGTGAGCTCCGCCGCTATTATAAAATGGCTCTAAACCATTGTTATTGTTACACTGTGTGTGTCTATTTTTATTAACTTGACTTTGACTTGTCTTTACTCTTTAGCAAATTAGCATGGTCAAGGATAATTACTGTTACTTCATACCAAATGTACAATTAATTGCATAAGATTAAGAAGGAATAATACAATCGAAGTCGAACCCAACCCATGATCACTTGACCCACCCGGCACCCACCCATCACTTCTGATTCTGGCTGGCCTAGCTACATGTATCTGCTATATATCCTGCCAGTTTCTCCAGTTTTATGGGTCTTGGGGACTCTTGGTGATTCGAGCAATTCCATTACATTTTATCGATACTTTGCACAACTGCAGTGCGTCTATTAATGCTTAGCAACTTGTATTTGTGTTGCAGAACTTATGCCCATAGTTTCCCTTCTAGGGATGTCGACCCCGGGGCCGGGAGTGCTCCCGGGGAGCTTGTCGGGGAATACTCCCCGGGGAATTGGACCGGGGACCATGGGGAGAAAAAGTATTTAAAAATGCATTTGTAACTTAATTTTTGCCATTAAAATAAGAAAATGAATCACAGAAAGCTGATTGAAACTCTGTCTATATGCTCTTTTACCGCATAACTGCTTATTTCAATGTATTACATGTATTTCAAACACAACACACATTTGATTGTTTTTTCACTATTAGTCATTCAATCAAGCAAATTGCACGTAGAAATAAACCCGTCAGGAAAAAGAAGCCTTACTTACTACTGTGTTGGTCTGCATTGACGGCTTGATGCATAGCCGCATAGGGGGGTGTCATACATATACTCCCTATTAGACAAGGACAAAATGGTGATTTACATATATCTGCAAGAAATAAAAATTTGGATTATAAAAACAGTCTCATTCATTAATTATCTTACGAGCGTAGCTGTTGAGCATGCATTCCGACAAATGCACCTTTCCGACACAATTTTGGGATGCCACGTTGTCAAATAGTTTTAAAAAAATTTTGTTTAAAGTTTTTACCCTTGCACACCTTGAATATGTAGTACAAAGCTTAAATCAAAGTTTAAAAAATTCCACTTACGATCTAAGTTATCCGCCATTTTTACTTATTTTTTTCTTTTCACCGGGGTTCCCAATAAGATAATTTCCTAGGGAATCGACATCCCCATTCC
This sequence comes from Macrostomum lignano, assembly GCA_002269645.1. Taxonomy (NCBI): domain Eukaryota; kingdom Metazoa; phylum Platyhelminthes; family Macrostomidae; genus Macrostomum; species Macrostomum lignano. The sequence goes on along the minus strand of NIVC01001195.1, from coordinate 296,212 downwards.
CTTCCTATAAATCATTTGACATTAGAGGCATTTTACAACTCTTGCCTTACTTTATCTATTAGGTTAACTTTTATGAATGACACGACACAAAACATTAGGAGCATCAGCGTTAATAATGCCTTGGAAGTCCTTAAATAATCGATACAACACTAGGTATTATAAAATTCCAACCCCAAAGCTCACTGGGGCGAAAAGACTTTGTCTTCATTAACTAGTGTTGTTAAATTCCCAATGGCTTTGTTATAATGACTAATAAAAAAGCAAATCACCAGATAAATGTATTTGTTTCATGAATGCAAGTCTCATGAAAATTGGTTAAGCCATTTTTTCTCTAATTGATTACAAGCAAGCAAGCAAGCAAGTAAGATTTTCATTTTTAGTATATAAGATGCAATTTGATACACATTAAACCATTGTCTCTATTTCAAGTTTAAAATTTTTAAAACTATAAACACAAACATGTATCTAACACAATAGTTTTAAAATTGACTCAAAAATTTGTCATGCTAATAAAATGCTGCATCTTAGATGCAAAAAAACGAAGCCCACAACTTTACAAAAGGCTTTTTTGGTGTAAACCTTATTAAAATATTCATATTATAGATTTTAGAAGAGCTTTCTAGCTACTAATTAAAGTAGGCCTATTCAACTATAGGTTTTATATTATATTGTATAAAACATAATAAGTTTAACAAATAATAAACTAATGATTATTATAGGCCTATAAATTAACATAAAGGCTTATTATTGCTATAAATACAAAATCTATTCATTATCATAGTTAAGATTATATAATAGGTCTTTACTCTTGGGTAGAATACATTTTTTAAATATTATATATAAAATTAGGCTAGGCCATAAATTTTATAATCCCTACCAATAAAAATTTTATGTTATGATTAAAATGCACTATTTAATTTAGATACTAGGGCCTAGGGCCTACTTTAGAGTTTAGTGACTATTCATACTTAAATCCTTAAACACTAAGCTAAGCTAACTAATAAAATCTTATGTCAACCAAAGCTATAAATATTTAAAAAATTTGGATCCTGATCTTACTAAATAACCTCTAATCCCTAAATTCTAATATGATATCTATAATCCAATCCTCTATATACTAGGCTAGGTCCCTATTCAAAACTTATAGATACTAGATAAGTATATGATCTCAATAACAAGCTACTTAGAACTTAGGGCCTATCCCAAAAGGCCAAAATCCTTGGGTTGTAGATCCCATGAAGATCTTAACAAAATGTAATAATTTTGACCCTAATATTGGATAGGTCCACTTTACTTGGCCCATTGGCTCAGGCCTCAATTCCAAAAAGTATCCTCTTCAACCTTGAGTTATTAGCAAGAGATTATTAGATTATCTACTTAGGCCTATAACTTGTATACTTGTAGGCTATCCTCAAATCCTAAACCAAAGCTAAGTGGTAACTAATAATAAAATCCTGTCAACCAAACCAAAGTCAAGACGATCCACTGTAAGTTATAAGTACAATAGATATTATTAGCACCTTAGCCTTAGGATGCAAAGGCCCTAATCCAGAATAAAAAAACAGCTGTCTTTCAGAAGGAGTAGGTCTTATAATACAGTCATTGAGGATATAGACATGATTGATAGAGTTAATTATCTAGTCATTTAATGCTATACTATTTAACTATATTTCAATAACAATTAAAAAAGCAGCTTGCAAAATTATAAGACAAGCTATCTTCTGATTTTGCTTGCATCTGCTTCCGAAAAAATCCAAATCGCGATAAAAACTTTCGCTAGGCCTAAGCTACGCTAAGTTGGTGGCGAAAAAGTTATTCATCGGTTCATGGGTGTGACTGGTCACTGGTGCATATAATGGATTGGATGAACCTAGCGAGCGAGCGATACAAAAAAATCGTGTAAAAGCCGATTTTGAAAATTTGGACAACACAAAGAACGCGTGCTCAATGAAATTCTATGGTTACTGGTTCCGGTGTAACAAACAATCCTGATGCATGTGTTAGTTATACAAACACATATAACAATAATTTATATTACATGAAGCACTTATATTTTTACGTTGCCTACTTATACGTTGCATGAATTACAATCGATGCATGCTCATGTACAGTATACATGTACGCATTCGAATTTCATTCAAATTTCTTCCGAATTTTCAACACTGTATGCCATACCTCGATACTGGTACCAAAAAGCCTTGAATTGCTCACTAAATTTACAATCAAGCCCACACTGCAAGTGCACATGGCTGCGCCGCATCGAAAATTTTGACTTGCATCCAGCTTTACTTTTACATTTACATTGTGGCGGTGCACAACCGGGATCGAGAGCTTGGGTGTGTTCGCACGTAGGCTTCAGCACGCCTGGCTGGTGGGGCGACTGCACCCAGCCAGCTTGATGTGCCTGGGGCAAATGACTCACGCTACTGTTTATGCGAAACTCCCTATGCATGTTTTTCCATTACAGAATAACGCTATAAGAACTTTTGTCTGACAAATAAACTCTTGTGGCGGCCAGACTACGCGACCGGCAGCACCAGTGCAGCCGCACTGGAAACCCCCCCGCCTCTGTCTAGCTGAGGTGGGGTGGGTACGCGCCAAACTAGCCGGCTCGCTAAGCCGGGGGGGTTGGCGTAGCCAATCACGCCATGCCACCTTTTCGCACCTCCCTTGGCCCCTCAATCTGGCGTTGTTTGTAAATCTCATATAAATACACGCGCAAAGCAGCACAAACTCTTCGCTGCCACTCCATCTATTGAAACTATAAGGCCTTCCGCCTCATTGGTGAGCCCGACACCCAGCGCGGAACGCTGGGCCTACCTGGTCGGCCCTGTGCGGTCCTGGCAGCCAACCGCCTTGGCCGACTGCAACAGCAGCACCGCAGCACCGCAGCACCGCAGCACAGCAGCACCGCAGCCCAGCAGCACCGCAGCCCAGCAGCACGAATCGGCCCAGTCAGCCCGCCCCCCGGTAGCTCCTGGGGTCTCGCCTTTCGGCCCCCGCGTTGGACCAACCAGCGCCACACGCTGCAGCTACTTCTAGGTTAGCACCGCTGCTGCTAGCCTAACGTCCCCAGCCTCTGTGCAGGAGCATCGATCCGGCTCACGGCGGCAACTGACTGTCGATTGCCTCTGGTGTGGTACGGCCGCGCGCCCCTGCTGCCTTCGGCGCCCACCTGGCGCCCTGCTGCCATCGGCGCCCGCCTGGCGCCCTGCTGCTATCGGCGCCCGCCTGGCGCCCTGCTGTCTTCGGCGCCCGCCTGGCGTTCTGCTGCCTTCGGCGCCCGCCTGGCGCCCTGCTGCTTTCGGCGCCCGCCTGGCGCCCTGCTGCCTTCGGCGCCCGCCTCGCGCCCCTGCCGCCTTCGGCGCCCGCCTGGCGCCCTGCTGCTGCCTTCGGCGCCCGCCTGGCGCCCTGCTGCTGCCTTCGGCGCCCGCCTGGCGCCCTGCTGCCTTCGGCGCCCGCCTGGCGCCCTGCTGCTTTCGGCGCCCGCCCGGCGACCGCTCGGCGACCTGCTGCCATCGGCGCTCTGCTGCCATCGGCGCCCGCTCGGCGACCTGCTGCCATCGGCGCTCTGCTGCCTTCGGCGCCCGCCTCGCGCCCCCGCCGCCTTCGGCGCCCGCTCCTCGGCGCTCTCGCTGCCTCGGCTACCACCCGACGTTCGGGGCCTAGCTCGGTGCTGGGGGGAGCTGTGTGGCGGCCAGACTACGCGACCGGCAGCACCAGTGCAGCCGCACTGGAAACCCCCCCCCCGCCTCTGTCTAGCTGAGGTGGGGTGGGTACGCGCCAAACTAGCCGGCTCGCTAAGCCGGGGGGGTTGGCGTAGCCAATCACGCCATGCCACCTTTTCGCACCTCCCTTGGCCCCTCAATCTGGCGTTGTTTGTAAATCTCATATAAATACACGCGCAAAGCAGCACAAACTCTTCGCTGCCACTCCATCTATTGAAACTATAAGGCCTTCCGCCTCACTCTGATGATTTTAGGGAAAGCAAGTCTATGAACTTGTCTCTACAGCTGCCGTGTCTCCCAATTCCAGCTGAGCCGAACCGCCTGAGAGGTTGTTTGCGCGAGAACTGGCAGCAGGTGTTTGAGCGATCGACCCGCCTGCAGTAGGCCCTCGGGAGCGTAGCAACCCGTATGCAGAAGGAGGGTAATTGCTAAGCCATGCCAGCCCAGACATCAGCTCTCTCTCTCTCTGCCCCTGCGCTTCATCGCTCGTCTCAGTGGAAACTATGTATGCATGTAGCTCACGAATCTGCAGCAGAATGCGCGATTCCCCCCCCCCCCATAAATGTTTCTGTCGATCCAGCGCCCGGCCAAAACCCCGCCTCGGCCTCCAATATTTGCGAAAGAAAGCCAGACTGAGCAACAGTCATGCCTGAGCGGCTGCTGCAGGCAGAGTGAAAAAAGCCAAAGAACAAAGCGGAGAAGAGAATTCTGGGGGCGGAGCGGGTGAGCGGGGACACGGCTCGGAAGCTGGAACACCCGAAATTCTGATGCAGTTTCGTCCTTCGTCCTGGCGGGTGGCTGTTGCCCTCCCCCAATTTGCCCGAGATGTGGGATTTGGGATGCTGCAGGACGGGATGAGTTGCAGCAGATGGAGTAGGATTGAGCTGGCCGGGAAGGATTTGGGAGCCTGGAATGATTGGGGGGGGGTGGGGAGCTCAATTCTGGCTACACGGTTTTTGCTGTTGTGTTTCTTTTGTCTCTGAGTCTCCTTGACAACGAGAATATCCCCCCACAATCGGTCGGCCTGCCTCGGCCGGCGGCCTGCTCAGCCGGGGGGCTTTTAAGCCGATTCCTCCACCTGACTCTCTCCTGGGCCGTCTCTATTTCTCGATAGCAGCTTTACGGAGAAGCAAAACTCTACAAAGCTCGGACGATTTGACTTTCTAGAAAAACGAGAATGCTAGCACAGGGCATCGTAACCAGCGCGGCCTTCTGTTTTCTGCTCATCTGTAAGTGGCACCGGTGATTTTGTGTAGCCTCTAATAAGATTATAGCCAATAATTAGTGACTACTAGCACTTTTACGCTCGTAGAATACACGTACTATGATTGCTCAGAAACAGAGTGAAAGTAATGAAACATGGCTGCTGTGGTATTCGGGCTTGAAAGATCCATTGAAATCGAACCCTAACTACGCTCGTACATGTAAAGGGCAATGGAAATACGTACATTTGGCAAAGATGTTAGACAGGAGCTTTTATTAAAGCAGGGTATCTTTTTTGGGAGGGGGTTGATTTCATTTGAGTTTAGCTACGCCCCCGACATCTGCATAGCGCGCATCATTCATGCATGTGTAAAAAGAACGAGTGTCGCAAACTACACATCTAAACTGTGGATACAATGGCAGGTGCTCAATAACTCTCCTAGCAACAGGTAAAATCTCCAGAACAGATGCTGAGGGCAAGCTCTCACCCAACATCACGTAGATCGATAGCTACTGCTTGCACTGCATGCCGAGCAGGGGCAGAGATATGGAGTAGACAAGCCAACTAAACAGGCAAGTTCTCAGTTCTCAGCAAATCCAACAATTCACACCTTTTGTCTCTACAAAACAGCTATTGTCTTCTCCTAGTAGAATCAAGTGAGTTGCTTGCAGAAACAGTTGTGTGAAGATTCTACAATAGCCACTTGGGGATGCGAGTATAATACACATTTGCATGGGAAAACTATGCAAGTGCACAGGTGGTTAAACTGAGTGCCTAGGTAGAGCTTGTCACTGGGTAGAGTGCCCCAGGGGCGGTGTGAGCTGCTCCTAAGAGTGGCCCAGGGGCGGTGTGAGCTGCTCCTGAGAGTGGCTAAGGGGCGGTATGAGCTGCTCCTATGAGTGGCCCAGGGGCGGTATGAGCTGCTCCTGAGAGTGGCTAAGGGGCGGTATGAGCTGCTCCTATGAGTGGCTCAGGGGAGGTGTGAGCTGCTCCTGAGAGTGGCTAAAGGGCGGTGTGAGCTGCTCCTAAGAGTGGCCCAGGGGCGGTATGAGCTGCTCCTGAGAGTGGCTAAGGGGCGGTGTGAGCTGCTCCTAAGAGTGGCCCAGGGGCGGTGTGAGCTGCTCCTATGAGTGGCTCAGGGGAGGCATGAGCTGTTCCTATGAGTGGCTCAGGGGAGGCATGAGCTGTTCCTAAGAGTGGCTCAGGGGAGGCATGAGCTGTTCCTATGAGTGGCTCAGGGGAGGCATGAGCTGTTCCTAAGAGTGGCTCAGGGGAGGCATGAGCTGTTCCTAAGAGTGGCTCAGGGGAGGCATGAGCTGTTCCTATGAGTGGCTCAGGGGAGGCATGAGCTGTTCCTAAGAGTGGCTCAGGGGAGGCATGAGCTGTTCCTAAGAGTGGCTCAGGGGAGCTGTGAGCTGCTCCTAAGAGTGGCTCAGGGGAGCTGTGAGCTGCCTCCTAAGAGTGGCTTAGGGGCGGTGTGAGCTGCTCCTAAGAGTGGCTCAGGGGAGGTGTGAGCTGCTCCTAAGATTGGCTCGAAGGGCAGGTGTGAGCTGCTCCTAAGAGTGGCTCAGGGGCAGTAGGGGTCCAGCTTTTGAGTGCCTCAGGCGGCGCAAAGAACAGTTCATAGAAGTTATTTGGTCGGTTGATTGCCACAGAAAGTATTTTATACTTATTCCGTCCTTAGATGTTGTTGAGTGAGTTCATCTGGATTTGGATCATGCCTGCACCATTAGAATAGACCCTAGAAGCTTTAAGATTCAGCGACAAAAACTCCCAGACTCGAATTTCCCTTAATCGCTGGCAGGCATTTCGGCAGCTTCGAGTGCTCTTGCTCCCAACGTGATGGACGCCTGCGGCGACGCCAGCTGGAACTACTACCCGCTGTCCGGCAAATGCTACAAGCGGATCAGCAACGCCCTGGCGGTGAACCAGTCGGAGGCTAAAAGCGTCTGCAGTGATGCCGCTGCTCGGCTCATTCAGCTGGACAGCCGAGCCGAGTCGCTGGACTTCTTTCGTTACTGCATCAAGACCGAGGCCACCGGGAGCAGCATCTGGACTGACGCTGTCAACGATGGTGCGTAGAGAAAGTTACTTTTCTATGCCCTGGGGATAGAAAAGTTACTTTTTGCTTTTGGGTCTTAAGTATAAATTACTACAGACTCCATGCATGATCTAAAACGTAGATGAGATTTGGATCTACCAAGACCATTCTTAGTAAAACTCCAGTTAAAGGAGTGGCTGCCTCAAGGATCCGTCGGGTCAAAAGAAGTTCCGAGCTGAGCACTTCATGGCCAAAGTCATGGCGACCGTTTTCTGGGATGCATAGGAAGGCATCTAAATCGACTTCCTAGAAGAGCTGCGCCTATCAATAGAGCCCATTACGAAGGTGTACTGCAAAAAATGCTCACAGAAATAGCCAGGCAGCGGCCTGGAAAACTGAAAAACGGCCTGAAAAATCCTTGTGATGCGCTGCGCAATAACTGCGGCTGAGCTGTCGGTAAAACCGAAACCAAAAACTGTCATTTTTGCATGTCTACATTGTCACGCCAACTAAATCTATTGTCAAAGACCAGCCAATGTAAACAAAAGCGGCTTTTCAAGCGCTAAGAACTTCTTCCAACACTATCGCAGGAGGCACCTGGCAATGGCAAACAAGCGGCCTGACTGTCAAGAACTCGTCCTGGGACCCTAGCGGCGGCGCTACGCAGAGCGGCAGCTGCGCGTTCTTCACCGTCACGTTCAGCGCGGATAACGCCGAGTGGAGCCAGAGTACCGGACTGCGGAAGGCCGACTGCGGGGCCCTGCTCGCTGTGTTCTGCGAGAAATCTGGTGAGACCAGTAGTGAGACCTAGTAGGCACCTGGGAAGCAGGACAAAAGAATAGAAGAAACTCACAATGGGTCTACGCTAGTATGAGAATCGTCGATCGACGAATTTCTCGCTAAGAATTTTTCGCTTGTCCTAAATATCATTTTTTGTCCTAAATATCATCGTACTCGTAAGGGGTGATAGAGGGAGCGCTAGCTAACTGCAGTGAGGCACAGGCAAGAGGGGTCCCTGTGACTGCTGCTGTAAGCTGGCTGGAAAGAGCTTCTCAAGTGAATGAGTTTGCCGAGAGTCCGCTTTAGAAGATATCTGACGGCAAAGGCTACCACTTTACCTAGGCCAGTACCGGTTTCTTAACATTAAGAGATCGCCTGCGAGCTACTACGAGTATCGAGTAGCGAGAAGTTAGTTGGAAGCGAATCTTTCGTGAGGCGGGTGAGTTCGTGTCGCAGCAAGTTAAAGGCAAGGCGACTATTGGATGCAGATTTAGAGACTTAAAATGAAGGTCAGTCAGTTGGTCACCGCAAGAGGGATTCTTTTACATGCGTTCAAAGTTTAACGAGCAAATGACATGAAAAAAACATATTAGTGTGCCGTACACAACACTCGTGATAAACGATCCGCTAGTACGAGTGTATTGTTATTTTAATAAATCTTTTTTAAACCCGATCAGCGGCCACGTGCAACCCCAGTACGTCACTGGCCTCCCGGTACAACAGCCTGACGATGCGCCTGGCCAACACGAGCTACGGCGTGGAGTTCTACCCTGACACCGCCAACTACGGCCAGCTGATGAATGTGCAGTGCCGGCCGGGCTTCTACCGGGCCAGCGACAGCCTCACGGCCAAGGTGTCCTATCCGGTCACGGCCGATGGCTTGAGAGCCAACCAGATCTACTGCTTCGCTGACGGATCTTTTGCCAGCAATGTCATCGAGGTGTGCAACCGTGAGTAGCATTTACATATGAGTTATTGTGCTACTGTGACTTCGTGTTGAGACCTAAAGATTAATTACTTGTGTAGGTCGCAGGGTCATAGCCAGGATTTTTTATTTGGAAGGGGCGCATCGTTGGGGCGCCAGCACCAGCTTGCAAAAAGCGACAAACTCGTATCTCTTTGCGATCCCCTTGCACATATTTGGCTAGCGAAAAGAAAGACAGTGCCGCTGTACACCCTGCGTGAATTTTTCCTTGCGTACGTGCTCGGGGGTCAGCGGAATGAGCGTGAACTCACAAATAGCTGGTTTGCCTTAAGCGTCAGCTAACCAAAACCGCCACCCCTGTAAAACCGCAGCCATTCGCTGCAACGCCACCATGCTGAAGACGGACCTGAAGATTCCCCACGTGAAGCCGTACGAGTCCGTATTGACCTCGAACTTCTACAACTACACGGACAGCTTTACAGTGAACTGCAGCAGAGGCTACGTGTCCTACACAAACCTGTCCAGCGTGCGCAGCAGCGTCGCCTGCGGCCAGAACTGGATAGACAAGACCATGGGCGAATGGCAGCCGCCGGACCTCAACACTTGCACCGGTGAGTGTCATCGAAAGCTCAGATATGCTACACCCCATTAAACTGGATTTGGCCAAACCAAGTGAAAGACAGACGGGAAGGTCATTGTCAGCTTTTAAATGTGCGAGTCATGATGCACTCAACTGCAATTCATTCCAGCCGTGAAGTGCGAGCCCATCATGAACGTGATCAACCCGAACTCAATCTCGTACAAAGCTTACAACCGCGAGGACTCGCGAGAGTACGGCGAATTCCAGCTGTCCAGCTTCCCCTACTATCCCAACCAGGTGAGCATCAAGTGCAAGCAGGCCGGCTACTTCTTCGAGGACAGGCAGTTCGACAAGATAATCAAGTGCGACCTGAGCAACGGCAGCCTCATCAGCGGCCAGTGGATCGGCATCTACGGCACCGACCTCAACAATTTGAAGACCATCAACTGCAAGCGTAAGCTAGTGCATGATGCACACATCTGGATGAACAGGCCACGATTGATGGGCTATTATAGAGCTATGAAAACACAATGAAAACATAAAACACCCAGTTAAGCCAATAAATATTTTTATTGAGTAGCCTTTGCTCAAGTTGACGGAATTTCTTAAGCAAGTCCTTTGTATATTTTTTGCTAGGGGGCAAGAGTTCCCAGTCACTGAATAAAGTAGTTCTGGTGAAAATTTTGCCTTTAGTCAAAAAGTAGTCAAATAAGCAAAATTCCATCCACGTCCTGCAGCCGTCAGCTGTCTGTCAGACACTCTGATGCCTCGCAGCACCGACGCCAGCACCCTGATCAAGACAAAGAGCTTTAAAAACAACGTCACCATCGAGTTTGGCAACGGCACTCGCGTAACTGTGGAAGCAGCTGCAGTCAACATCCCGGACGAGTACCCGTACGCTTCCGTGATAGCCTTCCAGTGCACCGAAACCTCCGACACGGGCGTTGGAGAGCCGATCGCCTACTGCAAGAGCGACGGCACGTGGAACATCACCCAGCTGCCCAGCTGCATCCGTAAGGAGCTCATTTAGTGGACCTGCGATATACTCTACAACGCATTTAATGTTTTGTGCTACTCGCTCAATCACATTCAAGCAGTTAAATGTTACATGCACTCTATTACAACCCGGATTTTAACACCTACAACTCGGATGTCCCCACCTACAACCTGGATGTCCCCACCTACAACCGGGATGTCCCCACTAACAACCCGGATGTCCCCACTGACAACCCGGATGTCCCCACCCACAACCGGATGTCCCCACCTACAACCCGAATGTCCCCACCCACAACCCGGATGTCCCCACCCACAACCGGATGTCCCCACCTACAACCGGATGTCCCCACCTACAACCCGGATGTCCCCACCCACAACCCGAATGTCCCCACCCACAACCCGAATGTCCACACCCACAACCCGAATGTCCCCACCCACAACCCGGATGTCCCTACTAACAACCTGGATGTCCCTACTAACAACCTGGATGTCCCCACCCACAACCCGAATGTCCCCACCTACAACCCGGATGTCCCCTCCCCACCTATAATTCACAGAGAAAACGGCGAACTTGGACCTGGCCGGCAGGAAGCACTATGTACCACCGGCCAAAGAGGCGGACAGCGCTCAGAGCATCGGCGCCGTGGTCATCATCATCCTAGTCATGTTCAGCGTTCTGGTCATCGTCCTGGATCTTTCGACCTTGTCGCGAGATATCAACCTGCTGAAGACCAACCTGAAACGGCTGAAGTCGCTGAAAAAGTTGAAGTAGATTTTGAAGGAACTTGTTGAGGCTCGTCTGCACACTGGATGATGAAGAACCAAGCAGCTGATATCTGGGTCCAAGGCAAAGAAAAATTTCTGCTTCGTGTAATCAGCCTTACAAATTCAAACGTACTGTCAATTATAATGTTGTGTCTGAAGTCCTTGATGAACATTTATGGACAGGTATAGCTGTACTCAGCTGTGCCGCTAAAACTAACAAGCTGAAGCATTGGAATACTCAATCATGTAGGTCAACTGCCCCACCCCCATGACTTACAGTTGAGTCAACTGCCCCCCACGACGCCTGGTGGGTCAACTGCCCCCTTCAACGACTCTCAGTGGGTCCACTGTTACAACTCCTAGCTTGGGTGAAATACCCCACACAATTTCCAACGAGGGTCAACTGCCCCCCCCCACAACTCCCAGTGGGTCAACTGCCCCCCCACAACTCCCAGTGGGTCAACAGTCCCACGCAATTCCCAGTGGGGGGTCAACTGCCCCCCCCAACTCCCAGTGGGTCAGCTGCCCCCCCCCTAAACTTCCAGTGGGTCAAGTGCCCCCCCCACAACTCCCAGTGGGTCAACTACCCCACGCGATTCCAAGTGGGGGGTCAACTGCCCCCCCCCACAACTCCCAGTGGGTCAACTGCCCCCCCCCACAACTCCCAGTGCGCCAACTACCCATCCCCACAACTCCCAGTGGGTCAACTGCCCCGACCCACAACACCCAGTGGGTCAACTGCCCCCCCCACAACTCCCAGTGCGCCAACTGCCCATCCCCACAACTCCCAGTGGGTCAACTGCCCCCCCCAAAACTCCCAGTGGGTCAACTGCCCCCCCACAACTCCCAGTGCGCCAACTGCCCCCAAAACTCCCAGTGGGTCGACTGCCCCCCGAAACTCCCAGTGGGTCAACTGCCCCCCCCCAAAACTCCCAGTGGGTCAACTGCCCCCAACTCCCCAGTGGGTCAACTGCCCCCCCAAAACTCCCAGTTGGTCAACTGCCCCCAACTCCCCAGTGGGTCAACAGCTGATTCTGACAGCCGGAACTCCATGCTGACAGTTCGCAGTGAAATTGGCAGAGCAAAAGTTTTGAGCTGTAATAGTGTGTTCAATCTCAGCAAATTCGTCTATTTAAAAGTACTGTAATTCATTCAATGAATTCTATCAAGTTATTCAACTTTTCATTCGGTGTCAGAGTATAACAAATTTACTTGTAACCAAACATCTATTCAACTATATAATCAACAAACTAAACGCATGCACAATGCAGAGTTTTCTGATTGGCTCTTTAAGTCGGAATATTTGAATAAGTGGGTCTGGATTATTAAATGTTCTGCTGCTAATACTTATAAAGTTTACAATGAAAAAAACTGTTTTCGATTTCACAACAAACCGCGATGGCACCATCAAAACTGAATAATTAATAAGCAAATCCAGAATTGCAGATGTGAATTTCTGAATAAAACAATACACTGTATGGAGCCGGGGCGCACAGATACTGCACATGAGGGGCGGCTTTGCATCTTTACACTGCAGGTACAGGTGGGAGTGTTGAGCGGACCGGCTGTCACATCACGGCACAGTTGTAACCTGCAGAGGGGTGGCACACATGAGGTTGGTTGTTAATCAGATAGGGGTCAACTACTCCTGACTCCAAGGGTGTCAGCTACTCCTGACTCTCAGGGTGTCAGCTACTCCTGACTCCCAGGGTGTCAGCTACTCCTGACTCCCAGGGTGTCAACTACTCCTGACTCTCAGGGTGTCAGCTACTCCTGACTCCCAGGGTGTCAGCTACTCCTGACTCTCAGGGTGTCAGCTACTCCTGACTCCCAGGGTGTCAGCTACTCCTGACTCTCAGGGTGTCAGCTACTCCTGACTCCCAGGGTGTCAGCTACTCCTGACTCTCAGGGTGGCAGCTACTCCTGACTCCCAGGGTGTCAACTACTCCTGACTCTCAGGGTGTCAGCTACTCCTGACTCTCAGGGGGTTAACTATTTATACGTTAACCACCCTATTCCCCAGTGGGTCAGCCCCATTCCCAAATGGGTCAGTCCCATTTCCCAGTGGGTCAGCCCCATTCCCCAATGGGTCAATCCCATTCCCCAGTGGGTCAGCCCCAATCCCCCAGTGGGTCAGCCAATCCCCAGTCTCACCCTCCGACTTCATCTCTTGGTCAGTCTCCAAAGCCTTTTGAAGCTCGGCCTTGGGTTTCTCGCTATTCTTGGAGCGAATGAACTTTCTGACATTTTCCGCAGTTGACAGGTTGAAGTCCACCTGGAGACAACAGAAGACAATTAAAGACAATCGGACACAATCGAAGACAATCGGACACAATTGGAGACAACGGACACAATTAGAGACAATCGGACACAATTAGAGACAATCGGACACAATTAGAGACAATCGGACACAATTGGAGACAATCGGACACAATTGGAGACAATCGGACACAATTGAAGACAATCGGACACAATTGGAGACAATCGGACACAATTGGAGACAATCGGACACAATTGGAGACAATCGGACACAATTGAAGACAATCGGACACAATTGGAGACAATCGGACACAATTGAAGACAATCGGACACAATTGGAGACAATCGGAGACAAAAGAAACAATAAAAAACCTGGTATGTGAAAAATGGATTTCAATTTTCTCACCACTTCGCACAGCAGGGTCCTTCTTTCACCTTCGGGTTCTTCTGCACAAGGAATAAAAAAGTTACGAACAGAACTATGTAGACTAGTTCTCACACAAAATATGATTAATAAATAATTCTCACTCCTGATTAACTCGAGCAGTTTGTCGCAACAAGTCTCGAACAGAGCCAGGGCTTCCTCGTGGGCGCCCAAGCTCAGCTGAAACAAAGAAACAGAAGGGTTTTTATAACTGAAAAGCAAGAATTAGCAAACGCAAAAAATTCTAATTCTGAAAAAAATATTCTCACGATGCTCAATTTGCCTACTGACAGTAGCGAAAAGTTGAGAAAAAATCACCTTATGATTGAAGGCTGATATCTCCTTCAGGCTGGCCATGATATCTTGGTCGGGCTTGCACAGTTCCACTAAAATTGATACAGTGAATAAAGTGCAATTCAAAACGCAAGCTGTGTAAAAGTGCAAGTATGAGTAATCGGCCTCAGCCAGCTGACTCACGCAACCGATTCCAGCGTGACTCGGCAACGGGCGGTCGTTTCGGCCGGCCCTGCGTCACCTCCGACTGCAGGTACTCGGCTCGGCTCATGTACTCATAGATCTGGACGGTGGTGCAGGGTTCGGACTGAAGTGTGTCCGCCAGGCTGTCCCATGTGTCCACCAGACTGTCTCGTGTGTCTATCGGGCTGTCTTGTGTCTATCAAATTGTTCCGTGTGTCTATCAGTGCCCCGTGTGTCTATCAGACTGTCTCAGGTGACTATCGGAGTGTCTCAGGTGACTATCGGAGTGTCTCAGGTGACTATCGGAGTGTCTCAGTTGACTATCAGACTGTCTCTTGTCTATATCAGACTGTCTCTTGTCTCTATCAGACTGTCTCTTGTCTCTATCAGACTGTCTCTTGTCTCTATCAGAATGTCTCGTGTCTCTATCAGACTGTCTCAGGTGACTATCAGACTGTCTCTTGTCTCTATCAGACTGTCTTGTGTCTCTACCAGATTGTCTCGTGTCTATTTCAGACTGTCTCAGGTGACTATCAGACTGTCTCGTGGCTCTACCAGATTGTCTCGTGTCTATTTCAGACTGTCTCTTGTCTCTACCAGATTGTCTCGTGTCTATTTCAGACTGTCTCTTGTCTCTATCAGACTATCTCGTGTGTCTATCAGACTGTCCCATTTCTCTATAAGACTTCTCTCTCAGGTGACTATCAGGCTGTCTCAGGTGACTATCGGGCCTCAATCAGACTGCTGTCTTGTGCCTCTATCAGCCAATAGGCACTGCCTACCCGATCGCGGAGCTGCTCTTTCTTCTGCGCGCTGTCCTCGTCTGGAAGCAAATGGCAATTGAGAAACAATGCACGGCTGGACTATGAGCAGTTCAAGTGCATGACTAGGCAAGCCAACGCCAAAACTGGAGCTCACAGTGCAGCGCGGGCACCAGGTAAGTCAGCGCCAGCCGGTACAGCCGAAATGCCTCCTCGAGTTCCCCGCCGGAGTCCGCCTTGACCGCCCGCAGCGCCAGACTCTTGCCCTTCTCTAGGCACTCGGCCGATGGCGCGTGATCCAAGTCAATGAACGAGTGCCCGAAGAAGGCCGCGTGGTCCGCGCGATGACGGGGGTCGCGCTGTAACAGCCTGGTCAGCAGGTCCTGACAGGCGGCCGTCAGGGGCACCTCCCGACCGGCGAGGCACTGGACCGCGGGCACGGACAACGGCTCCGGGCTGGCGATCTTGCGCAGCAGATCCTCGTGCGTCTCCGAGGCGAACGGGGCTCGGCCGAACAGGCACTCGTAGAGGATGATGCCCACCTGGGTTGCGGGAGTGTTCGAGACCTGCTAACTGCGATTAGGAAGGAAGCTGGGAAATGCCTTAGCAACAGAAAAGAGATGGGGGGGAATCCCTTAGCGATGGCTAAGAAGTGAGAAATTTCGTAGCTTCGGGTACGAGTAGGATAGAAACAGGGAGATGCTTTAGCTAGCTGATCGTATGATTGAAACCATAGTAGAGATACCAGTACAGTACAGTGAAAAACAGTACAGTAGAGACAGGTGGAGAATCCCTTAGCAACAGTAAAGAAGCTGGGAATCCCTTAGCAACAATAAAGAGATGGGGGAATGCCTTAGCAACGATAGAGATAGGGGGAATCCCTTAGCAACAGTAGAGAAAGTTGGGAAATCCATTAGCAACAGTGTAGAAATCTGGGGAATCCCTTATCAACAGTAAATAAAGATAGGGAATCCCTTATCAACAGTAAATAAAGATAGGGAATCCCTTAGCAACAGTAAATAAAGATAGGGAATCCCTTAGCAACAGTAAATAAAGATAGGGAATCCCTTAGCAACAGTAAATAAAGATAGGGAATCCCTTAGCAACAGTAAATAAAGATAGGGAATCCCTTAGCAACAGTAAATAAAGATAGGGAATCCCTTACTATTACACAGAGCAGAACAAGCTGGTAACTCACCGACCACAGGTCGCACTTCGGGCTGTACCGCCTGTCAACAACAATCTCCGGGGCCATGTACAGCAGGCTGCCGCGCACCTGGTCAGCGTGACTGTCCGACTTCAGGTGATGCGCGAAGCCGAAATCGGCAATCTTCAGTTTGGGGCTGTCCCCGCCAGTCAGCAGGATGTTCTGCGGCTTCAGGTCCATGTGGACCACGTTGCGGCTGTGCAGGTAGCGCAGCGCCAGGGCCAGCTGCTGCAGGAACCGGCGAACCAGCTTGGGGGGGGCGTGGGAGATGCCCAGATAGTTACCGGTCATCGCCTGTAAATAACAATATCTCCTCTCCAATCTAATCGCATCATCTCTCATCCAATCTTATCTCCATTCAACTGATCCCATCCTCCCATCCTCTAATAATCTAACCCCGTCCTCTAATCATCTAATCCCATCCTCTAATAACCTAATCCCATCCTCTCATCATCTAATCCCATCCTCTAATAATCTAATCCCATCCTCTAATAATCTAATCCCATCCTCTCATCATCTAATCCCATCCTCTAATAATCTAATCCCATTCTCTCATCATCTAATCCCATCCTCTCATCATCTAATCCCATCCTCTCATCATCTAATCCCATCCTCTCATCATCTAATCCCATCCTCTCATCATCTAATCCCATCCTCTCATCATCTAATCCCATCCTCTCATCATCTAATCCCATCCTCTCATCATCTAATCCCATCCTCTAATAACCTAATCTCTTCCTCTCATCATCTAATCCCATCATCTAATAATCTAATCCCATCCTCTCATCATCTACATGTAATCCCATCCTCTCATCATCTACATGTAATCCCATCCTCTCATCATCTAATCCCATCCTCTAATAACCTAATCTCTTCCTCTCATCATCTAATCCCATCATCTAATAATCTAATCCCATCCTCTCATCATCTACATGTAATCCCATCCTCTCATCATCTACATGTAATCCCATCCTCTCATCATCTAATCCCATCCTCTCATCATCTAATCCCATCCTTTCATCATCTAATCCCATCCTCTCATCATCTAATCCCATCCTCTAATAACCTAATCCCATCCTCTCATCATCTAATCCCATCCTCTAATAACCTAATCCCATCCTCTAATAACCTAATCCCATCCTCTCATCATCTAATCCCATCCTCTAATAACCTAATCCCATCCTCTAATAACCTAATCTCTTCCTCTCATCATCTAATCCCATCCTCTAATAATCTAATCCCATCCTCTCATCATCTACATGTAATTCCATCCTCTCATCATCTAATCCCATCCTCTCATCATCTAATCCCATCCTTTCATCATCTAATCCCATCCTCTCATCAGCTAAGTCTAATCTACCTCCTCCATTCTTATCACCCCAGCCCTGATTTAAATCTCCAATCTTGAATGCTCCAAGGTGACCTACTTTACTGAGACCGAATCCACTGCATCAACAGAAGGCACGCCAGACTCACAGACTCGGACAGGCAGCGGCGCAGCTTGATAAACCGCAGCAGGTCGCCACCTGAGCAGTACTCCAGGATGAGGTGAATGTGATTCGCGTCCCACACGAAGTCAATCAACCGGACAATATGCGGATGGTTCAGCGTTTTCAACAGCTCGATCTCTTTGAGCAGATTCTCTTTAGAAGTGTTGGTCAGGCTCTTCTTGCTCACGCATTTGATGGCCACCACCTCGCGAGAGCCGCCCTGCAAGTTGGAAGAGCCATTGTGAGTTGCTATGGTTCACTGTGGGAGTTGCCATGGCTCATTGTGGGAGTTGCCATGGATCATTGTGGGAGTTGCTATGGTTCACTGTGGGAGTTGCTATGGCTCATTGTGGGAGTTGCCATGGATCATTGTGGGAATTGCCATGGTTCACTGTGGGAGTTGCCATGGTTCACTGTGTGAGTTGCCATGGCTCACTGTGTGAGTTGCCATGGCTCATTGTGGAAGTTGCCATGGCTCATTGTGGGAGTTGCCATGGATCATTGTGGGAGTTGCTATGGCTCATTGTGGGAGTTGCCATGGCTCATTGTGGGAGTTGCCATGGTTCACTGTGGGAGTTGCCATGGATCATTGTGGGAGTTGCTATGGCTCACTGTGTGAGTTGCTATGGCTCATTGTGGGAGTTGCCATGGATCATTGTGGGAGTTGCTATGGTTCACTGTGGGAGTTGCTATGGCTCATTGTGGGAGTTGCCATGGATCATTGTGGGAGTTGCCATGGATCATTGTGGGAGTTGCTATGGTTCACTGTGGGAGTTGCTATGGTTCCCTGTGGGAGTTGCCATGGCTCATTGTGGGAGTTGCCATGGCTCATTGTGGGAGTTGCCATGGCTCATTGTGGGAATTGCCATGGCTCATTGTGGGAGTTGCCATGGCTCATTGTGGGAGTTGCCATGGATCATTGTGGGAGTTGCTATGGTTCACTGTGGGAGTTGCTATGGTTCACTGTGGGAGTTGCCATGGCTCATTGTGGGAGTTGCCATGGCTCATTGTGGGAGTTGCCATGGCTCATTGTGGGAATTGCCATGGCTCATTGTGGGAATTGCCATGGCTCATTGTGGGAGTTGCCATGGCTCATTGTGGGAGTTGCCATGGATCATTGTGGGAGTTGCTATGGTTCACTGTGGGAGTTGCTATGGTTCACTGTGGGAGTTGCCATGGCTCATTGTGGGAGTTGCCATGGCTCATTGTGGGAGTTGCCATGGCTCATTGTGGGAGTTGCCATGGCTCATTGTGGGAATTGCCATGGATCATTGTGGGAGTTGCCATGGTTCACTGTGGGAGTTGCTATGGCTCATCCTGGGAGTTGCTACGGATCATTGTGGGAGTTGCTATGGATCATTGTGGGAGTTGCCATGGATCATTGTGGGGGTTGCTATGGTTCACTGTGGGAGTTGCCATGGCTCATTGTGGGAGTTGCCATGGATCATTGTAGGAGTTGCTATGGCTCATTGTGGGAGTTGCTATGGCTCATTGTGGGAGTTGCTATGGATCATTGTGGGAGTTGCCATGGAGTTGCTATGGCTCATTGTGGGAGTTGCTATGGATCATTGTGGGAGTTGCCATGGAGTTGCTATGGCTCATTGTGGGAGTTGCCATGAATCATTGTGGGAGTTGCTATGGCTCATTGTGGGAGTCGCTATGGACGTTTGTGGGAGTTGCTATGGATCATTGTGGGAGTTGCTATGGATCATTGTGGGAGTCGCTTTGGACGTTTGTGGGAGTTGCTATGGATCATTGTGGGAGTTGCTATGGATCATTGTGGGAGTCGCTATGGACGTTTGTGGGAGTTGCTATGGATTATTGTGGGAGTTGCTATGGATCATTGTGGGAGTCGCTATGGACGTTTGTGGGAGTTGCTATGGATCATTGTGGGAGTTAAAACAGACTTCTGAGCACATACAAGCCCCCCCCCAATACTGTACGCAAGCACGCAATCATACACACGCTCACTCAGGGTGAACAGCGACCCTGGCATTCTAATCGCCGAGCATGTACCCTCTGGCCCATTTGACGCTCATCTGCTCTGCCCCGGTTATCGCTTTTCCAAACTCTGATTTTGCTGCGCAAAACAGGCAGCCTTCGACTTCCCACAGTCTGGACTCAGCTTTCACACCTGTCTAATGGCCTGGTAGACGGTGGCGTAGGTGCCAGCCCCGAGCCGGCCGGTGATGTTGAACTGCGGCACCGATGGCGGGCCGTCAGAACCGGCGGACGAGGCGGCCATGGCCAATTATAACGTTTCCTTTTTAACGCACTTTTCCGGCTTTGAAATTTTTTATCGCGAAAATTCAAAACGCAGACACCTCTGGAACGAGAGCAGCACAAGAGTTGTTTAAAAAGAGATGTCTAAAATGTTTAAACTTAAGCCGTTTTTTGTTTAAATGAAGACCGACTTAATTCGAAATAGGAAAAAAATGCTGGTGGAAGCGAACTACAAAGTATATTTGTTATTATTAAACTAAATATAAATAAAATATTTTATTGTTAAAATTCACTTGTAGAATTAGTTATTATCGAAACTGTGAAAAATTATTTAAATATAAAAATTATTATTATAATACGCTTGTAATTGCTGCTGATGAAGATATCGAATACAAATGCAAGTAAAATTTCAGATAACAGATTGACAGCACTTAATCAGCACCATAAGAAGCTTAAAAAAATTGTTTGCCATAAAAGCCATAGGTCACTACTTATATGTGACAGCTAGTAGCGAAGCAAACATTTTCTAACCTTCGGAATTTTCTAAAAGCTAAACAGCTGCGTTTTGCAGGATTGGTTAATAACAGTAAATATAGCCAAAATTCAACACCACCGCATTCTTGAGGATAGTTCAGGGCGATTCTTCAGAATGGTTCAGGGCGATTCTTCAGGATGGTTCCGGGCGATTCTTCAGGATAGTTCAGGGCGATTCTTCAGGATGTTTCAGGGCGATTCTTCAGGATGGTTCAGGGCGATTCTTCAGAATGATTCAGGGCGATTCTTCAGGATGTTTCAGGGCGATTCTTCAGGATGGTTCAGGGCGATTCTTCAGAATGATTCAGGGCGATTCTTCAGGATGTTTCAGGGCGATTCTTCAGGATGGTTCAGGGCGATTCTTCAGGATGGTTCAGGGCGATTCTTCAGAATGATTCAGGGCGATTCTTCAGGATGGTTCAGGGCGATTCTTCAGGATGGTTCAGGGCGATTCGTCAGGATGGTTCAGGGCGATTCTTTAGGATGGTTCAGGGCGATTCTTCAGGATGGTTCAGGGCGATTCTTAAGGATGGTTCAGGGCGATTCTTCAGAATGGTTCAGGGCGATTCTTCAGGATGGTTCAGGGCGATTCTTCAGGATGGTTCAGGGCGATTCTTCAGGATGGTTCAGGGCGATTCTTCAGGTTGGTTCAGGGCGATTCTTCAGGATGGTTCAGGGCGATTCTTCAGGATGTTTCAGGGCGATTCTTCAGGATGGTTCAGGGCGATTCTTCAGGATGGTTCAGGGCGATTCTTCAGGATGGTTCAGGGCGATTCTTCAGGATGGTTCAGGGCGATTCTTCAGGATGGTTCAGGGCGATTCTTCAGAATGGTTCAGGGCGATTCTTCAGGATGGTTCAGGGCGATTCTTCAGGATGGTTCAGGGCGATTCTTCAGGATGGTTCAGGGCGATTCTTCAGGTTGGTTCAGGGCGATTCTTCAGGATGGTTCAGGGCGATTCTTCAGAATGGTTCAGGGCGATTCTTCAGGATGGTTCAGGGCGATTCTTCAGGATGGTTCAGGGCGATTCTTCAGGATGGTTCAGGGCGATTCATCAGGATGGTTCAGGGCGATTCTTCAGAATGGTTTAGGGCGATTCTTCAGGATGGTTCAGGGCGAGTCTTCAGGATGGTTCAGGGCGAGCCTTCAGAATGGTTCAGGGCGATTCATCAGGTTGGTTCAGGGCGATGCTTCAGGATGGTTCAGGGCGATTCTTCAGGATGGTTCAGGGCGATTCTTCAGGATGGTTTAGGGCGATTCTTCAGGTTGGTTCAGGGCGATTCTTTAGGATGGTTCAGGGCGATTCTTCAGGTTGGTTTAATGCGATTCCCAGGGATTATAGCGAAACTCGAAACTCGCATTCAATGTTCTGCTGAGACCTTGACACAATTCCAGACAGGTTCTACCGCAGGGTCAGTGCCAGCGCCGCCTCGGTCTCTTCCGGCAGCTGGTCGAAGTCGATCACAATGGACCGTCGGCTCGGCGTGAACTGCCTGAACTTCACGTCGGCCATCCGAAAGATTCTTTTGGCCGCCTCGTTCTGCACGGTGCCGCAGTACTTGTCGGACAGGTACACCACCTCGGTGATGCCCGACTGCACGATGATCTTGGCGCACTCGTTGCAGGGGAACAGGGCCACGTACAGGGTGCAGTCGCGCACGTCGGCGGAGTTCTTATTCATGATGGCGTTCATCTCCGCGTGGCAGACAAACAGATACTTCGAGCCCAGCGGATCGCCCGGCGTCTGGCGTTGCCATGGCAACTGATCGTCCGAGCAGCCGATCGGCATGCCGTTGTAGCCAACGCCCACAATTTTGCGCTGCTTGTTTACAATGCAGCAGCCTACCTGAGTGCGAATAGGCAAAATCCGCTTTGCAGAGTGTTTTACCATACATATCGGCCGGTTTCATATTATGACAGCTTAGACAAGACTAAGGAATAAGCTCTGACTAGGCAACTCCCTATCTGTCACTGCTAGCAAAGGGGGAAGTGGGCGCTGCCGCTAGGCAGTCGGGCAGCCATGTCCATTCCGCTCACACGGGTGTACAGTGGTCCTGAGATCAACGGCAGGCATGTCCATTCCGCTCACACGGGGTGTACAGTGGTCCTGAGATCAACGACAGCATGTCCATTCCGCTCACACGGGGTGTACAGTGGTCCTGAGATCAACGGCAGGCATGTCCATTCCGCTCACACGGGGTGTACAGTGGTCCTGAGATCAACGGCAGGCATGTCCATTCCGCTCACACAGGGTGTACAGTGGTCCTGAGATCAACGGCAGGCATGCCCATTCCGCTCACACGGGGTGTACAGTGGTCCTGAGATCAACGGCAGGCATGTCCATTCCGCTCACACGGGGTGTACAGTGGTCCTGAGATCAACGGCAGGCATGTCCATTCCGCTCACACGGGGTGTACAGTGGTCCTGAGATCAACGGCAGGCATGTCCATTCCGCTCACACGGGGTGTACAGTGGTCCTGAGATCAACGGCAGGCATGTCCATTCCGCTCACACGGGGTGTACAGTGGTCCTGAGATCAACGGCAGGCATGTAAATACCCTGTCCCTTGGGGTCGGCCTTCCTGCGCGTTTCGTGCAAAAGTCCCAAATTATTGTGGCCGCCCAAGAAATCGAAACCGCTTGAGCTGCTCTGCCCCCCCACCCGCCTTGGCCTCACCTGCGTCGCCGGGTCCTTGCTCCTCTGGGCAGACAGGAAGGCAACGGACATGAAGTACTCCTCCCAGCTGATGTAGTCAGCTCGCTTACCCGACTCACCGCTGCTCTGCGAACTGCAGCTGTTCGCCTGGAAACCAAGGGTTGCGTTTGGAATCTTGAGCTGCCGGCCATGCTGACATTAAGCTGCTAAATATCTGCTCATGTGTGTCTGCCCGTCTGTCTGTCTGTCTAAGTGTCTTGTCTGTCTGTCTGCCTGTCTGTCTATGTGTCTGTCTGTCTGTCTGCCCGTCTGTCTGTCTGTCTGTCTGTCTGTCCGTCTGTCTGTCTGTCCGACTAAGTGGCTGGCTGTCTGTCTGTCTGCCCGTCTGTCTGTCTGTCTGTCTGTCTGTCCGTCTGTCTGTCTGCCCGTCTGTCTGTCTGTCTGTCTGTCTGTCCGACTAAGTGGCTGGCTGTCTATCTGTCTGTCTGTCTGTCTGCCAGTTTGTCTGTCTGTCTCTGCGTTTTAGTGTCTGTCTTAGTGCCTGTCCGTCTGTCTGTCTGTCTGTCTGTCTGTCTGTCTGTCTGTCTGTCTGTCTGTCTGTCATATCATCTTAGGCCCAATCTGTTCCGTTAAATACATACAGACACACACAGTGAGACATTTATAATTTGTTAATCCGCACGGGACACAGCCTGTGACACTGCTATTGAACTCTAGCACACCTGGTTGCTGCTGATTTACATTATTCAATCAACCTACCTATTAAATCTATGTCATCCGAAGGAAAAATAACAAAGAGAAAGAGGCTAACCAGGTAGAACTGCTTCAGAACTGATCAAACTCAAATCCAAAAAGCAACGCTGCTACTCGGGTACTGCATATATTTACAAAACAAAAATGAAATAAAAAGGGCCTCATCTACCACTGGCTCAATGGAAGCAGCGGGTTTGAAAAAGTATAACAAAATGATAGAAACGCAGGTCGCTAGAAAGCAGAACAGCTTCACAAGCTCTCCATCAGCTCGTCATGAGTACTTGGCCAGAATCGTGTCCCCAGAGGCGATATTGTAGTACAGCACTTCGCGAGTCTCCACCTCCATGGGGTACTCGATGCCCGGCATATTGTCGCACAGGTAGAAAAGCTCAACATGGGCTGTTGGCGGCAGCCGGAAGGCCTTGCGGATGAAGGCGATCAGGTGCTGCACCAGCATGCGGCCCGGCAGGCGCTTCGTGACTGCCATCTGCTTGCTCTCCTGTGGGTTCGGGGCGATTCTTGGGGTTTGTTCAGGGCGATTCTCGGGGTTTGTTCAGGGCGATTCTTGGGGTTTGTTCAGGGCGATTCTTGGGGTTTGTTCAGGGCCATTCCTGGGGTTTGTTCAGGGCGATTCTTGGGGTTTGTTCAGGGCGATTCTTGGGTTTGTTCAGGGCGATTCTTGGGGTTTGTTCAGGGCGATTCTTGGGGTTTGTTCAGGGCGATTCTTGGGGTTTGTTCAGGGCGATTCTTGGGGTTTGTTCAGGGCGATTCTTGGGGTTTGTTCAGGGCGATTCTTCAGGATGGTTCAGGGCGATTCTTCAGGATGGTTCAGGGCGATTCTTCAGGATAGTTCAGGGCGATTCTTCAGGATGGTTCAGGGCGATTCTTGAGAATTCACGGAGATACTTTGGGGTTTTCGAGCTAATTCAAGTGGCAGTCAGTATTAGCTAAACAGTTCCACTTCAGCACTTCAGCGGCCTCCTCACCTCTCCCGTGTCGGCCCGCTTGCAGCGCAGCCGCACCTCCAGCACCGAGTCCTTCAGCGCCCGCGCCGCCGTCCCGGCCATCTCGGCCTCATCCGGGGCGCCCAGCTTGTCTAATAGGACTGGCAGGCTTGGATGAAGCCGCTTAAATTTGGCTGCAGCTTCCGGGTCGCCGCCGGCCGCCGTGAGATCGCGGTACTGGGCGTAGTGCCGCTTCAGGTAGTCGATCTCGGCCCCGAACCGCTCGTCGCGCTCGATACGGCTGCGGTTCAACAGCCGCAGGCGGGGCAGGCGGGCGATGGCCAGCTGCCTGTGTTGGGTTGAGGCGGGCTGGGGGCTGAGTGTGGCCGGCTGGAACGAAGACTTATTTCTTACTTTAATAATTAATTCAAGTTTCATGCACTACAGGTAGAATAGATAGAATTTGAACAAAGGCACTCCTAATAATTCAATAGGATTTCCACTAGGAATCAGACAGGACAGGAACAAAGACACACTGGGAATCAGACAGGACATGAACAAAGACACACTGGGAATCAGACAGGACAGGAACAAAGACACACTGGGAATCAGACAGGACAGGAACAAAGACACACTGGGAATCAGACATCAGGAACAAAGACACACTGGGAATCAGACAGGACAGGAACAAAGACACACTGGGAATCAGACAGGACAGGAACAAAGACACGCTGGGAATCAGACATCAGGAACAAAGACACACTGGGAATCAGACAGAACAGGAACAAAGACACACTGGGAATCAGACAGAACAGGAACAAAGACACACTGGGAATCAGACATCAGGAACAAAGACACAAGACCACAATATGCTAGCATTACAAACCTAGACGTGGCCTCGTCCTGAGCAGTCCACAGAGGGTTATCCAGCAGGATTAGCGAGCTGAGCTTGGGCAGCCGGTGCAGCTGGGACACGGAGGCCCAGTCAGCCAGGCGATTGCCGGACAGAGCCAGCGACTCCAGCGATGGGAACGGGGCCTGTGAAGTGTTGAGCAGTTTTATGGTCCGCTATCCATCCTCATGCAGGCGAGTTACAAATAGATTTCCCAGAGTCGTTTTAGGTAACACAGGTAAGAAAGGAAAGAAGTGACTCTAGAGGACTCTAAAACAACGCCAAAGAGTCGCTCAAGTCAGTTTGAGGTGTTTTATTGTCTGCGACTCTGTGGTGATTCTGGGGCCGTAGAGTCGTATCTGCGGCGTGCCAAAGTCGCTGTAGACTAAAGCACATTTGTTTGAGTCGTTGCAATATTTTACCTGAGCCTCATCCGGGAGGCTGAACTCGGTCAGCTGGCAGCCGGCCAGGTTCAGCAATTTCAAACTGGGCAAACGGCAGCTCAGACCGGCCATGCAGTTGGAGTCCAGCGGATTGAAGGCCAGGTCGAGCTCAAGCAGGTTGGCCGCGTGCTCCGGCAGGTCCCCGGTGACGGCCGAGATGGCGTTGTGCGACAGCGCCAATCGGCGCAGTTTTGGCGCCAGGCGCCACAACGTTAAACATTCGGGCCAGTCGAGACCGACCTTGTTGAGCACCAGAGACTCCAGCGAGCCGAATGAGTCGGCTGGGTCGGGGACAAAACCTGCGGGGAGTTGGCGAGCTGCGATCTGGCACCCATTGGGTTGCCTGCCTGTTCTATCTGCCGTTATCTACCTGTTCTATCTGCCGTTATCTACCTGTTCTATCTGCCGTTATCTACCTGTTCTATCTGCCATTATCTACCTGTTCTATCTACCATTATCTACCTGTTTCATCTGCCGTTATCTACCTGTTCTATCTCCCTCTATCTACCTGTACCTGTTAGAAATACATTTCTATCCTAATAAAAACATTACAGTCAGTCCACCGCACGCACCAACAGGCGAGGCGAGCACATTCTGGCTGAGATTGAGCACCCGAAGATTTGGCAGAGCCTTGGCCACTCTGGCCAACTCGACCCAGTCGTGGAACAGGGTGAGACTCAGGTCCAGCTCGGTGAGACTGGGCAGGCGGCTGCTCAGTTCGCTGGCATCTTCGGTGCTGCAGAATGCCACGGGAACGCCTGGGTGCAGAAATTTGATGCGGTTATAAATAACAGGATTTGCATTTCAAATCTTAGACTGCAATTGAAACCAATATTTTATACGTGATGAAAAATCTACAATCGTGAGATCCAAATATTGGTTATTAGAGATATTTACCCATTATTAGATATTTAAAGAATTTCTCAGTAATAAATAGGGATTACCGCTGAAAAATAGGGATTCCCCGCTGAAGAATAGGGATTCCCAGCTGAAGAATAGGGATTCCCAGCTGAAGAATAGGGATTCCCCGATGAATAATAGGGATTCCACGCTGAAGAATAGGGATTCCTCGCTAAAAAATAGGAATTTCCAAATCATGGTTACAGATTTTCCACTCAATCATAGGGACTGCCCAATTAAGAAAATGGATTCCCCACTCAGTTATAGGGATTCC
The DNA here is from genome assembly GCA_002269645.1 of Macrostomum lignano. Taxonomy (NCBI): domain Eukaryota; kingdom Metazoa; phylum Platyhelminthes; family Macrostomidae; genus Macrostomum; species Macrostomum lignano. The sequence goes on along the minus strand of NIVC01001195.1, from coordinate 268,958 downwards.
CCACTAAATTATAGAGATTCCACAACCAATGACAGGGATTCCCCACTTAAGGATGGGGATTTCCCACGCAAGAATAGGGATTCCCCACTCAAGGATAGGGATTCCCCACTCAAGGATAGGGATTCCCAACTCAAGGATAGGGATTCCCCACATTCAAGGATAGGGATTCCCCACTCAAGGATAGAGATTTCCCAAGCAAGAATAGAGATTTCCCAAGCAAGAATAGGGATTCCCCACTCAAGGTTACGGTACAAATTGTCAAAAAGTCGTTCAAGAGTTGCCTAAGAGTCCATTTGAGGCGTTTTATTGTCTGCGACTCTGAAACGACTCTGGAACAACGCAAGTGACTCTGGGGCTGTGGAGTCGTACTTGAGGCGAGATAGTCGCAGTAGAATCACTGAGTTGAGTCTAAAGTGCATCTGCTCGGCGGCACTTTCTGAATTAGAATCGCTTTCGCATTAAAAAAACTCTATTTAGTCTACTTGAGTCAGTAGAAAGTTAAGCGCTAACGAAACGACTCCCTAAATGGGGTCCTCACTGAAGAATAGGGATTCCCCACGCAATGATATAGATTTTAGGGGCTATTATCTTCATAATAGGAATTTTCTTGCTTTTACATACGACAACCAGGTCCCCAATCTCAGCACAAGCAGCAGGTGCAAGGAGCAGAACTTCACCCGTCAGCAGGACCGACTGCAGCGTTGCCAGCTGTGAAATTCGCTGAGCCGTCTTGACCATGCCGAACAGCTCAATAGGCTTGGCATCCCTGTTGTGATCGCCTTCGAATGCCAGCTCGGCCTGGCTGAGTCCACAGAAATCGTCCGTTGGCGCGGTGTACCGCTGAATAATGCCTTCCAGCAGCCCGATGCCCGCATTGACGCGGCTGGCCTTCACGAAGGAGGCTGACGTGGCCTGCGCAGCCTGGTGAATGCGCGGGATTGGGACTTGTCAGGATGCAAGCATTGGGACAGCAGAACTGCCTGGAGATTTATCTGCTTGCATATGGCACACATGTAAACCTTTATAGGATGAATCAACTGTCACGTGACATAAGCTAATGTAACTGAAGCTTTTTCGGCTATTTCTTTTATTATACTTCCGGCTCTTACGGTTGTGTCTTTTATCATACTTCCGACTCTTCAGGTTGTGTCTTTTATCATACTTCCAACTCTTCAGCTTGTCTTTCATCATACTTCCAACTCTTCAGGTTGTCTTTCATCATACTCCCAACTCTTCAGCTTGTCTTTCATCATACTTCCAACTCTCCAGGTTGTCTTTCATCATACTTCCAACTCTTCAGGTTGTCTTTCATCATACTCCCAACTCTTCAGCTTGTCTTTCATCATACTCCCAACTCTTCAGCTTGTCTTTCATCATACTCCCAACTCTTCAGGTTGTCTTTCATCATACTCCCAACTCTTCAGCTTGTCTTTCATCATACTCCCAACTCTTCAGCTTGTCTTTCATCATACTCCCAACTCTTCAGCTTGTCTTTCATCATACTCCCAACTTTTCAGCTTGTCTTTCATCATACTCCCAACTCTTCAGGTTGTCTTTCATCATACTCCCAACTCTTCAGGTTGTCTTTCATCATACTTCCAACTCTTTAGGTTGTGTCTTTTATCATGCTTCTGGTTCTACTTTTCAGGTTGTGCCTTTTATCATTCTTCCCACTAATTTTTTGTGTTATGAAAGCTTCTCAGAAACCATTTCAGCTTTTTATGCTTTTTAATAGTAACTTATTGGCCTTATGCAGTGCACATTTTCCCATGACTGAGAGCAGCCAAGGGACAAATTTATGCAACACCTACCTTAAAGTACTGCACTCCATTGTGGGTGCCATTGTGCCGGCCGCGCTCAGGTTCGTCCCAGTCTATCCCCAACCAGGTGTCTCGACTGCTCCCCACTGGCCCAATGTATTTCACAATGCCAAAATGGCCATCTAGTTCAATGCGACGACCAAGCAAGTCTGGTGAAGAACCTGTCATGCCAGTTGCTAGGCTGAGGGAATTTGGGTAAATAGGATAGCTGGATTTCACCTGGTTTCATTAAAGATATTTTGTAAGATAACAAAGGAAACAAACCACATTATTGAATATTCAGGTGCCATAGTGGATATGGATCGCATGACCATGAGCATATTGATAATGCATTTCATGTTTTTATTTCAATAGCAATTAGAAATACAAATTTTACATCTTTTATTTAGGCCTATTATCTCATTAAAATACTTTATAGTAATATCAAAGAAAAGTTTTATTTTTTTAAATTGTTATATATAAATGATTTTTATAAAATACTCTATGGCTCTATGGTTTCCAGGCCAAACTAAGCCAAGAATGGGGCAAGGCATCAATTATGAATTAATTTGACTCAACCTTAAATTTGTTGTGCCAGGGTGCCAACAGGCCTCCTGCAACCATCAATTCAGTGCAAATGGCCTCTAGAATGCAACATATCTTGGTTTATTGGGATGATATTTCTGATGGTAAATGCCATTTTGTCTTCAATGATGAGTTAATCCCATTGTCAACTAACAAGTCTCTGAAGATTGAGAAAGAGAACAAAAAGTAGAATTCAATGACAATGATAGAAAGATTTGAATTGGACAAGTTGGCTAGCAAATAGAAGACTATTGTACTATATCACAATATAAGTTTTAATAAAATCCTGCTATACTTAACACTTATCAACTAACTTACTTATTCCAAATAGAAAAGAGATGAATAAGAGGACTCTACACTTGGTAAATGATCCTAATAATGACTCAACTAGCAAGGCAAGCACTGATTCTATTGTTGCTTCTAGACATCCTGCTATTGGCAGCACCAATTAAGAGACTGCAGCCACCAAGGACAATAGCATAGCCTTAGCTTCCAGAAGTTTAACCAATTTAGGAGCCTAGAGATTTTTGGGCCTAAAAAGATATCTTTTTGAGTTTGAAGAATGATTGGAATAATTGGTAAAAATTTTCTATATATAATGCAATGGTGTAGATTGTGTAAAAGTGAATGTTGATTTTGTAGATGAAGTTAAGCTTATATAGTAAAATTTTAAATGATTGTTTGTGATTGTGATTGTGATTTTAATTTTCTTAGGCCTAAAATATACAAGGGGAACATAGAAAACAATTTTTCCATTTTGCTATAATTTTGCCATTTGCCAATTGCCTTTAATTCCTTTTTCTTGTTGTAATAGACATAATTTAGTATATTATATTTGTATAAATTTTGTTTCTATTTAATATTTCTTTTATTGAAAAAAATTCTATATTAATGCTAAATTTGCTGAATTTGCTGAATTTCTATGCTGAATTTAATAGCAATTTCTATTAAATTCTATTTCTATAATAAATGTGAAAATATGGTACTAAATTCTATCTATAGTACATAAATTTTTTTTACTGTTTTGTTAAATAAGTTTTTTAAGAAATTTTCTGCTTTGTAATATATAAAAAAGATATATTTTAGAGATCAAGGCAAGCCAAAATGTTGCATGAAAAGGTTTCCAATGTGCAGTTTTCTTCACGGCACTATGTGCCTGACCAACAAGCTGTCAAGTGACAGATTTCTATACATAACAGTCAGGCATTGTAAGTTATGCTTAAGTTTTGTAAGTTTTCATCTTTGCTTAAATTATTATGGTCAAGTGGAAACTATGAAATGCATCTATTTAAACTAGGCTAAATGAAGTTAATATATTTATAAGTCGCATCTAGTTTCACTGATATTTTCAATAATTCTTAAACATTTTGAGCTTGTTTGATGACTATTAATGAACCTTTAGATAGTAAGTATAATAAAAAATCCCTTTGGTCTGCATGGAATCCCCCCATACTAGGCAATTTTCATCGTTTTATATTTTAAAACAATTGATTAAGTAGCAACAGACAAGAGAAGTAGGATTCTTAGAGTCTTTTCTTTTCATATCAGCATGCAGCCTGGCCAAAAAGCTGCGACAGTTACAGCTACATTACCAGCTAATGAGCCACCCTGTGATAACTATGAGGAACTAAATAGTTACTATGAGGAATGCATTAAGGCTGCCGAAACAGGCTGGGAGGAGCAACAAAGACATGATCAAGTGGCCTATGGCAAATTTGCAAAGCCAATGGGTACCTGCATTCAATTCAGCTCATAGTACGCATTTTTGGTGCACCTTGTGCCACTTTTTGCAACTGTGTGCCAATTGTCTTTAGAGCCAACATAGCCATAACCCACCACATACCATTGAGCAGTGGAATGTAAGTTCTTAACTCTTCCATCATTTGTTTTTTTTAATCTGGCCATTTATTGTTTCTGTCACTTAGACATGTTCTCAGACACAATAATAAAGGAGAGTTTACCCTTATTGTTTTATTTTCACATTCATAGGGTTACATCTATGTTGTTGCTTCAGGGCGAAAATTGGTTTTACATTGCTGGTGTAGACCTACCTGCATTGAAGAGCTTGCAATTAGATTGGTAGTACTTGTTGATGACAGTGGTAAATATAAAAATAACTTTAGCTCCTGTTCATTTAGGCCTACTTTATCTCATCAAGTACTATTTTATTAAAAAAATATTGATGTTAAGAAATTGTGTATTGTTTGTTTCTCTACTGTTTTTTGTTTTATTGCAAATATACTAAATCTCTAATTAGTTACTATATTTACTATATTAGCAAACTATTAATGTAGTTTTTATTGTCCATTTTTTATGATTGTAATCAATTTACATCTGCTTTGACAAGTGATCTGATAAAATCAACCTAGCAATTGAAGTCTGTGCTTGCACAGACATTTCTGGAAGCCTAATTTGACATGAATTTTGGCCATTGCACCCCAGCTCTAAAGCTCAAGCTTCTGCTTCTAACTGTACTGCTGTTTCTATCAAGCTTCTGTTGTAGCGAAAGGCAATCAATGAGAGTATTGTGCTAGGTCTTTGTTCAATGCATGTTTGGCAATGGCATCCTCAGGTCTCTTTTGTAAGGTCAAACCAGGATATAAATAGTTATTTTACTGTTAGATATTTTTAAGTTAATAACCAGTATCTAAAGCTGTTGATTTCTGTTGATTTATTGTAGATTTTTATCATAGTCTTTTATCTATAATGACATGTTTATCTATACCAAATTGCCAATTTTTAGTCTACATGTAGGCCTAAGAGCCACAAAGATACATTGGCGCAATCACTAGTAGTTTAACTCAACAGTTGCTTTGGGATGCAGCATTGTGCTTCTATTGGCAAGGCACTGCTTTTGGAGCAGAGTGCTGATGGGTACTTTATCCAACCCAACATGAGTACCAACATGTCTGCCTTGCTGCCCTTGCCATCCAGGTGGAACCAGGTTTCATCCTTGATCCTTAGCAACCAGGCAGTTTAGGTTGTCATTCAAATTTCAAACCCCAGCTACTAAACACCTTGCAGATCTGCTTGGTGCAGGCATCTTGTCAAGATTCATGATGATTATTATTTGCTGCATAGACAAATTTTGATTGTGCTGTCCCTGCTAAATCTACTTATTAAACTCTTCCAATAGGTTGGTCTGTAAACACCTAATGCATCTTAAATGCACTGGTATAGCTTACACTAAATATAATTTGTAGCTGCACTACCCACAAGTGTATAGGCCTATGCCTATATAATCTAGACAGGTATACAGTGACAAACTTTGACACACCCAAAGTATATGAAAAGACAAAAAACCAAGGTAAAAATAAATGACAATCAGGGGGTACACTTTGCTACAAGTGATCTTTAATACAAATGATATTTAATCCAAAATGAGTGAACTATTCCTATGCTATGCTATGCATACATGTATTGTACTTCAATATAGGGGGTCTAGTTGCAATTGGTATAACTATAACCAATCTTTTAAAGCTAGAACAAATTTTTACGCCTTAAATTCAAAAAGTGCTAGAATACACGTATTAAAACGCCATCTAATCCCTGTACATTTTTGACGTGGGACTTTTATTGGCACGTAGTTTATCGCGTGTGTTGTAGTGTTTTAAAGTCATTATTGTAGTCAACGGTGTTGTAGTTTTTAACTTATGCTTTTAAACAAATGGTAACGTCCAACTACCGAAAAAAAATTAGCTTGTGACTTAAAAGTAGCAAGACACTTAGCAAAAGCATAATTTAAAGTGTGCTTTATTTTTATGATATTTTGCTTATTTAAGCACATTAACTTTTTAAACGAAGATATTTAATTTAATAAAAATTATCGCGCTCAAGCCGCCACCACCTTCCGCTGTGTATTTAATGGACAAGCCATATTTGAGAATATCGCAATCGCTTTAGGAGTGCTTTCTTTTCTAGGACAATGTTACTTGAATCGTTGATAATAATTTCATTTCCTAATTATTTGTCAATGTATACTAGCTAATACTATATTATAATACATTACGTTTGTCATTTTTTCTGGTCTTCGTTCGTATATTTTAGAGAAAGTTGAACAAGGACTACTTAACAACTCAGGGCGTTACACTCGCGGTCGCGAATGGTAGAAATTCTAGAAAAGGCCACTTGCTTTAGCTGTTTGTATAGTTGTGAAAATAAATATTATAACGCGAAAAAATTATAATTATCTATCAGTAGATATATTTTAGCACTTGTTTCTTTATTGAAAAGGCTATTGAAAAGCCATAGACACAGCTAAAGCAAGCGGTTCGCGAGTGTAGGGCCTAACGTCCTGAGCTGTTAAGTAGTTCTTGATTTTGAATTAGCTGAAAGAGTCCTGTCAAACTCATAAGCTTCTGGTTTTTATGGCATAAAGAATCAAGTCATAAAAGAAATTTAACTCACAATTTATTTCGCATTGTTTTGACTAATGATATAGTTTTGAACCAATTTGTTATACTATTAAATGGTTTGGCTATAAACCTACACAGCCACAAAGGTTAAAGAGACCACAAAGAAATTTACTTTCATATCAAAACTGGCAGACTTATGCTTTTATTTTAAATTATGTGCAACTAATTTGATTGATTTGCAATGTGAATTTTAATACATAATATATGATTTGAATATTTTTAATATAATTTTACATAATGTCTTTGATTTGGTATAGCTTAAAATTGTAATGTTATATGAAGTCTAGTTAGTCTACAATATACAATACATTCTTTTTTATATTTTTTGCTGCATATAATAATTTATTTACTCTTTTGTGTAAGCTTACAGACCTATTATTTTTAATAGCTAAATCTGATTAAGGGGAATTCAAGGTCTGTCTGCTACATGCTAAGCAAAAAATGAAAGATGTGAAAACTTTTCTATTTGGATTCATAGAATAAGTTTGTTTCTCTTTGAGCAACGCTTTACACTCCCTACTGAGTGTTAAACTCAATGTGGCTTTGCATCTCATGTTCTAACTTGAGTCACACTGACTGAACTGACCATGTCAGCCAACGGACCTCTGCCCCTGGCACAGGGCTCAGCTGCAGGCTTTGTGCAACTCAGGCCAGGATTCCAGACTGGCGAGTGGCAGCCAATGATCCCGCCATTGCTAACTGTAGCCGGCTTTGAGAACCAGCTGATCAGTCTGGTTGCTGGGCCAGATCAAATTCAGCAGCTCCATCTGTTGTCACCTGTAGTCGCATCTGCAGAGCCGCCCGTGGTCCTGCCATTGCCGCTGGCTCCATTCAAGCTTGCCACCACCGCCCAGCACGATGCCGGCGCTGCGTCATTCGCCTGTCCGGAGCGGTCTGTCGGCGGCGCGGAGCTTCAGTTCAACTTCGCTCTGTCTGCCTGCACCTCGCCCCTGATTAAGCTCAATGAGGAGCCGCTGACTTATTTGAATCAAGGCGAGTCCACAGTTATAGTTTAACAAAAATTTTAACTCTTGATTTTAATTTCGGACCTAATCCTCAAGTTGTTTCTCAATTGCAGGTCAGCCGTATGAAGTGACAATGTCCTGCTCTGCCAGTGCGGACATAGCGCGAAATCTTAGAGTGAGAAATCTTCTGAGCATGTTGCTGAGCGGCTGAGTAGGATCAAAATTCAGAATCTTGGGAGGGGATCAGCAGGTGGGGAGGGGATCAGCAGGTGGGGAGGGGATCAGCAGGTAGGGAGGGGATCAGCAGGTGGGGAGGGGATTAGCAGGTAGGGAGGGGATCAGCAGGCAGGGAGGGGATCAGCAGGTGGGGAGGGGATCAGCAGGTAGGGAGGGGATCAGCAGGTGGGGAAGGGATCAGCAGGTAGGGAGGGGATCAGCAGGCAGGGAGGGGATCAGCAGGTAGGGAGGGGATCAGCAGGTGGGGAGGAGATCAAAGGTTGGGAGGGGATCAGCAGGTAGGGAGGGGATCAGCAGGTAGGGAGGGGATCAACAGGCAGGGAGGGGATCAGCAGGCAGGGAGGGGATCAGCAGGCAGGGAGGGGATCAGCAGGTGGGGAGGGGATCAGCAGGTAGGGAGGAGATCAGCAGGTAGGGAGGGGATCAGCGGGTACGGAGGGATCAGCAGGTACGGAGGGGATCAGCAGGTAGGGAGGGGATCAGCAGGTAGGGAGGGGATCAGCAGGTAGGGAGGGGATCAGCGGGTACGGAGGGGATCAGCAGGTAGGGAGGGGATCAGCAGGTGGGGAGGGGATCAGCAGGTAGGGAGGAGATCAGCAGATAGGAAGGGGATGAGCAGGTAGGGAGGGGATCAGCAGGTAGGGAGGGGATCAGCGGGTACGGAGGGGATCAGCAGGTACGGAGGGGAGCAGAAGGTAGGGAGGGGATCAGCGGGTACGGAGGGGATCAGCAGGTAGGGAGGGGATCAGCAGGTAGGGAGGGGATCAGCGGGTACGGAGGGGATCAGCAGGTACGGAGGGGATCAGCAGGTAGGGAGGGGATCAGCAGGTGGGGGGGAGATCAGCAGGTAGGAAGGGGATGAGCAGGTAGGGAGGGGATCAACAGGTCATTTAGCTAAGCAGCCAATGGCAAAAGCCCAGTCACTGCGACAACCCCGCCTGGCAACCCCCAGAGCGAGTTTCGAGCCGGCTTCTACGACCGGCGCCTGCAGTTCATGGAGCAGGAGCACCTGGAGTGCTGGCGCCAGAACCGGCCTGGCGAACGGGTTCTCGACATCGACATCCCGCTGTCCTACAACCTGCGCGGGATCGCCGCCTCCCCTGCCTGCATCAACGCGGTGGAGGTCCTGTGGCAGCCGGGAGCTCCGTGCGCTGCCTGCGCGAAGCTCAACTGCATCAGCACCGAGTTCACAACCAGGAAGCACGGCGGAGAGAAGGGAGTCCCCTTCCGCCTGCAGATTGACACCTTCGACCAAGACAGCGGCGATCACCTGTGCAGCGTGGCCGCTCAGGTCAAGGTGAGAGTTGTGGTTCAATGGTTTCCGGTTTTGCTGCTTCTGGCTTTCGCTCCCACTTCCCCTCACAATTCCCCATTTCCTCCGCTTCCCCTCACTTTCACCATCACTCCTTCACAATTCCCCATTCCCCTATCACTTCCCCCACAATTCCCCATTCCCTTCCCACTTCCCCTCACTATTCCCATCCCTCCCTCACAATTCCCCATCCCCACTTCCCCTAACAATTCCCCATCCCTCCATCACAATTCCCCATCCCTCCCTCACAACTCCTCATCCGTCCTTCACAATCCCCATCCCTCCATCACAATTCCCCATCCCTCCCTCACAATCCCCATCCCTCCCTCACAATTCCTCATCCGTCCTTCACAATCCCCATCCCTCCCTCACAATTCCTCATCCCTCCCTCACAATTCCCCATCCCTCCCTCACAATTCCTTATCCCTCCCTCACAAATCCCCATTCCTCCCTCACAATTCCCCATCCCCACTTCCCCTCCCACTTCCCCTCATAATTCCCCATCCCTCCCTCACAATCCCCATCCCTCCCTCACAATTCCCCATCCCTCCCTTACAATTCCCCATCCCTCCCTCACAAATCCCCATTCCTCCCTCACAATTCCCCATCCCTCCCTCACAATTCCCCATCCCTCCCTCACAAATCCCCATTCCTCCCTCACAATTCCCCATCCCCACTTCCCCTCCCACTTCCCCTCATAATTCCCCATCCCTCCCTCACAATTCCCCATCCCTCCCTCACAATTCCCCATCCCCACTTCCCCTCCCACTTACCCTCATAATTCCCCATCCCTCCCTCACAATCCCCATCCCTCCCTCACAATTCCCCATCCCTCCCTCACAATTCCCCATCCCTCCCTCACAATTCCCCATCCCTCCCTCACAAATCCACATTCCTCCCTCACAATTCCCCATCCCTCCCTCACAAATCCCCATTCCTCCCTCACAATTCCCCATTCCTCCCTCACAATTCCCCATCCCCACTTCCCCTCCCACTTCCCCTCACAATTCCCCATCCCTCCCTCACATCCCCATCCCTCCCTCACAATTCCCCATCCCTCCCTCACAAATCCCCATTCCTCCCTCACAATTCCCCATTCCTCCCTCACAATTCCCCATCCACACTTCCCCTCCCACTTCCCCTCACAATTCCCCATCCCCACTTCCCCTCCCACTTCCCCTCATAATTCCCCATCCCTCCCTCACAATTCCCCATCCCTCCCTCACAAATCCACATTCCTCCCTCACAATTCCCCATCCCTCCCTCACAAATCCCCATTCCTCCCTCACAATTCCCCATTCCTCCCTCACAATTCCCCATCCCCACTTCCCCTCCCACTTCCCCTCATAATTCCCCATCCCTCCCTCACAATCCCCATCCCTCCCTCACAATTCCCCATCCCTCCCTCACAATTCCCCATCCCTCCCTCACAATTCCCCATCCCTCCCTCACAAATCCACATTCCTCCCTCACAATTCCCCATCCCTCCCTCACAAATCCCCATTCCTCCCTCACAATTCCCCATTCCTCCCTCACAATTCCCCATCCCCACTTCCCCTCCCACTTCCCCTCACAATTCCCCATCCCTCCCTCACATCCCCATCCCTCCCTCACAATTCCCCATCCGCCCCTCACAATTCCCCATCCCTCCCTCACAATTCCCCATCCCTCCCTCACAATTCCCCATCCCTCCCTCACATCCCCATTCCTCCCTCACATCCCCATCCCTCCCTCACAATTCCCCATCCCTCCCTCACATCCCCATCCCTCCCTCACATCCCCATCCGCCCCTCACAATTCCCCGTCCCTCCCTTACAATTCCCCATCCCTCCCTCACAATTCCCCATCCCTCCGTTCCTTTGGCCCACACCTGTGCTCTCTTCTCCAGCCGCCTTGCCCTGAGTCGCAGCGCCCCCCCCGTGACCGGCGCGCAGGTGTTCAAGCCGAAGGGCGCCGACCGCAAGCACAAGATGGATTTTAAGAAATTCGAAAGGCGCACAGACGCCGAGCGCAGCAAGTACCAGCCGTCTGCGCCGGTCACCCTGTTCCGGCCAACTGCCCTGACGCCGCCAGTCTCGACCGCGGCTGACAGCAGGACCCACCGGCACAACAGCACCAGCAGCTGCGGCAGTCTGCCGAGCCACTGCTGCGCTCTCGGCAAGTCTTCGTTGGGAAGCGCGCTTGCACAGATGGCGCCTGCGGAGCCTGAGATGTTCTCGTAAGTGCTATTTAGGTCACTCATTTGACTGGGATCGATTTCTGTCACTCCTTGGACTGGGATTTCCGTCACTCCTTGGACTGGGATTTCCGTCACTCCTTGGACTGGGATTTCCGTCACTCCTTGGACTGGGATTTCCGTCACTCTTTAGACTGGGATTTCCGTCACTCCTTGGACTGGGATTTCCGTCACTCCTTGTACTGGGATTTCCGTCACTCTTTAGACTGGGATTTCCGTCACTCCTTAGACTGGGATTTCCGTCACTCTTTAGACTGGGCTCTGGGTTTATTTTTTGGGCCATTTGGGTTTTTGGCCCCTTAAAAATCTCATTGGCAACTGGATTTTTGGCATCAGAGGCCAATCTGGCAACTTTATTTTCCCTGTGCCAGTTGCCAATTTCAAAAAATGATTTTGTAAAGTATAATAAAAGTGCCATATGAATCTAAGTTGTGGCAAATACTAAGTTGCGAAAAATTAAAATGCAAATAACAAGTCCCAGACAGTCTTATTCCTGCAGTCATACAGTGCTTAGTCTGTCCTTGAGAATTTAGCTAGTTGCCAATGGGCAACCAAAAATAGCCATTGGCAACTGGATTTCCAACCTTAAAAAACCCAGACTGGGCTTTCGGTCACTCCTTAGACTGGGATTTCCGTCATTCTCTGGACTGGGGTTTCCGTCACTCCTTGGACTGGGGTTTCCGTCACTTCTTGGACTGGGATTTCCGTCACTCCCTGGACTGGAATTTCCGTCACTCCTTGGACTGGGGTTTACATCACTTCTTGGACGCATCGTTCAGTCGCCACTAACCGGTTTTACCTGCCAATGACTCGACCATTACCCTGCTCTCTCCCTCCTTCGCAGCCAGCAGCCACAGCAGCAGCCGGCGGGCTCCTTCAGCTCCGGCGCCTCAACAGGCAGCCCGCTGTCCGCGCACTCACCGCCTCCGCATCCGCCATTTCCGCCTTCGACCACCGACGCCTCGGCGAGGCCACAGCCGCTGTCCATCTCGCCGTCGACTTCGCCTCGCCAAGTGGCGGACTGGCTGCAGCGGCACCGGTTCCAGCCGGAACTCATCGGCAGGCTGGCCGGCTTCGGCGGAACCGACCTGCTGCGGCTGAACCGGGCCGACCTGGCCGAGTTGTGCGGCCGGGTTGAAGGCATTCGCTTGGCCAACTGCCTGACCGGCCGAAATAGGCAGCGGCCGCCGCTGCTGATCTACGTTAGCCAGGAGAGCGAGAGCGGTGCGGGACCCTTCATGCTTCATGTTCCTATGAGCTAGCATATGACCTGAAGTGCATGAAGTGCCTGAAGTGTGCACCCTAATAGCTGGAGTGGACAGACACTCCTGTCCTTCATCTGATGTGCTTCATGATGATCAGTTGCTCCAATAACCATGGGAACTATGACCCATGAACCATCACCCAGTGACCCTATGACCCAGTGACCCTATGACCCAGTGACCCTATGACCCAGTGACCCTATGACCCAGTGACCCTATGACCCAGTGACCCTATGACCCAGTGACCCTATGACCCAGTGACCCTATGACCCAGTGACCCTATGACCCAGTGACCCTATGACCCAGTGACCCTATGACCCAGTGACCCTATGACCCAGTGACCCTATGACCCAGTGACCCTATGACCCAGTGACCCTATGACCCAGTGACCCTATGACCCAATGACCCTATGACCCAGTGACCCTATGACCCAGTGACCCTATGACCCAGTGACCCTATGACCCAGTGACCCTATGACCCAATGACCCTATGACCCAGTGACCCTATGACCCAGTGACCCTATGACCCAGTGACCCTATGACCCAGTGACCCTATGACCCAGTGACCCTATGACCCAGTCACCCTATGACCCAGTGACCCTATGACCCAGTGACCCTATGACCCAGTGACCCTATGACCCAGTGACCCTATGACCCAGTGACCCTATGACCCAGTGACCCTATGACCCAGTGACCCTATGACCCAGTGACCCTATGACCCAATGACCCTATGACCCAGTGACCCTATGACCCAGTGACCCTATGACCCAGTGACCCTATGACCCAGTGACCCTATGACCCAGTGACCCTATGACCCAGTCACCCTATGACCCAGTCACCCTATGACCCAGTGACCCTATGACCCAGTGACCCTATGACCCAGTGACCCTATGACCCAGTGACCCTATGACCCAGTGACCCTATGACCCAGTGACCCTATGACCCAGTGACCCTATGACCCAGTGACCCTATGACCCAATATTGCAGTGTTCCACCCGGTGTACCAATGACCCCTGACCCAATATTGCAGTGTTCCACCCGGTGTACCCAATGACCCCTGACCCAATATTGCAGTGTTCCACCCGGTGTACCAATGACCCCTGACCCAATATTGCAGTGTTCCACCCGGTGTACCCAATGACCCCTGACCCAATATTGCAGTGTTCCACCCGGTGTACCTGGCGCAGCTGTCGCAGGCGGAGCTCTGCTCCAAGGTGTCCGGCCTGTTCCAGTTGGATTCGGACAAAATCTCGCAGGTTTTGCTGCACGGCCCTGGCGGAATTCCCGTGAGCATCACTGATGAGGTGAGTGCTCAGCAACGGCCTGCTGCGCTGCTGTACAGCTGGCGGGAATTTAATGGTCTCTTAAACAGCATTGGCACAGCGCTTACTTGAATAGAAAGCTGCCAGTCTCAGTGCATTCATCTTGAGCTGCCCAGTGTGCAAATTCAAGACCCTCTGGCTGCAAATGCTTAAGTGTTTTAATTGCCAACAAGCTCAAAAATCCAATTCTATTTGTCACATTTGTTACCTGCTACATTTTCAAGCCTTGCTACTTTTGCTAGTAGTATCTAACTTGAGTAGCATCAACCAGCTGATTACAGCACGTGACGGGAAACATTAGCGGGTTGGAATAGGTAAGACATTGAGACAGGCAGAGGTGATAAGTTAAGACAGGCACAAGTGAGGCATTGAGACAGGCACAGATGAGGCCCTGAGACAGGCACAGGTGAGGCATTGAGACAGGCACAGAAAAGGCCTTGAGACAGGCACATGAGAGGCCTTGAGACAGGCACAGGTGAACCATTGAGACAGGCACAGGTGAGGCTCTGAGACAGGCACAGGTGAGGCCCTGAGACAGGCACAGGTGAGGCCCTGAGACAGGCACAGGTGAGGCCCTGAGACAGGCACAGGTGAGGCCCTGAGACAGGCACAGGTGAGGCCCTGAGACAGGCGCAGGTGAGGCCCTGAGACAGGCACAGGTGAGGCCCTGAGACAGGCACAGGTGAGGCCCTGAGACAGGCACAGGTGAGGCCCTGAGACAGGCACAGGTGAGGCCCTGAGACAGGCACAGGTGAGGCCCTGAGACAGGCACAGGTGAGGCCCTGAGACAGGCACAGGTGAGGCCCTGAGACAGGCACAGGTGAGGCCCTGAGACAGGCACAGGTGAGGCCCTGAGACAGGCACAGGTGAGGCCCTGAGACAGGCACAGGTGAGGCCCTGAGACAGGCACAGGTGAGGCCCTGAGACAGGCACAGGTGAGGCCCTGAGACAGGCACAGGTGAGGCCCTGAGACAGGCACAGGTGAGGCCCTGAGACAGGCACAGGTGAGGCCCTGAGACAGGCACAGGTGAGGCCCTGAGACAAGAAACCTGTCAAGACCGCAATCGCCCCGCAGTGCGTGGGTCAGATGGAGTTCGAGTCCCGCTTCTGCCTTCACACCAGCCCGGATCTCCGCCATCCGGGCCGTTTTCAAATCTTCATGCAACAGATCAGCGAGCCGAACGCCTGAAGCGGTGCCTCGGCTGAGTCATTGTGGATCGTCTGATCATCTGAAACTGCGCTGCCGCTCTGCATTCTGCTGCTCATGGTGTCTGTAAGCAGACTGCTCCCTTAATTCATTCGTTAAGTCAAATGAACCCCTTTTTGATGAGGTCAAGTGACCCCACTCGACAGGGTCTATTAACCCCCACAGAATGAGGTCAGCTGACCCCCCCCCTTGACAAGGTCAAATGACCCCAGTGAATGAGGTCAGCTGACCCCCCTTGACATGGTCTAACAGTCTAACAAAAAGTGTGTTTTATTACTGAACAGTGCGGTTTTCTCTCGGCAAATGAATACTTTTTCACAATGTTCTTCAACACCAATAAAAAAAATTCTAGAAACGCCAAGATATGGATCAGGTGCATGGACTGCGATTCAGAAGATAGATAAGATATTGCAAACAAGCATTAACAGCTTTTTATTTTTGGCATGCAACGGAGATGAAGCGTACGAGGCCATATAAAGCGTTTTGAATTGGTATTACTTTTGTTTCTTCATAAAATTTTCATATTTTTCTATAATGGACCTGTATCTTGCGTCCGTTTAAATTTCATGTGCTATGTATTGCGTAAATAGACCTTCTTATTAGGCCAAAGCAATTTTATTCGTGATGATTTTATTACAAAGTAAAAGGCATAAATGATTTAAGTTGAATGAATTTAGCTGTATTAATTCCGTTTTTTCTTCACATGATAACGTTTGTAGTGTATCTACTATAATGCGAAATTATTTTAGAGAATGTAATTTTTTGTGTTCGTGTGTTTCTTGATTTGCTGATTAAGAATCAATGATAAGAATCTATTGGGTCTGGATTGAGGTGGTTGGCTATGTGGGGCTGGGAGTGGGGGCAGTTGTCCATGGGCAGGAAGAGAAGCGGCAGGGCAGCAGGCAGGAAGGTTCAAGTTGGTTATGAGGGGCAGGGAAAGAGGGGGTGGCCATGAAAGTCAGGGAGTCTGGTGGTTGGCCATGGGAGCAGGGAGAGAGGGGTGGCTATGAAAGCCAGGGAGAGGGGTGCTTGGCCATGGAGGCAGGGAGAGAGGGGTGGCTATGAAAGTCAGGAATTCTGGTGGTTGTCAATAGGGGCATGGAGAGAGGGGGTGGCCATGAGAGGCAGGGAGTGGGGTGGTTGGCCATGGGGCAGGGTGAGAGGGGGTGGCTATGAGGGGCAGGGAGTGGGGTGGTTGGCCATTGGGGCAGGGTGAGAGGGGTGGCTATGAGGGGCAGGGAGTGGGGTAGTTGGCCATTGGGGCAGGGTGAGAGGGGGTGGCTATGAGGGGCAGGGAGTGGGGTAGTTGGCCATTGGGGCAGGGGGCTTGACTTACTTTGACTTAGCTGCAGGGCTGTCCCGGAGGGGACACAGCGGGAAGGCGCGGGCGCCCATTCCGCTAGTCCCTGAACGGCCGACGCGTCGCTATGGACGGAGGGTTGGCGCCGCCCAGGGAGGTCCCCCAGTGTCGCCAGCAGCTATGGTGCTCTCTGGAAAGGAGAGTTCAGCCCTGCGGGTGGCCCGAAGGTAGCGCATGAGCTGATTAAAGTTTTCGGGTTTGCACGCTTCAGTAATAGATGTGTGTGGCCCGAGGTAAGTGAGTCTGGCCCGCGTGAAGGCGGGACAGATGCTGACGAAATGCTCAGCGGTTTCGTCACCTGAGTTGCAGAAACTACAGGTGGCGTTGGTGGCGTTGCCCTGCAGGTACTGGTGCCTGGAGAAGCAGCCGTGACCAGAGAGGGTCATGGTGGCAGCCCGGATGTCTCTGCGCGAGAGGCGCAAGAGGAGCTTCCGGAGCTGGTGAGAGGGCTGAGGGACAGCGCCTCTGGATTGCCTGCAGTTCGTGCGGTTCGCCCAAGTCGAGCGGTGCTGAGTCCTGATCCACGCTTTGATGCGCGAGTCGATGACACAGCCAGGAATCGGGACAAGAGGTTCGGGGCCGAGAGAGGAGCCGGAGGCACCAACTTTTGCAAGGGTGTCAGCCAACTCATTTCCTCGGATCCCCACATGCCCCGGAACCCACTTAAGGGTAATTTTGTTGGCGGAACCCAACACATTGAGGAGTTTGATACAGTCAAGGACTGTAGCAGAGTTGGTGCTGCAGCCACTGATGGCGTGCAAGGCAGCTTGGCTGTCCGAATGGAAAATGATGTTCTTACCAGTAACGCCAGTGGCGAGAAGCTCTGCAGTGCAGGAGCTGATGGCCAGAACTTCATTTTGGAAAACACTGGAGTTGACCCCAGTGTATTGAGCGTGGGTAGCGATGACCCTCCCGTTCAGAAAGATTCCAACACCAAAGCCGGTGTTGGCTGACTGCTTAGAACCGTCGGTGTAGCAATGAAGCTCACCAGGGTTCCAATGGTCATTGATGTTATCGCGCGAGTCGATAGCTACGGAGTAGCGCTGTCTCAGGTTGAGCGTTGAGGCAATGCCATCGGTGAAGACGCGATTGGCCTGACACTCGTTGAGAAAGTTGAGGCACAGATCGCTATGCGGGACAAGGTTCCGCTTAGCAGGTGCTCTCATGTAAATGAATTTGACGCCGGCATCAATTAGACGCCGCGTCGTTCTAGCCGCCTCACCCCTGATGAAGAGGTCAAGAGGCGGAAGATTAAGAAAGGCCCCCATGCCAGCAAAGGGCGTGGACCTGGTGGCGTTGCAGATGAGCCTACACGCTCTGCCTTGGATCGTGTTGAGCAGGTCTGCATGGCTTTTGACCTGGGTAGCGCTAACCCAGACAACAGAGGCGTACGTAATGGCAGGTCTAACTACGGAAGTATAGATCCACCAAAGCCGCTTTGGGGATAGACCCCAAGAAGTGCCAAGTGCTCGTCGGAGCTGGGCCAGGATGGCTGAGGCACGCTTAGCTTTTGCTTTCACGTGGAAGGACCAGTTGAGCCGGTGGTCAAGTGTGACCCCGAGACATCTGGTCTGGTGCGCGAAGGCAATATCTCTGCCGTAGAGCTGCAGAGGACGTATGTTCCAGCGTAGTCTGCTGGTAAACATAATGGCAACGGTTTTGGGCTCAGAGAGTTCCAAACCATTGTCATTGGCCCAGGATTCTGCTTTGCGGATAAAGCTCTGCATCAGATCCCTGAGCGTGCTGGGAGACGGTCCTGCCACAATGGCCGTGACGTCATCAGCATACCCGACTTTGAAGACGGGGTCAGGTCGGGAGTCACTCAGAAGAGCGTCCATGACCAGGTTCCAGAGCGTCGGGGTGAGGACTCCGCCTTGGGGTCCACCCTTACAGACTCTGGTGGAGGCAGTTTGCCCAAGAAGTTGGGCAGTGACCGTACGGTTGGAGATCATGTACATGATCCACCGTATGAGGGTAGCATGAGCTTTGCGATTTTGAAGGGCCCTCTGAAACGCTTCAAAGATAACGTTGTCGAAGGCGCCAACAATGTCAAGAAAGAGAGCCAGGGCGTAACCGTCACCCAGTACCGCCCGTTCAATCTTTTCGACAATCGCATGCAGGGCGCTGTCAGTCGACCTCCCGGTACGGAAGGCGTGCTGATTATTGCTGAGGGGCATCGCTGTCAGCTCGCAGGAGAGCAGCCGCCAGAGAATAAGCCTCTCAGTGAGCTTAAGCATTGCTGACGTTAAGCTAATTGGCCGGAAGGCCTTGACGCTTTGGTAGTCACCCTTCCCAGGTTTGGGAATAAAGACTACTCGAGCTTCAGTCCAGCTTTTGGGAACGTATCCCAGCTGGATAGAGGCCCGCATAAGATTGCGGGTGAGTCTCAGGAACGAGGGTATCTTGGCTGCTTCACGAAGGAGAACAGGGTAGATACCATCAGGTCCAGGAGATTTGAAGGGTTTGAAGGTTCTGACCGCACGAGCGATTAGGTCTTCAGTGACAATGCCCGCCGCTAGGGTGGCTCCATCCATCGAATGGTTGGGCTCCGGTCTAGCAGTAGGTACCCTCGGGAAGAATGTGCTAAGCATATGCTGAAGCACTTCTTCAGGGTCTTTAGTAAGAGAGCCATCATCTTTTTTGATCATGGCTAATTTGGACATTTTGTCCATTGTAAGGGCCTTGACAAGCCTAGAAGTAGGTCTGTCTTGATCCAATTCATTGCAGAATTGGCGCCACTTACATTCCTTGGCCTTGCGCACTTCAGATTTGAAATTGCGGGAGGCTTGCCGGAAAAGCTCCATGTCCTCCGGGTTTCCGGTCTTCATGGCACGGCGATGAAGGCTTTTGGCCTTCCGCCTGAGTTTCCCCAGCTCCGGGTTCCACCACGGCGCCGAGGTCTTGCCTCTGTAGGCGCGAGCAGGACAAGCCGCTTCGTAGGCTGCAATAATGCAACCTGTCAGCGTCTCAGCCATATGATCCACATCCTCGCAGGTCTCAATCGGACGTAAGTCCGTGAGTTCCTGCAGGTGCAGATCAAGGGCAGCCTTGTAGGCCGCCCAATCAGTGTTGCGGATATTGCGTCTCCAAGTGATCGGAGACTGGGTTTTAGTGTCCGCGATATTAAAGGCGATAAAGCAGTGGTCAGACAGGGAGGGCTCCTCAGACCAGACTCTCCACTCCTTGACTCTGTCAAAGAGTCTTGGGGTAACGAGTGTGGCGTCGAGGACCTCGGTCCATCTGCCATTATTAAAGGTAGGAGTGCTGCCGCGGTTGCAGAGCATGAGGTTTGTGTTAGAGATGAGGGCCAGAAGCTCCTCTCCTCTAGTGTTGGTATCTTTGCTGCCCCAGTGCTTGTGGTGCGCGTTGAGGTCGCCCCCTAAGCACAGCTCAGCGTTCTGGGACTCGCAGTACTGCGCAAGGCGCAGTAAACTCTCGGAGCAGGGTCTCTGTCGCCTGGGATATAAACCGAGGCAACAAGACACGTACGCGGAGAGAAATGATTAGATTGGATGACGCAAAGGTCTCCATCAGAGAGATCAGTCCTCAGCCAAGCCTGGAGATGGCTAGCAGCGAGGATAGCCGCTCTAGGGCGGCTGTTCCCGGGCCACACACATAAAAATCAGAGTAGCCAGAGGGAATGTTGGGCAACTTACCGTTGCGCATCCAGGGTTCCTGGATCAGGATGAGGCCTGGCCTGTACAGCTCAGCAATCTTCATCAGATTTACTGACGCAGATACGCAATGCTGTAAATTTATTTGCAGACAGAATGTCGCTCCTTTGGCAGCGTGGAGCTTAGTCATACTGTATTAAATGCAATATCTGGCTAGAGCCCAGGGCCATCAAGGAGACTTGGACAACAGATCGTCCTCGTCCCAGGCCGCTGGGGCTTGACTGGGAGATGGGAGTTGGTCGACGTCCATGGCCTCCTCACCCCCACCGGCCCCCCCAGCAGAGTCCTCAGGCTCCGATGACAGGATGGAGGAAGCTTCCTCACCTGCATCTTTACCTTCAGACCCCACCAAGGTGGCCGAGGAGAGCTCGGATTCCGAAGACCCGGCCTCGTCCTCAACTCCTTCTCCGACTGGCAGGTTTGGTTCCCGGGGCTCGGCCGGAGCCGTTACCGCGGTCGCCGAACTGCTGCTAGCAGAGGGGAGATGCAGCTTTGGCTTTGGGATCGGCTTGCGCCTTTCCTTGGGCCTTAGACTGCGCCCCGCTCTTGCCGGAGATGCCGGGGTTGGCAGTAGCCTTCCCTTTGGCAGACTTTCCTCGGCGCAACTTGAGCTTGAGGGCACCCAGCTGGAAAGAGGATCCATTAGGGTACCGACTCGCCCAAGTGCTGGAAAGGCCGAGGACAATTGAGTTGCCCGTCTCCCCCCTGCGGACTTTACGGTGATACACCAGTCCACTAGCAGGGAGGTCGGGGTTCAGACGCAGTAGGACCCGGCGAATAACGTCTGGTCCAGCTGCGGTGCTCTTAGCAGGGACGAAAACCACATAGGGTATCGTCTTTGGACGCTGGCCCTCGCGAAGAAAAAGAGCTCCGCCAAGGTCAGCATCCAAGGAGACCGTCGGTAGCCGCTGGAGCAGCCGCCGAGCGTCCTCCTCGCTGCTAGGAGCAATAAGAACGAATGTGCTTCGCAGCACCATCCGCTCAACGCCGATGGAGATTCCCTCCTCGACAGTCAGCTCAATCAGATAGGAGTCAACAGCACTCCACACTTTTTGAAGCTGATCAGTGGTCCAGTCCTGGTCGCGACCTTGGATGATCACTCCCGGGATTTTGGCCTTGGCCTTCGCCGCAAAGGTAGCTCCCGAAGGAACCTCCTTGTTGGCAGTGGCCATTTGTTGCGCCGTGGTTTCGGCCTCAGCAGCCGCGGCAGCAGCTCCAGGGAGCGCCGCCGCTGAACTACTGGAGCTTCCACCGGCCGGCCCGCCTGGTTGCCTTGGGACTCCAGTCGCTTCAGCATCCATGGTGGACGCCGCCGCTTTGGCCCCCGCAGCTCCCTTCTTGGCCTGCCTTTTGGCGCGTTGTTTAGCGCGTTTGCGCTCAAGCCGAGCCCGCTGAGCTTCATCGGATCTGCCAGATTTGGCCGGTCCTTTAGGCTCAGAGCTCGCGGTTCCCTTAGATCCACCAGCGGAGCTGGCAGGTCTTAGGGTATTTTGAGTTTGGTAGCTCTGGTCGGATCTGCCAGCAGAGCCAGCCGGTCCTTCCTTTGCCACAGTTGAATCAGTCGGTTGGGATCTGCCAGCAGGGCCGGCCGGTCCTTCGGACTGAGGTTGGGGTTTAGAAGGGTCCCCGTCCCTAGAAATAGCTTGTTTATCCATAGTCGGCTCGAAGGCCATGATAAAAGGTTGGTGGGCTACCCTCAAAGGGGCGCGGTACCCACCCGGCCGCTCCACCTGACCGGGCAGTAGGCCAATAGCACCCTCAAGGCTGGCCCGACACCAGGAGGGGGACCGCTTGCGACCGGACTACTCCCCGGCCTTCCAGCCCATCGGCACGGTCAACACCTTAGGCATTAGAGAGTACGTTGAGCAGTACCACGGCCTGCAGGTTGGCGAGCCAGACCCGCATACCCAAATTCGGCCGAAGCCACTGGATAGGGTCGCCAGCGCCGGAGCCCAGTCTGTCCAGCAGCCCTAGGGACTGCCTTGAACACACGCGGGGACGAGTACCCTGGGTCGACTTGCGAGACAGCGTGGGGGGGGGGGTCTGCGGCTGCCAGAGGCAAATAGAGGGTGCAGACCTCCCACCAGCCTTGACCTGCTGAAGATAGGGGCAGGCGTGAAGCATCGCAGACCTTAGCCCATGGGCCTAGTCTGTCTCATACTTCACTGGCATGCTGAATACGCCTTCGCGTGTTTCTTGATTTGCTGATTAAGAATCAATGATAAGAATCTATTGGGTCTGGATTGAGGTGGTTGGCTATGTGGGGCTGGGAGTGGGGGCAGTTGTCCATGGGCAGGAAGAGAAGCGGCAGGGCAGCAGGCAGGAAGGTTCAAGTTGGTTATGAGGGGCAGGGAAAGAGGGGGTGGCCATGAAAGTCAGGGAGTCTGGTGGTTGGCCATGGGAGCAGGGAGAGAGGGGTGGCTATGAAAGCCAGGGAGAGGGGTGCTTGGCCATGGAGGCAGGGAGAGAGGGGTGGCTATGAAAGTCAGGAATTCTGGTGGTTGTCAATAGGGGCATGGAGAGAGGGGGTGGCCATGAGAGGCAGGGAGTGGGGTGGTTGGCCATGGGGCAGGGTGAGAGGGGGTGGCTATGAGGGGCAGGGAGTGGGGTGGTTGGCCATTGGGGCAGGGTGAGAGGGGTGGCTATGAGGGGCAGGGAGTGGGGTAGTTGGCCATTGGGGCAGGGTGAGAGGGGGTGGCTATGAGGGGCAGGGAGTGGGGTAGTTGGCCATTGGGGCAGGGGGAGAGGGGGTGGCTATGAGGGGCAAGGAGTGGGGTGGTTGATCATGGGGGCAGGGAGAGAGGAGGTGTATACAAAAGTCAGGAAGAGGGGTGGTTAGTCATGGAAGCAGGTAGAGAGGGGGTTGTTTTTATAATTTGGCTGTTTTTTAGCCTGTTCTCTAGTTGCATCGCGTGCATTAAGTTGCTGTTAGTCGGGTGTCGCTGCTAAAAGCGTACAATGATGCGAGTAGCCAATAGTAGTTGGACAGTGGAGATTTCTATCACCGACCCACATTGTCTTGTAGATGGCCAGTACATATAATTTGTCTATCATAATTCTCCTTGGCTACATGTCGTGCTAACATTAGCATATTTGCGTTTAGAGTTTGCCTCAAACTACACGCGGTTGAGCCGAGTTGCACTAATTGAACTTGTGGCTTCAATTTTCTAATATAGCATTGCTGTTTCTCTCGATTCAGTGTTTTTCCTGCACAAGTCGGTGATATTCATTTCGCCTTTTACTGCGCAGATTATCCGAATAGCAATATTCATCTGCTGTTGGCCTTGGCAATAAATCATTAATCGTATTGAACGTCTTTTGTTTAATTGAAGGTGGAAAGTTAAATTTTCCGCCTAAGAGCCTTCGCTCTCAGATGAGCTGAGCTGCTCAAAAACTGAGCAGTGAGGTCTGACAG
Source organism: Macrostomum lignano (assembly GCA_002269645.1). Classification (NCBI taxonomy): domain Eukaryota; kingdom Metazoa; phylum Platyhelminthes; family Macrostomidae; genus Macrostomum; species Macrostomum lignano. The sequence goes on along the minus strand of NIVC01001195.1, from coordinate 245,170 downwards.
TAAGAGTGCGCCGCTAGGAGCATCGGCTGTGTGTATTTTGCCAAGCAGCTCTTGTTTATCCGACTCGAAGCTTTGCTAAAGAAAAATAATAGAAAATAGAAGCATTAGCGTTAATGGGCTGGAAATTCAGCTCGGGGCAGAAGGAGTGCTGGCGTTCTGGGCCTGCATGCGCTCTGCCTGTTGCCTCTTCCGAGCAGCAAAAGGAATAGACGGTTGTAGAAAGATGAAGCTGCTGCTCAGCATCTGTACATTGTCTGACTGCATTTTCACCCAGCAGATCACGTGACCGTTGCATTCATCTTATTGAACTGTCTGCGCGAGCACAACAGCGGGCAGCTTGAGTTGCTGCTGCTGCCAGGGCCTGGATCAGCATCTGGTGCTTTTCCAGGCCAGACAGGTGCTTGTAAACAGCTCAGGTGGAACTCAACTTGTGACAGCCTTGCCGTTTTGCTTTTTGTATTTGGTTGCATGAAGGTCACAGTTTTTTATGTGCAATTACCAATGGCCACAATGCACTACAGCAGTACAGATGTGGCCTATTGACCAGTTACTAGTAGTACTTGTAGAAGTAAAGCTAGTAGTATCGGTAGGTAGTGACATTGGTAGGCAGTGTAGCAGTAGTAGCAGTAGTAGTAGTAGTAGTAGTAGTAGTAGTAGTAGTAATAGTAGTAGTAGTAGTAGCAGTAGTAGTAGTAGTACTAGTAGTACTAGTAGTAGTAGTAGTAGTAGTTAGTAGCAGTAGTAGTAGCAACAGTAGAGTAGTTATAGTAGTAGTAGTAGCAGTAGTAGTAGCAGTAGTAGCAGTAGTAGTAATAGTAGTAGCAGCAGTAGTAGTAGTAGTAGTAGCAGTAGTAGTAGTAGTAGTAGTAGCAGTAGTAGCAGTAGTAGTAGTAGTAGTAGTAGTAGCAGTAGTAGCAGTAGTAGTAGCAGCAGCAATAACAGTTGTAAATGTTTTAAGCCGTAGTAATTTCAAACCAACAACTGAAATGAACAGGCGCTCCCATTAGCCTTGGGCTCTTCAGCCCATAAGCCTGTTAGTTCTGCTAAATTAACACTGCATAGAATTCAAGGCAACGCACCCTTCGCCATCTTTCGATGAGTCTGCATTGCTAGCGTTCTGATAGTTTTGTTTACAATTTTTTTTCAACTCTTTTTAATAGACTCCAAGGCTGCCTTATCGGGAACTGTCACCATTTCATGCGATTCCAGCCTGCTTTCGACTGCGCTTCCTGCGGTTGTCTGCCCCCCCCTCCCCGAGTCCATTTTGAGCGATAGCAGGAAATGTTTTCCCAAGATTGTCGTCTTGAGCTGCGGCTTCGTGGGGGGGATAATGACAGGCAGACAGACAGATAGGCGGCAGACAGACAGACAGGCAGTCAGACAGACAGGCAGACAGACAGACAGGCAGACAGAGACAGACAGGCAGACAGACAGACAGACAGACAGACAGACAGACAGACAGACAGACAGACAGACATTGTAAGCTGCTGAGCACAGGAAGGTGAAAGTGAGCGGCCCCCAGCACAGCAGCCTGCCGTTTGTTTGAGCACCCAGCCCGCCACACGGCCTGAGCAATTCAGAGTCGCCTCTGAGGCGCAAACTCTACAATTCTGTTGACAGCAGAAAAACAGACGGACGGGCAGGTCCTCAACGCCTCCGGCCTGGGCGGCCGCGGCCGGCTTATCTGGTCCTGCGAGTGTCAGTCAGCCCGCGCCATGCGTACGGCGCGGAGCGATTTCCGCTGCGGGGCTCAGCCTTTATTTTTATGCGCGCCCCTCTCTCTTTGCTTGGCCTACCTAGGCCTGCGGCCTGAGCTGTGCAAGGTGGAGGCAGAGGAGAGCCTGTGGAGCTACTTATCTTTCGCCATTCATTCGGCTCTCTTGCCCTGCGCTCATGGCATGCGAGCTGTAGGCAGTGAAAGCAATGCAGTAAGACCCAAGCAGGCCCGAGTTTGCACTTCGAGTGGCTCAGAGACCAGCTTAGAATGAGTCGGGGAGCGCACAGCTGGGTCAGGTCAGCCCGTCACTCAATTCAGTTTGCAACCCTTCCCCCCCAAATTCACCTCAACACGAAGAGAAGGAGTGACAGGCAAAATACATACGCAGATCTGGCTGCAAACAGAGAATCGACGGAGCAGCCCTTGCTCTGCATTTCCATTCACGAATTTCATGTTTTTAGGCTTTTATTTTCAAGCTTTTGTGCAATCAACAGTGGTCAATATATGAATACAAGTTGGCACTAGCCCACGTGGCTTCCACCTCACTCGATCAATAAAACTGACTGCCACCACCTCACCAAATCAATAAAACTGACTGCCACCACCTCACCAAATCAATAAAACTGACTGCCACCACCTCACCAAATCAATAAAACTGACTGCCACCACCTCACCAGATCAATTAAACTGACTGCCACCACCTCACCAAATCAATAAAACTGACTGCCACCACCTCACCAGATCAATAAAACTGACTGCCACCACCTCACCAGATCAATAAAACTGACTGCCACCACCTCACCAAAACAATAAAAATCAATAATCCGGGAAATTAATCTAATTACTGAACTCGTGGGCAAGGACAGCAAGGATGCTGAGCTGCATTTTGTCACTGTATTGCAGTGCCACCCTATCATGCATCTATCCTGTTGTTTTCACAGCCCTAATTACTAACCTTTAAGTCAATTAGCAAGAATTCGTGCCACAAGGAGTAACAATCTCTGCTTTTAAAAAAGCAGACCTGACAATATGCAGTTCTCCACACTTATTCGCTGGCCTGCAAAATTTGGACTGCATTTCTTGCGCCAAGCCGTGCCATTCATGCTCGCATTTCTGCGAAGTTGGAGCTGCATTGCCAGACTCGGGAGGACCGACAGTGCAGCACAGGCTGCACGCCTGCCACCAAGCCTGAGTACTTTCTTTCCTTACTCCAGTGGTTGAGTCACTTTACTGAGCTGGCCCATTGCCCCAGTGCATTGTGACTCTCCTCGCTTACGGCCTAATAAAGCTCGGCAGTTGCGAGCAGCTCGGGGGCCGCCACCCACCCCCACGCGCTGATTTCGCCAGCAAGGGGGGAGGGCAGCGAGAGCCAAGAGAAGGCTACGTCGCCAGCCAATGGCGACCCTGCAGATCGAGAGCTGCTCCGAGCAGCCGCCCCACTCCCCGTTGGACTCAGCCCAGCTAGCACGCAGCCAATGCGTTTGCACCGCGAGGCAGTGGAGAGACAAAGAGGGGAGTCAGAGTGCTCAATGGAGCAGAGCGGGGCCAACCATTTGATAAAAAACAGCGTTCGCACAGCCCAGCAACGCAGCAACACGCCCCCCTCCAAGCCCCGCTATCTCCGCCTCTCGCTCAGCCACTGACACTTTCAATTTTTAAATAAAGCCAAGGCTTGATTAACAACAGACCGATTCCGGGAGGATACAAAGCTCCTGCCGATTCTGCCTCAAGTCTTCATTTCTGCAGACAGCTTGCTTTTTGTGCACTCCGTAAGTATGCTGCCCAGCAACTGGGGACCTGGGAGGCTGGCCTAGCAACTGGGGATCTGGAAGTGGCCCAGCAACTGGGGACCTGGGAGGCTGGCCCAGCAACTGGGGACCTGGGAGGCTGGCCTAGCAACTGGGGATCTGGGAGGCTGGCCTAGCAACTGGGGATCTGGGTGGCTAACCCAGCAACTGGGGATCTGGGTGGCTATCCCAGCAACTGAGGATTTGGGAGGCTGGCCCAGCAACTGAGGATGTGGGATGCTGGCGCAGCAACTGAGGATCTGGGAGGCTGGCCCAGCAACTGAGGATCTGGGAGGCTGGCCCAGCAACTGAGGATCTGGGAGGCTGGCCCAGCAACTGAGGATCTGGGAGGCTGGCCCTGCAAAAACAGAATTATTATTAATTGTAGAGTTTTCTGCAGAAAAAGTTATTGTGGAAAATGTCGGTGTGCGGCTGAGCCGAGGAAGAATCTTTGGTAGTTAATAAATTGCCTCATTCAATCCCATTTCTCGTTCAGGCAGTCGAAGACAGGTTCTGCAAGTTTCAGGCCGAGCGCTCACCACCTGCCCAGCTGCAGCAGCCCACATGTGAACGGCCCGGTGGTAATGCGATCCGACACCAGCGGCACAGAATGGAAGCTGACAGTCGGCAACAAAGATGAAGGAAAAATTACCCAAACTCCACATTCTCGCCTTTCTGCTTGCGGTCGGCGGCCTTCTGGCTCCGGCCGGCACCTCTGCTGATGACATCACCCGGGCCGCGGGCCCCGGCGCCGAGATGGACAGCGACGCGCCCGCCTTTGTGACCAGCGTGCAGGGTGCGGCCTTGGAGATGCAGGGAGGGCAGGGTGTGGCCTTGGAGATGCAGGGAGGGCAGGGTACGGCCTTGGAGATGCACGGAGGGCAAGGTGCGGCCTTGGAGATGCAGGGAGGGCAGGGTGCGGCCTTGGAGATGCAGGGAGGGCAGGGTGCGGCCTTGGAGATGCAGGGAGGGCAGGGTGCGGCCTTGGAGATGCAGGGAGGGCAGGGTGCGGCCTTGGAGATGCAGGGAGGGCAGGGTGCGGCCTTGGAGATGCAGGGAGGGCAGGGTGCGGCCTTGGAGATGCAGGGAGGGCAGGGAGCAGACACAAAGATGCAGGAAGAGCAGGGAGCAGACACAAAGATGCAGGGAGGGCAGGGAGCGGACACAAAGATGCAGGAAGAGCAGGGAGCAGACACAAAGATGCAGGGAGGGCAGGGAGCGGACACAAAGATACAGGAAGAGCAGGTGTGGACACAAAGATGCAGGGAGAGCAGGGAGCGGACATAAAGATGCAGGGAGAGCAGGGAGCAGACAAAAAGATGCAGGAAGAGCAGGGAGCAGACACAAAGATGCAGGGAGAGCAGGGAGCAGACAAAAAGATGCAGGGAGAGCAGGTAGCGGACACAAGGACGCAGGGAAAGAAGACGGAAAGGGTCAGACGCGGAACTGCAAAGAGACTAAAGCAGTTAAAAAAAGCAATTTTTAAATCAGTACTTCCCTTAGCCAATATAGGGCAGGCTGCAAGCTGACACATTGCAAGATTTCCTGCGCGCAAGCAATTTTAGGCCCAGCAGTAAGAGGTGCAGCTCTGTGACCCCAAGCAACCTCTTGGCTTATTTTGAAAGTTCTGCAGCCAAAGTGCCAGCCATTGTTGGCTATCAGGCAGGCGCAGGGAGAGCCAACACTGACGGCTTGGTGTCCCTGAGAGCAGCTGGGGCAATAGCTATCTTTCTTTTGTGCGACCAGCCTCTCTGGCTGTGCTGCTGCGGTGCAACAGCGGGGAGGAAGGGTGGGGCCGCCTCGCACTGCCCCCCAAAAACTAGAAGATGCTCAAGCAAAAGCAAGACTGGCAAGGCAAGGCTTGGAGCTCTGCGCCCAACCCCTACCCCCCCTCCCGTATTCACGCTTGGCTTCTTAAGGCCGCGAGCTCAGGCATGAGCCATAATTTATGCTGCAGAGTGGGGGTGTTGGGCTCAGCTCGGTTCGCTTCTGTCACGCTTCTTTCGCTGAGGCTTTAGCAGGTGGCGGGCAGTCAGCTTTGCCCTTTTCAGGTGGCCTGCGCTGTTCTTTTTGCCAAACTGGCTGGCTGGCTGTGGCTTTGCAGTTGGTTGACTGCAAACTTTTGCTGTTATTAATCCTTAGCGAGTGAATGGCACGCACGCAGAGAGGGCCTGAGGGCTGCGCCCCCTCCAGATCGATAGATGTTAAATATGGCGCTCTCTTCAGAAACGAATGGCAGAAACTCAACTTTTGCCCCCTCTAAAGAGAAGGGGCCCTCACCAAGAGACAGGAGTGCTCACCAAGAGACAGGGGCGCTCAACAAGAGACAGAGGTGCTCAACAAGAGACAGGGGCGCTCAACAAGAGACAGGGGCGCTCAACAAGAGACAGAGGTGCTCAACAAGAGACAGGGGCGCTCAACAAGAGACAGGGGCGCTCAACAAGAGACAGAGGTGCTCACCAAGAGACATGGGTGCTCACCAAGAGACAGAGGCCCTCACCAAGAGACAGAGGTGCTCACCAAGAGACATGGGTGCTCACCAAGAGACAGAGGCCCTCACCAAGAGACAGAGGTGCTCACCAAGAGACATGGGTGCTCACCAAGAGACAGAGGCCCTCACCAAGAGACAGAGGTGCTCACCAAGAGACATGGGCCCTCACCAAGAGACAGAGGTGCTCACCAAGAGACATGGGTGCTCACCAAGAGACAGAGGCCCTCACCAAGAGACAGAGGTGCTCACCAAGAGACATGGGTGCTCACCAAGAGACAGAGGCCCTCACCAAGAGACAGAGGTGCTCACCAAGAGACATGGGCCCTCACCAAGAGACAGAGGTGCTCACCAAGAGACATGGGTGCTCACCAAGAGACAGAGGCCCTCACCAAGAGACAGAGGTGCTCACCAAGAGACATGGGTGCTCACCAAGAGACAGAGGCCCTCACCAAGAGACAGAGGTGCTCACCAAGAGACATGGGCCCTCACCAAGAGACAGAGGTGCTCACCAAGAGACATGGGTGCTCACCAAGAGACAGAGGCCCTCACCAAGAGACAGAGGTGCTCACCAAGAGACATGGGCCCTCACCAAGAGACAGAGGTGCTCACCAAGAGACAGGGCTGCTCACCAAGAGACATGGGTGCTCACCAAGAGACAGAGGTGCTCACCAAGAGACAGAGGTGCTCACCAAGAGACATGGGTGCTCACCAAGAGACAGAGGTGCTCACCAAGAGACATGGGTGCTCACCAAGAGACAGAGGCCCTCACCAAGAGACAGAGGTGCTCACCAAGAGACATGGGCCCTCACCAAGAGACAGAGGTGCTCACCAAGAGACAGGGCTGCTCACCAAGAGACATGGGTGCTCACCAAGAGACAGAGGTGCTCACCAAGAGACAGAGGTGCTCACCAAGAGACATGGGTGCTCACCAAGAGACAGAGGTGCTCACCAAGAGACAGAGGTGCTCACCAAGAGACAGGGCTGCTCACCAAGAAACATGGGCCCTCACCAAGAGACAGGAGTGCTCACCAAGAGACAGGGGCGCTCAACAAGAGACAGGGGCGCTCAACAAGAGACAGAGGTGCTCACCAAGAGACAGGGGCGCTCAACAAGAGACAGGGGCGCTCAACAAGAGACAGAGGTGCTCACCAAGAGACATGGGTGCTCACCAAGAGACAGAGGCCCTCACCAAGAGACAGAGGTGCTCACCAAGAGACATGGGTGCTCACCAAGAGACAGAGGCCCTCACCAAGAGACAGAGGTGCTCACCAAGAGACATGGGTGCTCACCAAGAGACAGAGGCCCTCACCAAGAGACAGAGGTGCTCACCAAGAGACATGGGCCCTCACCAAGAGACAGAGGTGCTCACCAAGAGACATGGGTGCTCACCAAGAGACAGAGGCCCTCACCAAGAGACAGAGGTGCTCACCAAGAGACATGGGTGCTCACCAAGAGACAGAGGCCCTCACCAAGAGACAGAGGTGCTCACCAAGAGACATGGGCCCTCACCAAGAGACAGAGGTGCTCACCAAGAGACATGGGTGCTCACCAAGAGACAGAGGCCCTCACCAAGAGACAGAGGTGCTCACCAAGAGACATGGGTGCTCACCAAGAGACAGAGGCCCTCACCAAGAGACAGAGGTGCTCACCAAGAGACATGGGCCCTCACCAAGAGACAGAGGTGCTCACCAAGAGACATGGGTGCTCACCAAGAGACAGAGGCCCTCACCAAGAGACAGAGGTGCTCACCAAGAGACATGGGTGCTCACCAAGAGACAGAGGCCCTCACCAAGAGACAGAGGTGCTCACCAAGAGACATGGGCCCTCACCAAGAGACAGAGGTGCTCACCAAGAGACATGGGTGCTCACCAAGAGACAGAGGCCCTCACCAAGAGACAGAGGTGCTCACCAAGAGACATGGGTGCTCACCAAGAGACAGAGGCCCTCACCAAGAGACAGAGGTGCTCACCAAGAGACATGGGCCCTCACCAAGAGACAGAGGTGCTCACCAAGAGACATGGGTGCTCACCAAGAGACAGAGGTGCTCACCAAGAGACAGGGCTGCTCACCAAGAGACATGGGTGCTCACCAAGAGACAGAGGTGCTCACCAAGAGACAGAGGTGCTCACCAAGAGACATGGGTGCTCACCAAGATACAGAGGTGCTCACCAAGAGACAGAGGTGCTCACCAAGAGACAGGGCTGCTCACCAAGAGACATGGGCCCTCACCAAGAGACAGAGGTGCTCACCAAGAGACAGGGCTGCTCACCAAGAGACAGAGGTGCTCACCAAGAGACAGGGCTGCTCACCAAGAGACAGGGGTGCTCACCAAGAGACAGGGGTGCTCACCAAGAGATAGGGGTGCTCACCAAGAGACAGAGGTGCTCACCAAGAGACAGGGCTGCTCACCAAGAGACAGAGGTGCTCACCAAGAGACAGGGCTGCTCACCAAGAGACAGAGGTGCTCACCAAGAGACAGGGCTGCTCACCAAGAGACATGGGTGCTCACCAAGAGACAGGGCTGCTCACCAAGAGACATGGGTGCTCACCAAGAGACAGGGCTGCTCACCAAGAGACAGGGGTGCTCACCAAGAGACAGGGGTGCTCACCAAGAGATAGGGGTGCTCACCAAGAGACAGGGGTGCTCACCAAGAGACAGGGCTGCTCACCAAGAGACAGAGGTGCTCACCAAGAGACAGGGCTGCTCACCAAGAGACAGAGGTGCTCACCAAGAGACAGGGCTGCTCACCAAGAGACATGGGTGCTCACCAAGAGACAGGGCTGCTCACCAAGAGACATGGGTGCTCACCAAGAGATAGGGGTGCTCACCAAGAGACAGGGGTGCTCACCAAGAGACAGGGGTGCTCACCAAGAGATAGGGGTGCTCACCAAGAGACAGAGGTGCTCACCAAGAGACAGGGCTGCTCACCAAGAGACAGAGGTGCTCACCAAGAGACAGGGCTGCTCACCAAGAGACAGAGGTGCTCACCAAGAGACAGGGCTGCTCACCAAGAGACATGGGTGCTCACCAAGAGACAGGGCTGCTCACCAAGAGACATGGGTGCTCACCAAGAGACAGGGGTGCTCACCAAGAGACATGGGTGCTCACCAAGAGACAGGGCTGCTCACCAAGAGACAGGGGTGCTCACCAAGAGACAGGGGTGCTCACCAAGAGATAGGGGTGCTCACCAAGAGACAGGGGTGCTCACCAAGCGACATGGCTGCTCACCAAAGAGACATGGGTGCTCACCAAGAGACAGGGCTGCTCACCAAGAGACAGGGCTGCTCACCAAGAGACAGGGCTGCTCACCAAGAGACAGGGGTGCTCACCAAGCGACATGGCTGCTCACCAAAGAGACATGGGTGCTCACCAAGAGACAGGGCTGCTCACCAAAGAGACATGGGTGCTCACCAAGAGACATGGGTGCTCACCAAGAGACAGGGCTGCTCACTAAAGAGACATGGGTGCTCACCAAGAGACAGGGGTGCTCACCAAGAGACAGGGGTGCTCACCAAGAGACAGGGTGCTCACCAGGACACTGGCGCCCCTTGGGGTTCGGAGTCCGGGGTTCGAACCCCCTTATCGCAAGACTTGTGACCCAGACGCGAGCTCTGCCTTGACTTGCAGGCCTGGTCGAGGCCAAGCTGGGCTCCGCGTTTTCCCAGGACGGCCTGCGGAACTTCAGCCGCATCGCGGTGCCGCAGAACAAAAATGTCCGGTTTGTCTACGTGGCCGCTCAGTGAGTTCATTTCTGACTGTTTGCTGGATTAGATGATCGATTTTGCAAGTTATATGATTTTGAAAAGCAATTTAATCTAATGAAATCGAGTTGATTGACACCTTCGCAGAAATCAGGTGGTCCGCCTGTCCCTGGAACCGTTTGAGTTGGAAAAGCGAGTCACCTGGTCGACCGGCACAACGGATAAGACCCTGCTGCAGCAGTGCCACATCAGGGGCATCTCAATGGTAGGTGGACTGGTCAATTGAATCATGGTATATTGAATCGCGACTCACAAAAGCTTTTAAGTATAAATATACTATCTTAGCACTATTGGTTCACGCGAATCCCCTTGTTAGACCTGATAATCTCCTTGTTAGACTTGATAATCTCCTTGTTAGACACGAGAATCTCCTTGTTAGACACGAGAATCTCCTTGTTAGACACGAGAATCTCCTTGTTAGACACGAGAATCTCCTTGTTAGACACGAGAATCTCCTTGTTAGACCTGATAATCTCCTTGTTAGACCTGATAATCTCCTTGTTAGACACGAGAATCTCCTTGTTAGACACGAGAATCTCCGTGTTAGACCTGATAATCTCCTTGTTAGACACGAGAATCTCCGTGTTAGACACGAGAATCTCCGTGTTAGACACGAGAATCTCCTTGTTAGACACGAGAATCTCCTTGTTAGACACGAGAATCTCCTTGTTAGACACGAGAATCTCCTTGTTAGACACGAGAATCTCCTTGTTAGACACGAGAATCTCCTTGTTAGACCTGATAATCTCCTTGTTAGACTTGATAATCTCCTTGTTAGACACGAGAATCTCCTTGTTAGACACGAGAATCTCCTTGTTAGACACGAGAATCTCCTTGTTAGACACGAGAATCTCCTTGTTAGACCTGATAATCTCCTTGTTAGACCTGATAATCTCCTTGTTAGACACGAGAATCTCCTTGTTAGACACGAGAATCTCCGTGTTAGACACGAGAATCTCCGTGTTAGACACGAGAATCTCCTTGTTTGACATGGAATAATATTGTCAGGCCCTGTGTTCGCCAGAACTCAGAATCAGCTCAGAATCCGCAAGAAGTCTCCCCCACCCAACCGCAGACTGACTGCTCCAACAATCACGTGTTCGAACTGCTCATCAGCAAGGAGAAGCTGCTGGTCTGCGGCACCGTGGACGGCCGATTCAACTGCTCGCTGCGCCAGGTGATGCAGCCGGACCACTCGCTGGATTCCTTCGGTGTACAGCTGGGCAACACGGACAACCGCCTGGCGAAGGCCATGACCATGGAGGACAGGAATGTGTACATCGGGGCCTACCTGACCAGCGGCACTGACCCGGCCCTGTATCGGTCCAGTCTGAGCACTGACGAGCCAGCGGTGAGAACAAGCAACGAAGTGCAACAGTCTCGGACCTTGAAACCGATCTATCGTGAGTTGAATATGCGAGTAGCATGAATGTACTTTTGCATGTCATGCCGTGAATCTAAGATTCGAAAATAAGATTCGAGCACGCCTAATTGCCCTGGTGTATTCGCAGAGCCGGCAAAGTTCATCAGCGTCCACATCATCGGAGACTACGCGTATTACTTCTTCCAAGAAAACTTCGAAGAAATGTCCACCTGCGGCGCGAAATCGCAAGTAAGTTTTCTTGTTCTGAGTTTAGCAGTCGAACCTTTTCTATTTATAACAATAGGGCAATTCTGGTCACGTGTTTTCTCTGAGCCAGTAGCGACAAACGCACCGCGAGATTCCCAAGGTCACTCTTAAAAGAAGTGATACGTGACTTAGAATGTATACTGCCCGCCTCTCTCGTGTACATTGCCGCTCCAATGTACACCACCTCTCCGTCCCCTTCTGCCCCACCCCCAGCGCATAATCAGCCGCGTGGCCCGCATGTGCAAGTCTGACCCCGGCTACGGCTTCTACTGGCTGTCCTTCTCCAAGAGCCGCCTGATCTGCGCCCAGGGCGGCAATTGGGTGCGGCCGGACGGTCCCGGGGACGAGGAGAGCTCCGCCTTCTACTACGACCTGCTGCAGGACACCTACGTGACGGACACGCACATCTACGGGCTGTTCACCGCGGCAAAGTGAGACCTGGGACACGCGGATCATCATTATTTTATCATTTACTGTCGAGTCCTCCAAGTGCACTCGTACATGTACTTTAAAATTTCAGAAGCGGCATCAAGGCCAGCGCAATCTGCGGCTTCCCGATTTCGACATTCAACAAAGTGTTTGGCGACCAGACAGTCCGAATCAAGCACTGGGACTATCGGAAGGGCGACGTGCCTTACGCCTATTTCACTGACGCCAGAGACCGCTACAACAGATCGGATGTGAGTGCGGCTGCAGGTAGAGCAAAAAGTAGAACAAGAGTAGAGCAATTAGTAGAACAGGGGAGGAAGAGCAAGTGGCGGTGCCGCCAGTCGCTAACTTGCCGAACTTTGAACCTTGCAGTGCTCAAACCTGAGGCTTCGGCAAGACGAGATCGCCACCTACACCAGCAACAACCGGTTCTACTTCCTCAAATCCGCGCGGGTCATCCAGGACACCAACGAGCCTTTGGCGGCCGGCAGGGAGAACTGGCGCCGCCTGCTGGTGACCCGCGTGCCCAGCAGCCAGCCGGACTTCCAGCACACCGTGGCCTTCGTGGTCACCGAGTCGGATTCGATAAAGAAGATCATTCTGTCAGCTGGCAGCCGCTGCGTCCTCGAGGAGATGCAGCTGGACAAGAGTCTGGACGGGCGCATCAACGACATCCAGCTGACGCAGACGGGCGAGCACCTAATCGTGTCCACCAGCAGCCGCGTGCTGCGACTCCCCACCAGCCGCTGCGGCCGCCACGCTCTGCGGACCTCCTGCCTGGCTGCCAGGGACCCGCACTGCGGCTGGAACCGCGCCGCCTTCGCCTGCACCGTGCGGCCGGCCAACACTGACCAGTGGGAGCAGGACATCAGCCCGCAGCACGGCCGCGTCTGCCCGGACCGCAGCGTGCCCATCGACGGCGGCTGGTCCGACTGGCGCCCCTGGCAGCGGTGCCAGCCGCCAAGAGGCAGCGGCGGTGGCAGTGGCAGCGTCTGTCAGTGCCGCCTGCGGCTCTGCGACAATCCGGCGCCCAACAACGGCGGCAGGCAGTGCGGGAAATTCCACGATCTGCTCAGCGAGGTGCAGACAGCCAACTGCTCGGTTGATGGCGGCTGGAGCGCCTGGGACGCTTGGAGCTCCTGCCCGACCTGCCGAGCATCCCGGGGCCGGCCGGACACTCGGGAGCGAACCCGGACCTGCTCGCAGCCGCGGCCAGCCCACGGCGGTGCTCCGTGCGAGGGGCCACCCGGCCAGACGGAGGTTTGCGACGTGCCCGACTGCAAAGGTGCGATGAGATGAGGATAATTTGGGATAATGTGGGATGAGCTGGGATGAGCTGGGATGAGCTGAGATGAGCTGGGATGAGCTGGGATGAGCTGGGATGAGCTGAGATGAGCTGGGATGAGCTGGGATGAGCTGGGATGAGCTGGGATGAGCTGGGATGAGCTGGGATGAGCTGGGATGAGCTGGGATGAGCTGGAATGAGCTGGGATGAGCTGGGATGAGCTGGGATGAGCTGGGATGAGCTGGAATGAGCTGGGATGAGCTGGAATGAGCTGGGATGAGCTGGGATGAGCTGGGATGAGCTGGAATGAGCTGGGATGAGCTGGGATGAAAGTGTACAATTGTGAATAATTTGTAGCACCAGATCCAACAGTTCGATTGAAACTTCGGATGCAGTAATTGTCTCAAGTGCAGTTGTAAAAAAAGCTTGAGCTCGGGCGAGAGGCGCTCAGAGGCCTGCCATCCGAGTTTCACTCGGCAGGTTTAAGAGCAGCTGCTGATGTCACGCACGCCTCGCCAAATGCCAGTTTTTACTGTTCTGTTCTTGGTTTTTTATTATAATCGAGACAGCGGGCAGAAGCGAAGGCGAGGACCGCCATTGTCTTCTGCTTGGCTGGCAGATCAGCGCCCATTGTCCACTGGCTGCTGCTTTTTGTCGTTTTATTGCTTCTGCCGTCTCGCGGCCTTCTCGGAGCCCAGTTTGTTTATTTATTCATCTGGAGCGGGCCAAACTGCTGCGAGCCTGGGATCATTTGAAAGCTCCTGTTTAATTTAATTGTAACAGCCTGACGGATCTTTGGTTGGGTCAGAGTTAATTACCCATCAGGGCGATAAGCGACAAATCAAGACATCATGACCCCACTAATCATCATGACCCTTCCACCCCATTATGACCCACTAAATTTCGAATGAAGGAAATTATCGAAAACTTTCAATGGTGCATCAACAAATTAATCCAGACGTGCACCTGCCAGTGAACGGCACGTGGAGCCCATGGAGCGAGTGGAGCAGCTGCAGTCGGCTTTGCGGCGGCGGCCAGTCAAAGCGAGTCCGGTTCTGCCGGGAGCCGGTGAACGGCGGCCTGCCCTGCGTTGGCGACTCCAAGGAATGGCGCGACTGCAATACGGCGCCCTGTCTGGCTGGTGAGAGACGCATGGTTTGGGGCAGGGGTGGAGTTGGGGGTAGGAATGGGCGGAGAGTGTCGTGTGGGTAGGAATGGGCGGAGTGTCGTGTGGGTAGGAATGGGCGGAGAGTGTCGTGTGGGTAGGAATGGGCGGGGAGTGAGGTGGGGGTTGGAATGGGCAGGGAGTGAGGTGGGGGTAGAAATGAGCAGGGAGTGAGGTGGGGTAGGAATGGGCAGGGAGTGAGGTGGGGGTAGGAATGGGCAGGGAGTGAGGTGGGGTAGGAATGGGCGGGGAGTGAGGTGGGGTAGGAATGGGCGGGGAGTGAGGTGGGGGTAGGAATGGGCGGGGAGTGAGGTGGGGTAGGAAAGGGCGGGGAGTGAGGTGGGGTAGGAATGGGCGGGGAGTGAGGTGGAGTTTACGAGCCGTACCAAGCCATTTCGATTGCAAATGATAGCAACTCCATTTAAAATCTTTGTCCAACAGTGCAAAAAGTGCAACAGACGGGCTGGATTCGAACAGCGGACCGCAGCTCAGCCACAGACCAGCCGGTGTGGCAGCAGATGGTGGCGGACTGCAGGGCCTACGCAGCCGAATCCGGCGAGTACCGGGTGAAGCTGAGCCTTAGCAACCGGACACAGGTGTGCGATTCGGCAGCCCAGTGCGCCTCTCAAGGTAAGCGTGACTGTGGCGCCAATGGCCCCTTTTCCCGAAAGCAACCCAGCTGGCCCAGTTACATGACTTGCGCTGAATTGCTTGACGTGTTTTCTGTTGCTGTTAAACAGAACTCCGCTGCAGCGCACCAGGCAGGGACAGGCTGAAGAAAAACAAAAGGTTTAGAAGTGCCTTCGTTGGCTCTCTTGTCAAAGCCTTCAACTTGCGCGCTCTCCCTGCCTCCCAATATTGCTCACGCATTCGAGCAGCTCAAAGCGAGCATAGAGAAAGAGAGATGCAGAGCGCAAGCCCCTCTCGAGCAAGCAGAGGTCAGCTCAGAGGCTGCCTGCAGCCAACAGCCTTTCATATTTTTTATCAAACTCAAATTTTGCATTTGCGCAGGCAGCCCCCCCCCCCTCTGCATCTCTCGGTGCCGTGGCGACCGCGCACTCGCTGAGGCCGCCCCAGCCACTTGTTTATAGCGACAGGAGGGCAGGACTGAGAGCTGTTCATTCACAATGGCTGCCCAACCCAGCGCCAGCCTAGGCTAGCAGACATTGCCTGTAAATAAAGAAGCTTTCCCTCCTTCATTGTGGACTGCCCGGGCCCTACGCGTCCGCCGAGTCCATTTATTGAGAACGCGATGAACTGCATGAGATTGGCCATGCTGGCCATTAAATATACAGCCTGCACTGCTTCCCGGATGAGGGTGCTCAGGCTTCAGGACGCTTGTGCAATGGGTTTTTATTCTTTCGGTCATTGCTGCACTAGCCACCAGTGCCCTCTACAAGTTAAGCGCAGTTGGCTGCGGTTAGTTAGACTTCTTACGTCTCAACCGCTCCAATGGCGCCCCCTGAAAAAACTGGCACCCCTCAAACAAAATGGCGCCCTGTCAAATGAAATGGCGCCCTGTTAAACGAAATGGCGCCCTCTCAAATGAAATGGCGCGCCCTCAAATGAAATGGCGCCCTCTCAAATGAAATGGCGCACCCTCAAATGAAATGGCGCGCCCTCAAATGAAATGGCGCGCCCTCAAATGAAATGGCGCACCCTCAAATGAAATGGTGAGCCCTCAACTGAAATGGCGCACCCTCAAATGAAATGGCGCGCCCTCAACTGAAATGGCGCGCCCTCAAATGAAATGGGGCGCCACTTCTCCCAGTCGACTGTCAACGTACCGTACGTGAGCCCGCAGACACTGGAGTGCTCGTATGTAGGCGCAAATCTATTTCAAAATTCTTCATCAACTCAAACGATGCCTCATCCTCTGCAGCCGCCAGCAGCGTCAGCGTCAACGGGAACTGGGGCGCCTGGAGCAGCTGGACGGCCTGCAGCAGCTCCTGCGGGAGCGGCTTCCGGCAGCGGCACCGAGAGTGCGACAACCCACCACCCAGCGGCTCCGGCAGCTACTGCAGCGGCGGCGAGGCCAAGCAGATCGAAAGTTGCACCCAACAGCCCTGTCGACTACGTGAGTGCCCGGGAGTGCCTGGGTCGGATCTGCCTGGGTCGGAGTGCCTGGGTCGGAGTGCCTGGGTCGGAGTGCCTGGGTCGGAGTGCCTGGGTCGGAGTGCCTGGGTCGGAGTGCCTGGGTCGGAGTGCCTGGGTCGGAGTGCCTGGGTCGGAGTGCCTGGGTCGGAGTGCCTGGGTCGGAGTGCCTGGGTCGGAGTGCCTGGGTCGGAGTGCCTGGGTCGGAGTGCCTGGGTCGGAGTGCCTGGGTCGGAGTGCCTGGGTCGGAGTGCCTGGGTCGGAGTGCCTGGGTCGGAGTGCCTGGGTCGGAGTGCCTGGGTCGGAGTGCCTGGATCGGAGTGCCTGGGTGCCTGGTTGGAGTGCCCGGGTCGGAGTGCCTGGATCGGAGTGCCTGGGTCGGAGTGCCTGGGTCGGAGTGCCTGAGTCGGAGTGCCCGTTTCGGAGTGCCTGGGTCGGAGTGCCCGGGTCGGAGTGCCCGGGTCGGAGTGCCCGGGTCGGAGTGCCCGGGTCGGAGTGCCCGGGTCGGAGTGCCCGGGTCGGAGTGCCCGGGTCGGAGTGCCCGGGTCGGAGTGCCCGGGTCGGAGTGCCCGGGTCGGAGTGCCCGGGTCGGAGTGCCCGGGTCGGAGTGCCCGGGTCGGAGTGCCCGGGTCGGAGTGCCCGGGTCGGAGTGCCGGGTCGGAGTGCCCGGGTCGGAGTGCCTGGGTCGGAGTGCCCGGGTCGGAGTGCCCGGGTCGGAGTGCCCGGGTCGGAGTGCCCGGGTCGGAGTGCCCGGGTCGGAGTGCCCGGGTCGGAGTGCCCGGGTCGGAGTGCCCGGGTCGGAGTGCCCGGGTCGGAGTGCCCGGGTCGGAGTGCCCGGGTCGGAGTGCCCGGGTCGGAGTGCCCGGGTCGGAGTGCCCGGGTCGGAGTGCCCGGGTCGGAGTGCCCGGGTCGGAGTGCCCGGGTCGGAGTGCCCGGGTCGGAGTGCCCGGGTCGGAGTGCCCGGGTCGGAGTGCCCGGGTCGGAGTGCCCGGGTCGGAGTGCCCGGGTCGGAGTGCCTGGTTGGAGTGCCTTCACTGGAGTTGCAGTGAGCATGATTAAATATTGGGAAATGAGTACTCGGGATTTTGATGCCGGAAGCGAACTTCCCACGCGCTGACTTTCCCTCCCACCCCTCTCTCTCTCCGCTGGATACAGCCGAATGGGGCGCCTGGGGCTGCTGGAGCGACTGCCAGAACCCGGGCACCGGCGGCGGCGCGGGCTGCGGTACCGGCAAGCAAGTGCGCCTGCGCACCTGCCAGGTGAACGGAGCTCCGGTGGGACCGTCCGAGGCGGGCAGCGCCGCGCACTGCCCGCGGAGGCGAGCGCCGAAGAGCGAGAGTGCTCGCTTCAACCCTGCGACTGTGAGCCTACCAGGGTGACTTCTTCAACTGGCGAACATGCAAAATTTGAATGAATATTTTTCCCGACCCAAGACTGTCTGCGGCAGAAACCCCGGGTTCGAAGAGGATCCGGCCATCTTTTGGCCATAGACATCCTCAGCGGGCCGCCTGACTGTAACGCTGAACCCTCCAACCCATTGCAGACCTCTCCGAGTGGTCGGCCTGGGGCCCGTGCAAAAACAAGGTGCGCTTCCGAACCCGCAAGTGCACCCTGCCGCCCGTGTCCTCCCTGATGACCACCCACTGCCGCGGCAATCTGGAGCAGGCCGAGGTCTGCAGCCCCTCAGCCAGCAAGTCAGGGGAGCCCCCAGACGCTGTGCTGCCGGCAACCGAGGAGCCGCCAAAAGAGAAGTTGACCACCTCGGCCGCAGTGCTGGACGCCAGCGAACTCAGCCTGGCCTACCCGACCGTGGGCGCGGTGGCTGCCGCCTGGATTCTGTCCCTCGCCCTGACCGCCTGCATCGCATTTTCAGCTGCCTTCTGCTGCTACAAGCGCCGCCTGGCCGCCTGCAGGGACTCCGTAAAGCAGCTGCAGAAGCAGCTGGACCTGCTGAAGACGTCCACCTCCGCTCAGATTCTGCCGCCGCAGCTCCCGTCAACGTCTCTGCAGAGGCCGCAGCAGCAGCAGCAGCCGCAGCAGCCCCACAGAGCCGAGCTCGACATGCCGGGGTACTACAGCATCGGCCCCAGGGACACCTGCTCGACCGGCATCGACCCACAGCCGCCGCTGCCCCTGCTGCCGCCGATGGATCCGGACAGCAGCCTGAACCTCGGCACCGGGATGGCCATGGCGATGACGCCAATCAATTCGCGGCCCCGCCGGGAGCTGCTCAGCCGGTCGCACTCAACCAACGAGTCGTCCAGGCAGCAGCGGCCGGCGGCTCACCGGCTGAACCAGCAGCCGCGGCCGCAGCAGCAGCTCCAGCACGCGGATCTCGGCTATCTAACGGTGCAGCACCCGCCGCTGGCTGCCGCAGCCCCATATGGCACCTACGAGAGGGCGCAGCTGCACCAGCAGCCGCAGCAGCCGCGGCCGCAGCTGAATGTCTACGTCACCCAGGGCAGTCACCCGCCTGACGAATATCTGTCCCACCACCGCCGCCGCCACCACCACTACCAGCAGCAGCAGCAGCCGGACCAGCCAGATGAGTTCGTTCACGAGTCCAGCTCGCTAATGAGGCACCACCTGTCTCAGCAGCAGCAGCAGCAGCCGCAGACTCTTCTACTTTATCCAGACAGTGAGCAGCACTTTGCTACAATGCCTCTCCAGCACCAGCAGCAGCAGCACAACCAGCACCAGCACCAGCTCTGGCCAGAAGCCACACTCGAGCCGCAACGAATGCGAATGCACAGGCAGCTCTCTGAGCAGCCTCAGCGTCAGCATCGGCAGTACCAGACTCAGCCCCAGCACCAGCACCAGCCCCAGGAGTCAGCGTCATCAGCAGCTTACAGCGAATTCCAACGCCGCGTTCAGAGACACCTGGACAACTGAACTCTGTGACCGAAGCCGGGCAGCGCCGGTGCGGCAGGTCCAATGGAGTTGCGGCTCAAAAGCATTTAAATCTCCCAGGCTGGCGTTGCGATAGCCAGCTGCTGCTGCCGGCTCTGCGCATCTTTTTCTTAAGCTGCAGCACTGCGCACTGAACTTGCTCTCCATCAGCCATTAGTCACCTCTGCTAAACCGTGTTTGCCATTCTGTACTTGAACCTCTTCTTGTGCGAACTATTTTTTAATCGACCGCTCTCATCGCTCTCATGCCGGTTACAAAATAGCGAATTATGTTATTAGTTTGTTCTGTACTCGAACTCTACCTACGCTCGGCTGTAGTTTTTTTTGTTTAAACTCGCGTTGCACAGGCGTCATTTGAGCTCAGTTTTAATGCCTTCATTTTTGGCATTTCGTTAACGCCTCTCAACTTAGCTGCTGCTCATTGCTGCTCATCAAAGGAGTTTCTCATTCGCGTGGAATCCCACAGCCTGCCTTTGACAGACCGGCTCCGTTCTGTTGCGCCTTCATTTTAGCCGCTTCCAGTTGCTCCGAATGTCGCCTTCCTCGAATTCGTCACTGCCAAGACCGCACAGCCTCCCTCCGGGGCGGCGCGACCCGCCCCCCGCCTCACCAGATGAACCGACGGTGCGGCCCCGCAGGACCGCGGGAACTCGCCGCAGAAGCTCACGCACAGCCCCAGTAGCGCTCGCACTCAGAGAGACCCTCGCGAATTTACAATTCACAGCCTCCGAGCCCCATCATCTCCCTCGCTGATTTGGCAGCAGCGAAATGCATTTTCATTTGTTGTTACCTGATTGCTGTTAGAACTCCGTGCGGCCCACTCCCGTTCGCCCGATCGTCCGCCTGCTTGCTGACACAAATCGTCCAATTTCTGTAGAACTGTTCTTTTGTCTTCTAGGAGAAGGAAGTAGTGAAGATTAACAGTTATTATTATATATAAAGACAGGAAATGCGGACCCAATTTGTTCTTCGTATTGCCTTTTTTCTACTTGGAGCACTTTTTTCCATTGCTTTATTTGGCGTTTTAATTAGTTTCCGAGCTCTCACTGGCTCAAGCCAGAGTTAGCTTCGCGTTCTAGCTCGTAGTGTGCAGCCCCGACACCTCGGGACAGCTCAGCTGTCCTCGCATAGTGCGGTGGGGCCCGCGGAGCGTTGGCGCAGCAAACACGGCCGCCAGGTTCCTGCGGAGAACACAAAACAGCTGTGGGCTCGCTGGGCAACTGCCGACCTCACACAGGCGGGCCTCGCAAACACATGAGCGGGCCGACATTGAAAGTGAGAAGAGAGGGAAAGAGAGAGAGAGAGAGAGAGAGAGAGAGAGAGAGAGAGAGAGAGAGAGAGAGAGAGAGAGAGAGAGAGAGAGAGAGAGAGTCGGGAGAAGGCTCGGGTGCTCTCGGAACCACAGGGCCGAATTGTTTTAGGCGAGTGTGGGCGGGAGCCAAGGCGATGCAGCTGTGCAGCTGCTCACGCCAGGCTGGAGAACTGCAAGGGTCATCAAACTCATTTGTGGCATTCCATGGCTGCCGTAGGCGCTGCTGAACTCTATGGAATATTAGTACCCCATGGCTGCCGTAGGCGCTGCTGAACTCTATGGAATATTAGTACCCCATGGCTGCCGTAGGCGCTGCTGAACTCTATGGAATATTAGTACCCCATGGCTGCCGTAGGCGCTGCTGAACTCTATGGAATATTAGTACTCCATGGCTGAACTCTGCTGAACTCTATGGAATATTAGTACTCCATGGCTGAACTCTGCTGAACTCTATGGAATATTAGTACCCCATGGCTGCCGTAGGCGCTGCTGAACTCTATGGAATATTAGTACCCATGGCTGCCGTAGGCGCTGCTGAACTCTATGGAATATTAGTACTCCATGGCTGAACTCTGCTGAACTCTATGGAATATTAGTACTCCATGGCTGAACTCTGCTGAACTCTATGGAATATTAGTACCCCATGGCTGCCGTAGGCGCTGCTGAACTCTATGGAATATTAGTACCCCATGGCTGCCGTAGGCGCTGCTGAACTCTATGGAATATTAGTACTCCATGGCTGAACTCTGCTGAACTCTATGGAATATTAGTACTCCATGGCTGAACTCTGCTGAACTCTATGGAATATTAGTACTCCATGGCTGAACTCTGCTGAACTCTATGGAATATTAGTACTCCATGGCTGAACTCTGCTGAACTCTATGGAATATTAGTACTCCATGGCTGAACTCTGCTGAACTCTATTGCGGCATTGCTGCTTTATTGGCCAAAATCGAACAGCCCAGAATAAAAAAAGTGCGAACAGAAATGCCAAAATTGAGACGAAAGAAAATCTAAAGCGAGGTCTCTACTTGCCGATCTGGGTAGTTGGTCGGGTTTAATTTAGATTTCAGCAGATAAAACAAATAAAACGGAGGGTTAGTAGAGATTAGCAGGCTGCTAACTAGGCTATGCGCTCAAGGGCAGATTATCTATACGAGAGCAATAAATGAAACTCGCGCTCTGTTCGTTGACCATAAAAAATGTTTCAAGTGCTGAGACACTGCTGTGCTGGCAGTCCAAACTCGAGCAGCGCTAATTGTCTTCTCTTTCTTTAGCACTTCGTAAAATAATTTCGTTTGAATTTTGAAACTTTCCGCGTGGTTAGGCGCATAAATAAGCATAGGAGAGTGATACTACTGCTACTAGGTGAGACGCGAATATTGCGGAAAAATAATCGGATTATTGTTTGTTTAAAAAAATTAAAAACTCAGAAAATATTTGCGTCGAATAATAGATCGCATTTTGACAATTAAATAATTGAAAATCTCACACGAAATATTAAATCTGGTTAAACAAAATAATAAATCCTTGTCTGAACGTCTGAAATAGTATTTAGAAAAGCGATTTGTTTAAAATTGCACTGGTTTCAGTCAGATGGCGCAAATTTAATAAAATTCATTGTTTTTGTTTAACTGAACAGAAAGTTAAAACTGAACGCGCCAATTCTGGCGCGAATTTAAACAACAAAATTTAACTGGCGAAATAAAATGGTTAAACGTGGGAGAGCGAATTTAAAAATTTGCACAACATTTTAGCTCAGACCTCTCGGATTCCTGGAAACTGCTCATTTTTTCACTTCGATTTTTCACTTTCTGCCAAAACTCGGTTATGATGTTAAACAATCAAGACTTCTTTCAAACATCTCCGGATTTCCTTGCAATGAACCAAACTATTAAAAAGTACATTTATGGAAGTAGACATGATATCCCGAGTGACTCCAGCTTTCTGTAAACTTTTCCTTCACTTGTGCCAATCAAAGCATCTTTAACTCGGAGAGAGCCGCGCTCAATCGCAGCTGGCAGTAAAAGTACACAATTCTTCGAATTTATGCAATTATTGAGGGCCTCATTTTCAATTTGAAGTGCATTGGCGAGATCTGAAATCTCTCAACTTCAGTGCTGGGAATAAGAGATGCAGCTTGCTTGAAATAAAGAGCTCCTCTTACCATTACAAGCTCACTACACGCTACTCACAGTAAGCACAGCTGCATGACACTAACTACTAACGAATTGGGATTAATATATAGCCGGTTTTTGTAGGGACGCGTTATGAACGGTGAGTGCCTGTTGGTCATGTTGCCCGGCTCCGCTGCTTTCACTGGGCCGGCCCGCCGCCTCCGCCAATCCCGGCCTCATCGGGCTGATCGTCGAAGATCTCAGCCGAGTACTTCTCGATGCAGTCCAGCAGAAAGTCGATGTCGGCCTCCGTCGCCGCCGGGTTCGACACGATCATGCGGAAGAAGTTCGGCAGGTTGCCGAGGGGCTGGTAGCCCACCATTGTGGTGCCGCTCTCCATCATCAGCGCCTTCACTTTGGGGGCCACCTGGGCGAGGAGAAGAGGGGGTTGAGATGAGGGTTGAGATTGGGGTTGAGATGGGGGTTGAGATGGGGGTTGAGATGGGGGTTGAGATTGGGATTGAGATTGGGATTGAGATGGGGATTGAGATGGGGGTTGAGATGGGGGTTGAGATGGGGGTTGAGATGAGGGTTGAGATTGGGATTGAGATGGGGATTGAGATGGGGATTGAGATGGGGATTGAGATTGGGATTGAGATGGGGGTTGAGATGGGGGTTGAGATGGGGATTGAGATGGGGATTGAGATGGGGTTGAGATGGGGGTTGAGATGGGGGTTGAGATGGGGGTTGAGATGGGGGTTGAGATAGGGGTTGAGATGGGGTTGAGATGGGGGTTGAGATGGGGGTTGAGATGGGGGTTGAGATGGGGGTTGAGAAAGGGAGGTGGCCGGCAGCCTTAGGCAATCGGAGGGCAATGGCGCAGACCAGGAAGAAAAGAAGAAAAATGCTCAACCTTTGGCATTAAAAGCACGCAACCTGCACCTCATAGCGCTTCAAAAAGACTTTATCGAAAATCCCGCAGAAGAATAAAAAATCGATACTGAGGCCAAGCTGGGGATCGGAGATCGCCATCGGGAAATTTTGGCAAAGTTTTCCCATGAATGTCCCCGAACTTGCAATCTGCAATCCCCTCACCAAGGCTCCCAGCGCTGGGGAACTGGTATTTTTTCGGGGTGGGAAACTAGACCAGATCGAGAGGATTCCTGTGGGATTAAACTGTGAGGATATAATGGATTGGGGATGTTGGGACAGCTGGGAAATGCTAAGCTGTCATTAATCCTCACCTGCTCAGGCTCACACCCTCTTAGAGATATCCCCAGCCACTCTGCTCGGATCCCAACATTGTTGTTTCGACGCAATTCCCAGGATCAGCTGGTTGGACAAGAATTCCCCCCAGCGGCCAAGTGGTTATTGAAGCGACTCAAACAGCTCGGGTTCCGGGCTGCAGGCAGATGAGATAACAAGTGTTTTTTGAGAAGCTTACCGGCCGCAAGGGAAATCCCGCTTGACCAGCTGCGCAATCAAGTTTTGATTTATCATGCTCCCAGCTGTCTCATGATTCCAAAAGAAGAAAAACCTTTTCTGATTCATCTTTTGCGTTTCTGTTTGCGCCTGGGATCTGCGACAGGGGGGAGTATAAAGTAGACAGAGATAATAGACAGAGAGGGAGACAGAGAGGGAGACAGAGAGGGAGACAGAGAGGGAGACAGAGAGGGAGACAGAGAGGGAGACAGAGAGGGAGACAGAGAGGGAGACAGAGAGGGAGACAGAGAGGGAGACAGAGAGGGAGACAGAGAGGGAGACAGAGAGGGAGACAGAGAGGGAGACAGAGAGGGAGACAGAGAGGGAGACAGAGAGCGAGATAGAGAGGGAGACAGAGAGGGAGACAGAGAGGGAGACAGAGAGGGAGACAGAGAGGGAGACAGAGAGGGAGACAGAGAGGGAGACAGAGAGGGAGACAGAGAGGGAGACAGAGAGGGAGACAGAGAGGGAGACAGAGAGGGAGACAGAGAAGGAGACAGAGAGGGAGACAGAGAGGGAGACAGAGGGGAGACAGAGAGGGAGACAGAGAGGGAGACAGAGAGGGAGACAGAGAGGGAGACAGAGAGGGAGACAGAGAGGGAGACAGAGAGGGAGACAGAGAGGGAGACAGAGAGGGAGACAGAGGGGAGACAGAGAGGGAGACAGAGAAGGAGACAGAGAGGGAGACAGAGAGGGAGACAGAGAGGGAGACAGAGAGGGAGACAGAGAGGGAGACAGAGAGGGAGACAGACAGATTGAAGTCGTCCAATCAGTGGGGATGCAGCATCTCCTCGACTCCATCAACGCGGCCTCACCTCGTTGATGGCGCTGTCCCTCTCCGGTCCCGGCTTCATCGAGCGGAACTTCTCCGGCACGTACCAGAAGCAGACGTTGACAAAGTCGGGCTGCAAGAGGCGGTGAGCAGGGCGGTGGTTGAGCCGCTGCCCAGTCACAGCAGTCGCCAGATTGCGCCTGTCGCGCTGTCTCTGGGATCAGCGAACTGCGGTAATTAGCTACCTCTGGCCTTCCCAAACCCGGATGGGGGGTGGCCATGCGAGCAGTTCAGAGCTCAGGCCCCACGGCGGGTTTCAGACACCTGGCCTGTCGCATCAATTATTAACGAATGCGGATTTTGGGGGATCGGAGTGGCTCAAGACAAGTGGAGCATTGCGCGTCTGTCGCCATGAAAACGGCACTAGAAAGCTGCTTTGAGCTACCGATCAACTGAACAGTGGTTCTAAAAATTCTAGGCTGATCCCAGCCTCATATCAGCATCATCTCAGCCTCACCTCAGCATCATCTTTAGCCTCATCTCAGCCTCATCTCCAGCATCATCTCAGCCTCATCTCAGCCTCATCTCCAGCATCATCTCAGCCTCATCTCAGCATCATCTCAGCCTCATCTCCAGCATCATCTTTAGCCTCATCTCAGCCTCATCTCCAGCATCATCTCAGCCTCATCTCAGCCTCATCTCCAGCATCATCTCAGCCTCATCTCAGCATCATCTCAGCCTCATCTCCAGCATCATCTTTAGCCTCATCTCAGCATCATCTCAGCCTCATCTCAGCATCATCTTTAGCCTCATCTCAGCCTTATCTCCAGCATCATCTCAGCCTCATCTCAGCATCATCTCAGCCTCATCTCCAGCATCATCTCAGCCTCATCTCAGCCTCATCTCCAGCATCATCTCAGCCTCATCTCAGCATCATCTCAGCCTCATCTCAGCATCATCTTTAGCCTCATCTCAGCCTCATCTCCAGCATCATGCCAACCTCATATCAGCATCAGCCCAACCTCATATCAGCATCATCCCAGCCTCATATCAGCATCATCCCAACCTCATATCAGCATCATCTCCAGCATCATGCCAATCTCATATCAGCATCATCTCCAGCATCATGCCAACCTCATATCAGCATCATCTCCAGCATCATGCCAACCTCATATCAGCATCATCTCCAGCATCATGCCAACCTCATATCAGCATCATCTCCAGCATCATGCCAACCTCATATCAGCATCATCTCCAGCATCATGCCAACCTCATATCAGCATCATCTCCAGCATCATGCCAACCTCATATCAGCATCATCCCAGCCTCATATCAGCATCATCCCAACCTCATATCAGCATCATCTCCAGCATCATGCCAACCTCATATCAGCATCATCTCCAGCATCATGCCAACCTCATATCAGCATCATCTCCAGCATCATGCCAACCTCATATCAGCATCATCTCCAGCATCATGCCAACCTCATATCAGCATCATCCCAGCCTCATATCAGCATCATCCCAACCTCATATCAGCATCATCTCCAGCATCATGCCAACCTCATATCAGCATCATCTCCAGCATCATGCCAACCTCATATCAGCATCATCTCCAGCATCATGCCAACCTCATATCAGCATCATCTCCAGCATCATGCCAACCTCATATCAGCATCATCCCAGCCTCATATCAGCATCATCCCAACCTCATATCAGCATCATCTCCAGCATCATGCCAACCTCATATCAGCATCATCTCCAGCATCATGCCAACCTCATATCAGCATCATCCCAGCCTCATATCAGCATCATCCCAACCTCATATCAGCATCATCTCCAGCATCATGCCAACCTCATATCAGCATCATCTCCAGCATCATGCCAACCTCATATCAGCATCATCCCAGCCTCATATCAGAATCAGCCAAACCTCATATCAGCATCATCCCAGAATTATTTCCAGCATTATCTCGACCTCATCTTAAGACTAATCTCAGCACCATCTCAGCCTCATATCAGCATCATCCCCAAAATCATTCACAGAATCATCTTCAGCATCATCTTAGCCTTATCATAGAGACTCAAGTGGAGCACTGTACATCTGTCGCCATGAAAAAACAGCATTAGAAAGCTGATGAAGCTGATCCGGGGGCGTTTCTAAGCAGCTCACTAAGGCTCCCAGAATCCGCCGCTTACTTTCTCCATCACCATCTCGTAGCCGGGACGCTTCTTCAGCTGCTGGCACAGGTAACTGCAACGCAGGTGTGGTGTGGTGTGAGCAGGTCTGACTTAACTTATATATCAGCGTCTGGTGATGGAGACTCACTTGGCCAGGTCGATGAGGTAGTCAACCTGCTCCCCGTAGCCTTCATCACCCTGCAATTGCAGCAAAATGCATTATGTGCTCAAGTGAAACTGCAGTGTGTATCCGATCTGCAAGATCCTATCGAGAGTAATATTTCCAATTAACCTTGTTCTCAGTCTCTGAGAATCTTAGGGTTCTCAGTCCTAGAGAATCTGCTCCAGTCATTGAGATCTGCCCTAGTCATTGGGAATCTGCCCCAGTCATTGAGATCTGCCCTAGTCATTGGAAATCTGCCCCAGTCATTGAGAATCTGCCCCAGTCATTGGAAATCTGCCCCAGTCACTGGGAATCTGCCCCAGTCATTGAGAATCTGCCCCAGTCATTGAGAATCTGCCTCAGTCATTGAGAATCTGCCCCAGTCATCGGAAATCTGCCCCAGTCATTGAGAATCTGCCCCAGTCATTGAGAATCTGCCTCAGTCATTGAGAATCTGCCCCAGTCATCGGGAATCTGCCCCAGTCATTGAGAATCTGCCCCAGTCATTGAGAATCTGCCCCAGTCATTGATAATCTGCCCCAGTCATTGAGAATCTGCCCCAGTCATTGAGAATCTGCCCCAGTCATTGAGAATCTGCCCCAGTCATCGGGAATCTGCCCCAGTCATTGGAAATCTGCCCCAGTCATTGAGAATCTGCCCCAGTCATTGAGAATCTGCCCCAGTCATTGAGATTCTGCCCCAGTCATTGAGAATCCGCCCCAGTCATTGAGAATCTGCCCCAGTCATTGAGAATCTGGCCCAGTCATTGAGAATCTGCCCCAGTCATTGAGAATCTGCCCCAGTCATTGAGAATCTGCCCCAGTCATTGAGAATCTGCCCCAGTCATCGGGAATCTGCCCCAGTCATTGAGAATCTGCCCCAGTCATTGAGAATCTGCCCCAGTCATTGAGAATCTTCCCCAGTCATTGAGATTCTGCCCCAGTCATTGAGAATCCGCCCCAGTCATTGAGAATCTGCCCCAGTCATTGAGAATCTGCCCCAGTCATTGAGAATCTGCCCCAGTCATTGAGAATCTGCCCCAGTCATTGAGAATCTGCCCCAGTCATTGAGAATCTGCTCCAGTCATCGGGAATCTGCCCTAGACATTGGAAATCTGCCCCAGTCATTGAGAATCTGCCCCAGTCATTGAGATTCTGCCCCAGTCATTGAGAATCCGCCCCAGTCATTGAGAATCTGCCCCAGTCATCGGGAATCTGCCCTAGTCATTGGAAATCTGCCCCAGTCATTGAGAATCTGCCCCAGTCATTGAGAATCTGCCCCAGTCATTGAGAATCCGCCCCAGTCATTGAGAATCTGCCCCAGTCATTGGGAATCTTCCCCAGTCATTGAGAATCTGCCCCAGTCATCGGGAATCTGCCCCAGTCATTGGAAATCTGCCCCAGTCATTGAGAATCTGCCCCAGTCATTGAGAATCTGCTCCAGTCATCGGGAATCTGCCCTAGTCATTGGAAATCTGCCCCAGTCATTGAGAATCTGCCCCAGTCATTGAGAATCTGCCCCAGTCATTGAGAATCTGCCCCAGTCATCGGGAATCTGCCCTAGTCATTGGAAATCTGCCCCAGTCATTGAGAATCTGCCCCAGTCATCGAGAAACTGCCCCAGCCGTCACCTTGGCCCTCCAGGACAGCCAGAGCTTGAAGATGTCGTTCCTGCGGCCGCACTGGATGCTCTTGTCGCCCGTGTCGTAGCTCACGTCGTACTGCTTGTCCTGCTGGAACAGGTAGTCCGCCTGCATGCCGTTGCAGCCTTGCAGCAGGCCGATGTGCCTCTCCGGCAGGAGGATCACCGAGCACTGCAGCGTCACGCCCATCAGCTTGTGGGGATTCCAGGTGACCGAGTCGGCACGCTGCACCCCGGCCAGCAGGTGGCGGTGTCGCTGGCTGAGCAGCACGCCGCCGCCCCAGGCCGTGTCCACGTGGAACCAGAGCCCGTGCCGCTCGCACACGTCCGCGATCGCGTCCAGCGGGTCGAAGGCGCCCAGCACGGTTGTGCCGCCGGTGGCGCTGACGAAGAAGGGCTCCTGACCGCGGCTGCGGGCGAGTCCGATCAGCTGCTCCAGGTGCTCGGGCAGCATCTTGCCCCTGAGACATGCGGGGTTGAAAAGGCAGAGATGAGAAACTCTTCTTGAGACATTTCGGGAAATAAGATATGGAAAGTTCCAGGGAGGCTTTTTCGAGAGCAGGAAACGCATCTGGTTCGATTCCACGAGCGGCCCAGCATTCATTTGTGACTTGAGCACGAAAATTAGCCGACGACTGCCGCGGATTTAATAGCCAGGAGGGCCAAACCACAAGTCTGACGAAGACAGCTTCGACTACCTGTTGTCCGTGTCCACCAGGTAGACGCTGTCCATGCCCATGCCCAGGATCGCGGCCGACTTCTTCACCGAGTAGTGCGCGTCCTTCGAGGTGAACATCGCCAACTCCGGCACGGCGCGCATGCCCCGCATCTTCACCTCCGGGAAGCGGTTGTACCGGGCCACCATAGCGGCGTACAGGTTGGAGATGCTGCCGCCAGGAGCCAGGATGCCGTCGCCGCTCTCCCAGCCGATGTGCTCTCGCATTTTCTGCAGGGTGACCTCCTCCATGAGCACGAAAACAGGCGCGATCTCGTAGGTGAACCTGCCCGGGGGGGGGGGCCAAAGCACTGCCGGTTTCTCCGGTGTTCCATCAATTGGTTCCACGCTCCCCGCGCTCCATTCTCCACCCAATTTCCCACACTCGCCATTCCCCACACTCACCTTTTCCCAAACCTGAAATTCCACACACCTGAAATTCCACACACCTGAAATTCCCTACACCTGCCATTCTCCAAACCTGCCATTCCCCACACCTGCCATTCTTCACACCTTCCATTCCCCACACCTGCAATTCCCCACACCTGCCATTCCCCACACCTGCCATTCTCCACACCTGCCATTCTCCACACCCGCCATTCCCCACACCCGCCATTCTTCACACCTGCCATTCCCCACACCCACCTTTCCCCACACCTGAAATTCCACACACCTGAAATTCCCTACACCTGCCATTCTCCAAACCTGCCATTCCCCACACCTGCCATTCTTCACACCTTCCATTCCCCACACCTGCAATTCCCCACACCTGCCATTCCCCACACCTGCCATTCTCCACACCTGCCATTCTCCACACCTTCCATTCCCTACACCTGCCATTCTCCACACCCGCCATTACTCACAACCGCCATTTCTCATCCGCCATTCTCCGCACCCGCCATTCCCCACCCGCCATTCCCCACTCGCCATTCCTCACAACCGCCATTTCTTATTCGCCATTCTCCGCACCCGCCATTCCCAACCCGCCATTTCCCACACCCGCCATTCCCCACACCAACATGTTGGTGTTGGTGGCGGCCGTCAGCCACTCGCCAGCCATGGCGATGACGTCAAGGCCCGACGAGAGCTGGTTGAAGAAGCGCGGGTGGCCGGTCTTGACGGCGTACTTCAGCGTCTCCTTGCAGTCGCTGAGGATCTGCTCCAGGTCGCGCGGCTCCACGGGGATCTCCAGGCAGTGGCTGAGGGCCTCCCGCAGCTGGTGAGGGTGGTGAAAGTCCAGCACCTTGTTGCTGCGGTCATTGATACGGTGCAGGTACTCCAGCAGCAGGTCCACCACCTCCGTGATGAAACTGACCGTGCCTTCGTAGCCCTGCTCGGCTGGCAGCATCTCTGCGGGGATGGCGATGGGTGAGAATTTGATATCTCGGGTAAGACTTTGACATCTCGGGTGAGACTTTGATATCTCGGGTAAGACTTTGACATCTCGGGTGAGACTTTGACATCTCGGGTGAGACTTTGACATCTCGGGTGAGACTTTGACATCTCGGGTGAGACTTTGATATCTCGGGTGAGACTTGGACATCTCGGGTGAGACTTTGACATCTCGGGTGAGACTTTGACATCTCGGGTGAGACTTTGACATCTCGGGTGAGACTTTGACATCTCGGGTGAGACTTTGACATCTCGGGTAAGACTTTGACATCTGGGGTGAGACTTTGACATCTCGGGTGAGACTTTGACATCTCGGGTGAGACTTTGACATCTCGGGTGAGACTTTGACATCTCGGGTGAGACTTTGACATCTCGGGTAAGACTTTGACATCTGGGGTGAGACTTTGACATCTCGGGTGAGACTTTGACATCTCGGGTGAGATATCTTCGTAGAGACTTTTTAAAGAATAGAAGAGATTTTTAGATATTGGTGAGAATGAGTAATGTTGGGTGAAATTGGGTGAGATTAGATTGGGAATGGGTGAGATTGGGTGAGATTAAGCGAGATTGGGTGAGATTGAGTAATATTGGGTGAGATTGGGTGAGATTGGGTGGGAATGGGTGAGATTTGGTGAGATTAAGCGAGATTAGTGCGATTAAGCGAGATTAGTGCGATTAAGCGAGATTGGGGTGGGAATGGGAAAGATTGGGTGAGACTGAGTGAGATTGGGGTGGGATTAGGTGAGATTGGGCGAGATTAGGTGAGATTGGGGTGGGATTAGGTGAGATTGGGCGAGATTAGGTGAGATTGGTTGAGATTGGGTGAGATTGAGTGAGATTGGGCAAGATAGGGTGAGATCTAGAGGTTTAATTAATCTTTTGGGATTCAATGAAGTTTCAAGGTTTTTAAGAAAGATTTACAAAATCAAGATTCCAGAATCCCTAAACTGGGACAATTTCGCGTTAAAAGTCGCGCCTCTCCTTCAAGCGATCGATCTTCAGGAAACCTGTCCCCCAGGAGAAGTCAATAGCAGAGGGGAGACAAAGCTCGGAGATCGGGGACCTCCCGAGACTGGCAGACAAACAGGCCTGAGAAACTCGAGCAGTTTAATGATCCAATTTAAAGATCTGCAGACGCGCAGAGATAAGCGGATCAAAGCGGATCAAAGCCCGGAGGGTGCTGGCAGCTCAGCTGATTGAAGCGCCATTTGATGAACGACTATCGGAGCTCAAGTGCGTCGAAAATTCGAATCGAAATCTCCTCCGATCTGAGCTGCAATCGATTTCCAATATGGGGCCGCGAGTTTTGCTTGCTGAGGGGATCCGGGGAGCCCGGGATGCTGGGGCTGGGATGGAGCAGGTGCGAGCTGCGCGTCGCTTCGCTGAGCCCGAATGAGAAGTGTCAGATGCTCCGCCGGGATTATTTTTGGGCGAGGAGCAAGTTTGGCATGATAATTGATTTATGGGGGGGGGGTGGGAGAGAACGCGTCTTCGCCTGCAGCGGCTCGGTGTTGGTGCTGCACTCAAAAAACTTTAAGCTCATCCCAGCCTCATCCTTAGCCTCATCCCCAGATTCATCCTTAGCCTCATCCCCAGATTCATCCTTAGCCTAATCCCCAGAATCATCCTTAGCCTAATCCCCAGAATCATCCTTAGCCTCATCCCCAGATTCATCCTTAGCCTAATCCCCAGAATCATCCTTAGCCTAATCCCCAGATTCATCCTTAGCCTCATCCCCAGATTCATCCTTAGCCTAATCCCCAGAATCATCCTTAGCCTCATCCCCAGAATCATCCTTAGCCTAATCCCCAGAATCATCCTTAGCCTCATCCCCAGAATCATCCCCAGCCTCACCCCCAGAATGATCCCCAGCCTCACCCCAGCCCCATCCCAGCCTCATCCCCAGCCTCATCCCAGCCTCATCCCCAGCCTCATCCCAGCCTCATCCCAGGCTCATGTCAGTCTCATTCCCAGCCTCATCCCAGCCTCATCTCAGCCTCATCCCAGGCTCATGTCAGTCTCATTCCCAGCCTCATCCCAGCCTCATCCCAGGCTCATGTCAGTCTCATTCCCAGCCCCATCCCAGTCTCATCCCAGCCTCATCCCAGGCTCCTGTCAGTGTCATTCCCAGCCCCATCCCAGTCTCATCCCAGCCTCATCCCAGGCTCCTGTCAGTGTCACTCCCAGCCTCATCCCAGTCTCATCCCAGCCTCATTTCAGTGTCATTCCCAGCCTCATCCCAGCCTCATCCCAGCTCCGCTCACCCTTGCTAAAGGCACCCTCGAATCGAGACCAGTCGGGCTCGAACCCGGGTCCTTTCTCCGCCCTTTTCTCCTCGCCATCGCCGTCACCGATTTTCTTGCCGCAGATACTTCTGCCGGAAGTCGGAGCAGATACTTCTGCCGAGGCCGCCACCGCTGTGGTTTCTGCCGGAAGCTCCTCCAGGGCGGTGGCCTCTTTGATCATCGCCTCAGCTTCCTTGGCGGATCCGGCAGCGGCAGCGGCGGCCAGCAGGAAGTCGCCGTGCCGGGCGGCCAGGCGGCCCCGCAGGAGGCGCACCGTGTCGAGAACGCGGCCGTCGGTGCCGGGCCGGAAGTCGAGCAGCCCCGGGTCCAGCGACAGGCGGCCGCGGAGACCGGCGGACTTCGCCCACTGGTTTGAGCGGAGCTGCTGCTGCTGATTGGAGGCGGCGGCGGCGGCGGCGGCTTTGGCGGCGCCTTTGATGTTGTTGCTGGGACTGTTGTCTTTCGCGCTGTTCAGAGTGGACAGCATCTGAGGGGGGTGCAGGAGGCTTTGGCTTTGTCGTCTGTAGCTCAGAATTCTCCAATAATTGCCTGACTGCACAATGAATTGCCTTTCTAGTCACTGTACTGCACAGTGCAGCATGTCGGAGCCGCGTCTGGCCAGCCGGTTGTAAAACCGGGAGGCGTGCAAAGTGTCTGTGATGAGGGCGTGGCCGCTGAGCTGGCGGAGTTTTATGCTTTTATTGTGCTTGAGTTGAAGGGCAACATTTTCTAATGGATTGAGTCGGTGGGTGAGAACGGTTATTGGTAAGATGAATAAGCAGCTTGGAATGAGGTAGATAAGCAGCTTGGAATGAGGTAGATAAGCAGCTTGGAGTGAGGTAGATACGCAGCTTGGAATGAGGTAGATAAGCAGCTTGGAATGAGGTAGATACGCAGCTTGGAGTGAGGTAGATAAGCAGCTTGGAGTGAGGTAGATACGCAGCTTGGAGTGAGGTAGATAAGCAGCTTGGAGTGAGGTAGATAAGCAGCTTGGAGTGAGGTAGATAAACAGGTTGGATTGAGGGAGATAAACAGCTTGGAGTGAGGTAGATAAACAGCTTGGATTGAGGTAGATAAGCAGCTTGGAATGAGGTAGATAAGCAGCTTGGAGTGAGGTAGATAAGCAGGTTGGAATGAGGTAGATAAGCAGGTTGGAGTGAGGTAGATAAGCAGGTTGGATTGAGGTAGATAAGCAGGTTGGAGTGAGGTAGATAAGCAGGTTGGATTGAGGTAGATAAGCAGGTTGGAGAGATCGCATGAACTTGCAAATCCCATGCCAAGTTCCCCGAGCCCAGGAGCTGAGGGAGCTGCCCAATGAGCAGCACACAATCAGAAAAATGACACCCGTAAAAAGTGGCTCTTCGAGTTTTCTTGACTTGCGGGCGGAAATTGCGGCCCGGCCAGGAGTCCCTGAATTCGCACTGCACTGACATGGACCACTAAACCATGAGGCTCCGGCGCTGGCCGCCACCTTCATGCATAATTGAACTCGGTTGGAGCGAGAATTTTTAGAAACTTTACCCTAAAACCAGGCCAGTTTTAGCAGCTTATCTTAAAATATCTACCTTGCACTCTCAAGGGATCTGGATGGGATCCGGGCCGACAAGCCGGGATGGGGAGAAAAGAGAAAACTCCCCATGCTCACCTCCTTCGGTGCCTCGGTCGGCTCGGACAGTTTGAAATAGTTTTGAGTTGAAGGAATTCCTCGGATGATGGGGCTGCGTCCTGGATGGCGGCTCGTCCTCCGGGTTTTATGTCTGAGCAGGCCGCTGCTGATTGGCTGTGGCTGTGAGCTCTCTCAGAAACAATTAATAAAATTTCCCCAATGATGGACGAATCCAAGAGTTTCAATTGCAAAGACATTAGGAAGGGTCGGGAGCAGTCCAGGAGTCTGTCAAGGAGGCCTGAGCCCAGAGCCCGGAGTGGGAATTCTCTGCAAAAACTTTCCTACATTTCCCTTCAAATGTAGGCTTACTGCAGTGTTTCTATTTACGCATAAAAAACCTAAAAAAACAGTTTTATGCGTGATATACTACTGCTAAAGTAACCATCGCTTCTGTTTTGTTAAATTGATTTTAACAAATTTGGCCTTAAGTAAAATCTGCGTCTGAATAAATAATCAAACTAAGTGACTACCGAACCTGACAAAACCCTATCCTAAACCCTATCCTAAACCCTATTCTAAACCTAAGCCTAAACACTATCCTAAACCCTATCCTAAACCCTATCCTAAACCCTATCCTAAACCCTATTCTAAACCTCATCCTAAACCAAAGCCAGAGGAGTTTGCTTCGTTTGTAAGTGTTGTTTCCTTCACACCAGTTCCTACCTGTCAGGGCCTGCCGTAGCACCTGCTCTGGGTGGCACACGCGTACTTTAATTTACTACTGTTGTCAGTAGGCGATCTGGATGGGCAAATCAAAGGCAAAAATTTGGCATCGATAAATTCTAGTAAATCAGTCAGTCAGTCAGTCAGTCAGTCAGTCAGTCAGTCAGTCAGTCAGTCAGTCAGTCAGTCAGTCAGTCAGTCAGTCAGTCAGTCAGTCAGTCAGTCAGTCAGTCAGTCAGTCAGTCAGTCAGTCAGTCAGTCAGTCAGTAAGTCTGTTGTTTTGCTGCGTTAAAACAAAGGAATTATGTAATTTTTTGAAATAAAAAATGAACCAATTTTAATTAAGTACCAAACCAATTGCTAGAAACTCGTCGATAAAGAAATTTAATCGTTTTAAAACTATCGCTGCGATATTGTCGATTTTCTTTCTTTTTTCTAAATGCCTGCAGATTAAGCTTGAGACTGAGAATCAAATCTCTGAAAAGAAATTGCCGTTTCTGCTCGGGAATGCGGAAGCTCTGGATCACGTGACCCTCACTGGAACCGCTTCCTAAACGAACCGAAAAGGTGGCGCAGACCAACTTCCACATCTGCTGCATCGGTGTCCAAAGTGAAATGAAGTTCCTGACTGAGCTTTTCTTGGCCAGCCTGGCTGTTGCGGCCGTGGATTCCGCTGGGTTTGAGGTGAGATCCACCTTGGCCAATCTGTAAAGGTGGATCTACCTTAGCCTACTAGGGTAGGTGGATTTAAGGTAGGTGAATCTGCCTTAAATCCACCTTAGCCTTAGCCAATCTGGAACTCGGACTCATAGTGAGTCAGTTTGCAGAGGAGCTGTGGGCACTGACACGCCATGGAAGTGAGCCCCCCTGTTGCATTATGGTCTCATCAATCTCAAGTCGTAATCCCCCTCCTGTTGCAGGATGATCTCATCAATCTCAAGCCGTAATCCCCCTCCTGTTGCAGGATGATCTCATCAATCTCAAGCCGTAATCCCCCTCCTGTTGCAGGATGATCTCATCAATCTCAAGCCGTAATCCCCCTCCTGTTGCAGGATGATCTCATCAATCTCAAGCCGTAATCCCCCTCCTGTTGCAGGATGATCTCATCAATCTCAAGCCGTAATCCCCCTCCTGTTGCAGGATGATCTCATCAATCTCAAGCCGTAATCCCCCTCCTGTTG
Source organism: Macrostomum lignano (assembly GCA_002269645.1). Lineage (NCBI taxonomy): Eukaryota > Metazoa > Platyhelminthes > Macrostomidae > Macrostomum > Macrostomum lignano. Next base: position 208,332 of record NIVC01001195.1, on the reverse strand, counting down.
CAGGATGATCTCATCAATCTCAAGCCGTAGTCCCCCCTGTTGCAGGATGATCTCATCAATCTCAAGCCGTAATCCCCCCTGTTGCAGGATGATCTCATCAATCTCAAGCCGTAATCCCCCCTGTTGCAGGATGATCTCATCAATCTCAAGCCGTAGTCCCCCCTGTTGCAGGATGATCTCATCAATCTTTGCGGCCGGTCGCTAATCAATACGGTCGTGGATTTGTGCTCTCATCGGGGTGGTCTCTACGACGGCCCTAGCCACGCGAGCCTCTTAAAGAGGTCTGCAGCTTTCATAGGCGGTCCGAGTAGGCAGTCAAACAATTTTTACCATTTTTTATCGGTAAAGCCTGAAAGAGAATTTAAGGTTTATTGAAACCGCACACTTTCAGTGGAGAGGACTTCAGGGCAGCGCCGCCGGCCGCCGACACGCAGGGACTTGCAATGCAGAATTAATATCGCAAATAGGAGTAACGACCTGTTTACCAGATGCTGCTGCACTTGGTGCAGGCGGAGTTACCTGCTTCAGTACTGCGCCAGCGTTGAGTTCGAAGTCAGAATCGCAATACAGTCTTTAACAGCTTCGTACATTTGTGTTATTATAGAGTTTACAACAACTCACTACTACAAAATACTTCACCCGCCAGCCACGCAGTGGCCAGAAAGGGGGGAGAAGTTAGAGAACGCGTCTCTGGGCCAAAGGCTTCAAAAAGTCAAAAGCCTATCAGTATATCTCGCCGTTCGCCCTCGGCCTCGCCTGCGCGGTCCCTGCCACAGAATATACTTTATATTCTGTGGTCCCTGCAGCTTGAGCAGCAGCACTTTGTGTTTTTATTCCGTAATCCCGTAAGAACCTATGACATTCAGAAGTGATTTCCAATCCAGTAGCGTGCCCTTGGGTATAACTTCCAGAAAATGACTTATCAATCGTGTTGAGTCATCCCATCGGTCGTACTCCGTACCTGTTTTTTTTAGTTTCTGTAAGTTATACCCAAGGGCGCGGTTCTGGATTGGACATAAGCTCGTAACTTCTGAATGCCGGCAGATATTTTCAAAATTCTAAAAGTATGTTATAGATAGATGTTACATCCGACTTCCGTTACCAACTCGAAGTCCAGGTGAATTATGGTTAGTAATCTCAAGCTTGGTAGCGGGCTCTTGCCATGCCGATGTTAACATTCATTTCCTTTATATTTGCTCTCCTTATATTAGCTTTAGAACGCAGGGTTAACAGGGGCAGTGTCTATGGCCAATGTGTGTGAAATGAAATATACCAGGTACTTTATATGCGCATATACCACAATAGATAAAGCCGCGTTCATTTAACGTCAACGCCATTCATCCATCGCTTCCAATTCTTCTTTTACTACTTTTCAGTAGGTGATCTCTCATTGTCTGTTTATTTAACCATTGCTTATTTAACAAAACTGCTTTTAAAAGTACATTTCAACCAGAAAAGTAGCAGATGGAAAAGGCGCAGATATTAACCACTTCAATCAACAATAATCTCGGAGCAGCCAAGTGATTCCCTAGCATTGATCAGTAAAGCCCCGGTCTGGGCCTGGGTCGCAGCGGTATTGGGCTGGCGCCGAACATATAGCCGCGAGTGCAGGGCCGGCAGCAGCAGGACTTGACGATGTCTTCGGGGTCCACCAGCATGTAGTTCAGCTCATGAGGCTCTTCTGGTGCGAATGCACTCCTGCGAACTGATTAAACGGTTTCAGTCATCTCTTAGGCGTTGATACGACTTTATTAGTCAATCAGGTCGCCGGGGGGGGGGCTTTGGGCGACGAAACAAGTCAAGACGACAAGTCAATCCGCAGTCAGAAAACGCGAAGGCACGCTGGTCCCTGAGCACTGACACTCTGAGCAAACAAGCATGCATGCAATGGTTACACTCACCGATCCGAACATCATCATCCGTGATCTGGGCCCACAACATGTTCAGGTTGTGGAACATGCCCCGGCACCTCTCTGGAGGTGACAACTGATCAGAGCTACCAGGAGAAGCTCCAGGGCACCTCTCTGAAGGTGACAACTGACCAGAGCTACCAGGAGAAGCTCCAGGGCACCTCTCTGAAGGTGACAACTGACCAGAGCTACCAGGAGAAGCTCCAGGGCACCTCTCTGAAGGTGACAACTGACCAGAGCTACCAGGAGAAGCTCCAGGGCACCTCTCTGGAGGTGACAACTGACCAGAGCTACCAGGAGAAGCTCCAGGGCACCTCTCTGGAGGTGACAACTGACCAGAGCTACCAGGAGAAGCTCCAGGGCACCTCTCTGGAGGTGACAACTGACCAGAGCTACCAGGAGAAGCTCCAGGGCACCTCTCTGGAGGTGACAACTGATCAGTGCTACCAGGAGAAGCTCCAGGGCACCTCTCTGGAGGTGAAAACTGACCAGAGCTTCCAGGAGAAGCTCCGAGGCAGCATCACAGCACTGCTTCGACGGAAAAGTTACAGAGATTTTGACAGCTCATGCTCAAGGCTTGTGGAGCTCCCCGATGGACAGCTGACTCGCCTCGTTTCCATAGGAGCTCGAGACGCCAGCCAGCACACCAGCCATCGCCACCGCAGTAAGAAAATTCATTTTGCTCTTGACAGTCTGGTGACAACGTTAATCTGGAGTTGCACTGCCGACAGAAAGTGGGGCGGGAATTTGAAAATCAATTTTTACATACACTCCACGAGCGCAGACCGATACATTGCAACTGGAAGTTCAGAGATTAAAAGAGATCAATGTTCTCAATTTGGAGTAAAAAATTAAAATGTAGAAAAATCAGGCAAAAAAATTAGTTAAAAATCTCGTCTATTAATTTTTTCTCTCGAGTTTGCTAAAAATATTAATTTTAATTGCTCAATTCAAATTAATTTTTCCATAGGAATTTTATTTTGACTGAGCTGCAATTTCGATTTATGATATTTCGAATAACTTTAAACATAATCCCTCTGTAGCTGGCGCCGCCTCTTTGACTGGCGCCGCCTATTTGACTGGCGCCCTCTCCGTAGCTGGCGCCCTCTGTCTGTAGCTGGCACCCCTGTCTGTAGATGGCGCCCCTGTCTGTAGCTGGCGCCCCTGTCTGTAGTTGGCGCCCTCTGTCTGTAGCTGGCGCCCTCTGTCTGTAGCTGGCGCCCCTGTCTGTAGCTGGCACCCTGTCTGTAGATTGCGCCCTGTCTGTAGCTGGCGTTGCCTCTTTGACTGGCGCCCTCTCTGTAGCTGGCGCCCTGTCTGTAGCTGGCGCCCCTGTTTGTAGCTGGCACCCCTGTCTGTAGATGGCGCCCCTGTCTGTAGCTGGCGCCCTCTGTCTGTAGCTGGCGCCCTCTGTCTGTAGCTGGCGCCCTCTGTCTGTAGCTGGCGCCCCTGTCTGTAGCTGGCGTTGCCTCTTTGACTGGCGCCCTCTCTGTAGCTGGCGCCCTCTGTCTGTAGCTCGCGCTTCTGTTTGTAGCTGGCGCCCTCTCTGTAGCTGGCGCCCCTGTCTGTAGCTGGCGCCCCTGTTCGTAGCTGGCACCCCTGTTTGTAGCTGGCACCCCTGTCTGTAGCTGGCGCCCCTGTTCGTAGCTGGCGCCCTCTGTCTGTAGCTGGTGCCCCTCTGTAGCTGGTACTCCACAGAATTTCAATGCAATTGGCCCAGTTAACAAGTGAGTGAAGTTATTCAAGTTTTTACCATAAACAACAAACAAAATTCGCCAATATATTTCAGTCAGTGCAAACTCGATCTGGACTTTTCAGTTACAAGGAAGGTCAAATTACTCTTAGGCTCGGATCCCGGATGTGCCAGCGCCGCAGTCTCACGGCTGAGCATCGTCTCGGTTGAAGGCCACCCGGCTGATTCGGCCCGGGCGTCGGCGACTCGAACCCACGACCTCTCCTCCAGCGCCGGCCGCGGCGGAGCTCGCCGTTGTCAGCGAAGCCGCCGTGGCTGTGGAGCTGCGCTTCGACCGTCTGGATGCCGGCGCGCTGCCCGCCGCCGCACCCGAGACGCCCTCGCGACGGCGCCTCCCGTGAGGCGCGTCGGCGCCATTCGCCGGGTCTCCACTGCCGCTGCCGCCGTCTCCGCCCGGCCGGTGCTGCTGCGAAGGCGGCAGAGGCGGCGGCTGGAAGCGCAGGAAGAAGTCGGTGGCGTACAGGCTGGGGTCCGGGGCCCGCGGCGGCGGCCGGTACAGCGGCGAGCAGTGGAACTCGAAGTTGTGGAACAGGCGGGGGATGTCGCGCTTGGCGCTGGGGCAGCGCCCGCCTGCGGAGGTGGTACGGCTGCGGGCGGCGCTGCGGGCTCGACCAGCTGAGAATATGGAAGGGGAGGAAGAGTGGGAGAAAGGAAACGGCGCCACCTACCAAATTAAATGGCGCCACCCACCAAAATAAAATGGCGCCACCCACCAAAAAAAAAATGGCGCCACCAAACCAAAATGAAATGGCGCCACCCAGCAAATGAAATGGCGCCACCCACCAAAATGAAATGGCGCCACCCACCAAAATGAGGTGGCGCAACCCCAAACGAGATGGTGCGGCACTCACCCTCGAGTTCACCCGCTGGCGCGGCTTCGGAGGCGCCCGTTGGCGCCCGGTCAGGCGGAGACCCCGCCGCCACGATGAAGTCGGAATCGCACGGCCTGAACATGCTGGCCACGGAGGCCGACGCCGCTGCCGCCGATGAGGCAGCGTTGAAGCTGGACAGGCAACCTGCGTCAAGGAGATTCGGTAGTGCGAAGTTGAGCAAAAATTGAGTCAGGACTGGCTACGAGCCCCTGAGAGTCAGGACTGGCTACGAGCCCCTGAGACTTGAGAGTCAGGACTGGCTACGAGCCCCTGAGAGTCAGTACTGGCTACGAGGCCCTGAGAGTCAGGACTGGCTACGAGGCCCTGAGAGTCAGGACTGGCTACGAGCCCCTGAGAGTCAGGACTGGCTACGAGGCCCTGAGAGTCAGGACTGGCTACGAGCCCCTGAGAGTCAGGACTGGCTACGAGCCCCTGAGAGTCAGTACTGGCTACGAGGCCCTGAGAGTCAGGACTGGCTACGAGGCCCTGAGAGTCAGGACTGGCTACGAGCCCTTGAGAGTCAGGACTGGCAATCCTGATTATCTAGACTATTTATCTATGGGATCAATAAGCAACCCACTGTATCCGTAAAAATCTGTGATTGACTAGATTAGCAATCCCCTCAAATTCCAACCCGAGGGCTGCCGGACGTCCTGAAGCTCCTGCAGCTCCTCGAGCACCCGTGTCGCCTCCCGCCGGTCGCAGGCTCTGGCCAGGCCAAGCGGCGTGAGGCCGGCCCTGTTGGCGGTCTCGGCGGGCAGCTGGTAGCGGCGCAGGGCGGCGCTCAGGAGGCGCAACAGCTGGCCGGAGCTGCTGGCCGACATGGCGGCGAAGTGCATCGGCGAGTTGCCCCATCGGTCGACGGCGTCCAGCTGAAAAAGTTTTTTGTGAATAGCTGTGAATAGCAAGACAACCCCCCGCCTTGGGGTTGGCCCTCATTGCTGTGAATAGCAAGACAACCCCCCGCCTTGGGGTTGGCCCTCATTGCTGTGAATAGCAAGACAACCCCCCGCCTTGGGGTTGGCCCTCATTGCTGTGAATAGCAAGACAACCCCCCGCCTTGGGGTTGGCCCTCATTGCTGTGAATAGCAAGACAACCCCCCGCCTTGGGGTTGGCCCTCATTGCTGTGAATCGCACGACAACCCCCCCCCCCGCGCACAGCATTGAACCAGGGCGCGAGAGCCAAAGTCATCAAAGACAGTCAGGCCGCGCACCCGGAAGTCGATGGCCTGCAGGAACAGCCGCGCCAGCTGCACCCGACCGCAGGCGCACGCGTAGTGCAGCGCGTTCATGCCGCGGCGCGCGTCTCTGGCGCCGACTCTGGCGCCGCGTTCCAGCAGCTGGCGCGCCAGGCTGACCGCCCAGGCGGAGTCGCGGATCAACGCGCACAAAATCAGCGGCGTGCGGCCCTCCGCGGGCTCCGGCTGGTCCGCGGCGTCGCTGCCCTCCGGCAGGTCCAGCAGGTGGCGGGCCTCGGCGAAGCAGCCTCGCTGAATGGCGCCGGCCAGGCTGGGGACGGCGGCTGCCGACGCGGCTGAAGCGGCTCTCCGGTGGTGTCGCAGCGGGTGCCGCTGCTGCTGTTGAGACGACGAGAGCGGCATCTGACGTTTCTTCGTTTCTTCCAGCAGAAGAGGGGCTGACAGCAGCGGCAGCAACTGCCCGGGAGGGACTTACGGTAGGGATTAGAATTGCTTCCAGAAGCAAAAGCAGCAGCTCATTGCTGGCTGGCCCTCTTAGACTGTAGAAGCGCGGAGCCGGCTTCCGGCGGCTGGTTTTTTGGGGTGGCTGCTGCCGCGGCCGCCATCTGCAAGCCCAGTGGCCGGGGCGGGAGGCCCCACCTCCAGTGTGTGCCCAGGTGAGAGCTGGAGGGATTTCAGAGAGACGCTGGGCGATTTTTGCTGCACAGCAGCTGCTTGCGCACACAAAAACTGCGGAGAGTAGAGATGGGGCAGCCCGCAAAAAAGTCTTTCATTCAGACTCCCCCTCTCCTTCTCTATTCGTCTCTCCAAGGTAAACTCAGAAAAAAATGGTCAACCCTGCGATGTGTGCTCAAGCTGCTCAGCACACCGTCCTCTCTAGCTTAGCGACTCTGTTGACTCAAACTCAGCTGCATGAGTCGGGCGAGTCCCCCGCCACCTAACTGACTGTCTGACATATCATGAAGTTCTCAAATTTCATAGATAAGCACCGCTTGATCTTCCAATCTGTCTATTGTATAATCTGCTCCCGCAGCCATTGTGTAGGAACAGCTCTTTCCGCCCAATACTGAATATGAATTCCTCCCTGACAATTGGATTCTTTAAAGTTTGCGGTTATGAATTTTTTTTGCTAAAGCCCCAAGTGACGCAGTAGCGACCAAGCAGAACCTTTGACTCGGGATCTGCCGATGCGTGTCATGCCTCATGGTTTTTTCAATAAAAAATCATATACGCAAATTTCCATCGTAGATCTCTCTTGCTGCTCATACTACTCAGCTAAAAGTGCGCAAGTAGCAAATCAGGCTTGTTGATCGTATATTGTTTATAATATTTACCAGAATATTTCTCTCCTCGCTGTAGCACTAAGTTTACAATATCCCATCTCCATTAATGTGCTTCATCTGGTATTCAAAGCCCAGATGGTGACATATTGGGAATTTGGGAATTTTTATTCCGACTTGCTAGTGTACTTTTATTCTTGAAAACAGTTCACAAATTGTATAGGAAATTGAAACAAAACGACTCAGTACTTCAATTGGACACTTTCACTGCAATATTTGATGACCAACGTAATGTTTCTAATTATTTTTGTTTTTAAAAAAGCGCACAAGCATAGTGGCAACTGGTATTGAGACACTCCTTCATATTATATAATGGCAAAAGCAAAGCGGCAACATTAGGTTACAGTCGGCTGAAGGGAATGCCAAATATTGCAATAAATGACGCATTGTGCGAGACGGAGAGACAACTGACAATCTTTAGCACCATAAGAAATTAAAATTTTGTGCTGGGTCCAGCCAGCGTGTGTTCGATAGGGGGTAATGAGGTTAATTTTTGCCTCCTAGGGGTTCATCTGCACTCAACTTCTTAGTTCCTCTGTCTTATCTCCTTTCTAACGTTGTCCAATCCTCTCCTCCTTTCACTCTTCTCTTTTCCCCTTTCCCTTATCTGTACCCTAGCCAACCCCCACCGATCCTTATCTGTGCCCTAGCCAACCCCCACCGCTCCTTATCTGTGCCCTAGCCAACCCCCACCGCTCCTTATCTGTGCCCTAGCCAACCCCCACGCCTTATCTGTACCCCAGCCAACCCCCACCTCCTCTTTTCTGTACGCCAGCCAACCCCAACTCCCCTTATCTTTACCCTATCCAACCCCCACCTCCTCTTTTCTGTACGCCAGCCAACCCCAACTCCCCTTATCTTTACCCTATCCAACCCCCACCTCCTCTTTTCTGTACGCCAGCCAACCCCAACTCCCCTTATCTGTACCCTAGCCAATCCCACCTCCCCTTATCTGTACCCTAGCCAATCCCCACCTCCCCTTATCTGTACCCTAGCCAATCCCCAATATAAGGGGTAACGGCTTAGACAAAAAGAAAACTTGCTTGGGTCTATCCTATCCAAATACATCCGATCCACAATCAACAGGTACTGCTCTAAAGACTGCAAACAGAAAAACATGAAAAATTGATGTTTTCTTGCTCAAAATCAAAAGTTTTATAAAATTTAATTTCGCTTATTACGCTCGTAATTTTCTCAGCATTTGCGATAATGAGCACAATCTGCTCTTATTGGTCCGTATAGTGACGCTGCAATAATTCATATAATCCGCATAGCTTAAAAAAGCAGTCAAAACAGGTGCAAAAATCGAGGCACATGCAGTTAATAAGCAAATTGTTGAGCTGAGAGGCTCTGAATAGATAAGGCGGGAATTCACAAACGAAGCAACAAATTATGAAGTATTAACTTTTTGATGGGCAGTTGTAAGGAATCCTAACGCACAAAAGCTAAAAATGAAAACCCGCTTTGCTTGAAAGACGGCAATTAATTTAGTAAAAATGTGCGTGTTTGGAATGTAGAAGCGCCGATGCACTTTGGTCTCCGGCTTTGGAAACTTTCTTAATGTTGCAGACAACAAGAAGCTGAGTTTGTATGGACAATGGAAGTGGAAATCAAGGCACGTGTTGAAATCTAAGTTTGTATAATTATAGATAGCATTTGTTCTTGTTGATTTTTTTTTGGTCAACTGCGCCATTTAGCAACTTTTGGGAGGCCAACTGACTATCTGAGGAGCTCAGGCATACCAGGGGGTCAGGGAGTCAGGGGGTCAGCAGGGAGTCAGGAGGTCAGGGAGTCAGGGGGTCAGGGAGTCAGGAGGTCAGGGAGTCAAGGAGACAGGGAGTCAGGAGGTCAGGGAGTCAGGGGTCAGGGAGTCAGGAGGTCAGGGGGTCAGGGAGTCAGGAGGTCAGGGGGTCAGGGAGTCAGGGGTCAGGGAGTCAGGAGGTCAGGGGGTCAGGGAGTCAGATAATCAGGCAGCACATTGATTGCAGATGAATCCTTCAAATCCATCACGGCACGGCGAGCCAAGCCGATCACGAGCGGCAGTCGGTCAGTAGCGGTCCGTGGCCGGCCGCAAGCCGACGGAACTCGCCCGCTGCTCCTCGCCCTCGGCCAGCCGGTGCTGCAGCGGCGGCTGCTGCAGCTGCGACTGGTCGTCCACGGCTTCGTTTTGAAACCTGGAGAAGGTCAGCGTCGAGGTGGCGATGTCCATCATCCCGCCGCCCTGGCCACCGTCGCCGTCTGCGTTGTATTCTTGAACGACGCTCTCCGTCTGACGGCCGCCAGTGCGAAGCCGCTGCTGCAGATGCAAGACGAATTACTTAGTACTTTTATTTCCTGATTGCTACTAACATTAGTAAAATTTGCAAGGCGAAGCTCACCAAAATAGCCAACCGGGTGACCTTCTTTCTTACTGCCGGATTCACGTAGAACAAAATAAAATTGATGGTGCCTGCCGAAGTTGAGAAAATTAGTTGTACTTATAAATCCACAGGTACACTTCGAGTATACTACTACGAACTCAAACCGCAGTACAGCAAAAACAGTACGGAGGACACCTCAAACACCTGGCAGATTCCACCTGAAGCACAGCTCAGTCAAACACGCAGGACACCTCAAACACCTGGCAGATTCCACCTGAAGCACAGCTCAGTCAAGCACGCAGGACACCTCAAACACCTGGCAGATTCCACTTGAAGCACAGCTCAGTCAAGCACACAGGACACCTCAAACACCTGGCAGATTCCACCTGAAGCACAGCTCAGTCAAGCACGCAGGACATATCAAACACCTGGCAGATTCCACCTGAAGCACAGCTCAGTCAAACACGCAGGACATATCAAACACCTGGCAGATTCCACCTGAAGCACAGCTCAGTCAAACACGCAGGACACCTCAAACACCTGGCAGATTCCACCTGAAGCACAGCTCAGTCAAGCACGCAGGACACCTCAAACACCTGGCAGATTCCACCTGAAGCACAGCTCAGTCAAACACGCAGGACACCTCAAACACCTGGCAGATTCCACCTGAAGCACAGCTCAGTCAAGCACGCAGGACACCTCAAACACCTGGCAGATTCCACCTGAAGCACAGCTCAGTCAAGCATACAGGACACCTCAAACACCTGGCAGATTCCACCTGAAGCACAGCTCAGTCAAGCAGCCTCCAAACGCACCAATAAGCGGAGAGCTGACCGCACTCAGCAGGTACAGAACGAAGCTCGGCTCAGCGGAGGCCGCATTGTTGATCCTGTTGACAAAGGGCAGCAGGTTGAGCGCCAGGAAGATGCACGGATAGGCCAGCAGGGGGTACAGCTGCTCCTGCAGCTGAACAGCGGCTGTAGCAACCGCCGCCGCGGACTCCTCGCCGTACATCCCAGACCAAGTGGTGGTACGTCGACGAATCCGAGTCAAGATGATGATGTACACGGTCAGGATGGCCAGCAGCAGCAGCAGCACGGGCACGAACCACACGGCCATTCGCCAGGCGGTGTCGGTGATCCAGCACCAGGCGCCGGCGGGCCCGTAGGCCGACCCGGCGAAGGGCAGCGAGGCGGGCAGAACCGGCAGCAGGAAACCCGTGACGACGTAAACCCTGCGACAGTGTTAACAGAACTCAGGATGCAAAATGGTGTTACAGAGTCATCAGACCCTCCGTTTTAACCAGTTTGATTCAGAGTTGTTCGCCCAGCTGTTTTAATGAATATTTTAAACATACTATTCGAAAAGTAGTTTGTAATCGAAATAATTTTTTGCTAACTTTTGAAAAACGATTGGAAGTCAGGAGCAGTGTTGGGGCTAAATGCAGCAGGACATGCGATTAATGCAAAAACGACGCAGTGTGCAACTTAAAGCTTTTAGCACGTTGCCATGTTTAAACGTGCTGTGCAGTTGAACATGACATTGGGTAGTGACTCAGTATTCATACGAGACCACCAAAAGTGTGAAGCACTATGATCATGTCTAAATGCAAGTATACTGTGCAGTCAGTGGATACCCGTACTAATGAAATATGCAGTTAATTGTATATGACGTTAAAACTGTTGTTTCAAAGCTAAGCGGTTCAGTTATGTATTTCTAATGAACTGCATGTATAGACTATCTACGATAGCACAGTTGGTGCAATAAACGAATTTGAGTGTAAAAATGCCATACCATTCGAATCGATCAGTTTTAATAGACTTCACAGTGACTAGAAACAGGTAAATGGTAATGAAGACAATCCACAGAACAACATTCCAATCTGCAGAGAGAATTGAGATTGTTTTCATATATTAGTATATATTCTATATATTAGTGCCAACATGGTGTACTTAGAAATGGCAAAGCAGTGGCACCAGACCTGAGTAAGTTAGCCAGAAGCCTTCAAACAAGCATGTTGCACTGTCTTCCTGTGGCTCACCCTGAAATAGGGCAAAAATAATCCAGTTAATATCATGCCGAAATTGAATCTTAGCTTAGTAAAGTGCAGCCAAACAAGTTGCTTACCAAAAGATAAATAATGCAATCAAACAGAGTTGCAATAGTTAGGTAGGTGATGAGTCGATATACAAAAAGCTTGTAGAATTTGAATAGCCATATCATAAATAACATCAGAATGCTGCAAAATAGTTGAACAGTACAATGAAAGTATATGGAGGAACAGAATGAAATGATTGAATAAAAAATATTCAATGAGGTATTTTGTCACAATCTCGAAAAAACCCACTTACCAGAATGCTATCGAAAATGTAGCATTAACCCTTTTAATAGTGACGATCGTGGTCTAAAATGAAATATTGATGCTAATTGATAAAATTAAGTCCAAAATAGCCAAAAAAGTCGAAGAAGTAAAAAAGTATTTTCCTTTTACTATTTAATTTAGAAGACTGCATTAAATGTTCTACTCATTTAATTCCAGTTTCTAGCTTCCCAACTGCCCGAAACCCGAGGTGAAAATCAAGCCCTAAAGATCAAGAATAATTCAACGAATATGGAAGTATCAGACTATCAGAGTTCAATTCAAGACAATAAACACAAATCATAAGAATTATCAAAAACGTACACATTTTTGTGGTTCAAGGGGAAATAGCAGACAAGTGCTATTTTCCATTCTGACCTCGAAGAAAATATGATAAGCACGATATTGTGATAATATGCTAGTCGGATATCAGCACGACAATTTTATATTTCTACCTACGGGATGGGACTCGTGCCCGTTCGTTCATTCAACCAAAAGTATTGCAGAAATTATTTAATTTTGCTAAGTCAAAACCTCTCGTTTATACATGTTTTACGTAAAACAAATGTTAAGTAAAATAAACAGTTTAAACCGCAAACTTATAGTAAAAGACTTTCATCATAGCCAAAAAGTGTTAGAACCAGCTATTTCGCGTACTTACAGAAAGTAAAAGAAATAAATTTTGACCGGTGTATAGCGCGTCGTTAAGTCCATGACTTCCGAGCTACGAAAGTCGAAAGATGTGTTATCTATCCCTCTCACTGCTTGACGGATGCAGGGAACAGGGAGCATCTGTAGTCCTGTACTCATTGTAAAGCAAATTAATGTAGTTAAATACAGTTCAAATTATTCGCTCTCAATTTGCTATGGCGTATGCTAGGCTAGCTAGACCTAGTTGCTTACAATACTATTAGAATTGGCACCTTTTTATTATTATTTTTGCATTCACTTCACCACTGCACCGAATTTTTTTCTGATATTATAGGGTCTATAGTGGCCTATTCAAACCTCTTATTCTTTAAATGCACTAAAATATAGATATCAAATGATTAAAATGAATATGTTTTAAGATAATTGTTTAGACCTACTATTAATTTCATACATAGGCATATGAACATTTCAAAAAGTGGGGGGGGGCAGGTTCAGTGGCGGATTTAAGGGGGTGCACAGGGCACACGCCCCTGTCAAGTTTGATTTTTTTATATGGAAAATGTACATTATCATGTACTGATTATTTTCAGAATCTGTCTTGTCAGCACTCATTTTATAAAGTGCTGCACTTGTCAGCACTTATTTTAGCTCCATAGGCATTCGTTTTAGTGCTGCATGCACTCATTTTAGCATTGTAGGCACTTATTCTAGTGCTGCAGGCATGTATTTTAGTGCCGCAGGCACTTATTTTAGCGTTGCAGGCACTATGTTTTGTCACCTTGCAGCAAAATGTATTTATGCAAAGTAGCAAAAACAAAAAATAAGCAAAATATCTACATTTTACATTTAAAATATAGAGCAGCCAGGTAGTATTATTGCCCCCCATTTTAAAAAGTAAGGGAGGGAGGCTATGGCCTCACTGTCCTCTCCCATTCCTAATATCCTATGCCTATGATTAATTTAATTAACACTAAATATATATTTCTTTGTTTTTCTATTGATTAACAATTAATTTATTGTATCAATAATGGATGGCAAGAAATGATATGCTTTATATAAAAGTTTGATATGCTAAAACAGTTTTATGCCTAATATACAAGGATTCCAATGAGATTTTAAAGTTTTTTTAAATTGTTATTTTAGGATTAGCTCATAAGAAGACACTATCTGGGCCTAGGGTCTTTACTTAATGTAATGTATAAATAGCAAAACTTATTTTCATAGCCACCATATGTAGAAAGCAAAATAACTATTTTTATGGTCCTAGAGAAAAAATTTTAGTTACATTACCTAAGTAAATCATGTACTAATTAGTTACATTACCTAAGTAAATCCTATATCCTAAAAATGAGTTGTTTGTAGCTATGCGATAGATTTCAGAAAAAACGGCTTAACCAATTTTCTTCAAACTTGCACCATTTGATCAGAAATTTTCCTGGGACGGTACACGCATCTTGGCTAAGAAATTGCTCAATTTTAAAGGGATTAAATATTCAAAAAACATGCTTTTTTGCAAAGGTCAAGCAGCTCTTTCGACCTGAAATGCATTGTAAAAATGCGAGAGAAAAACTGACTGACTAAATTTCAATTGTGATAAAGATTGCATCACAACAAGATGAAAACAGTGTTGAAAAAATGCACACAAGACTTGATTGTAATTGCGTAGCCAATATTGCTAACTTGAATTGAGACTGATACTGGCTGACTGAGAAATTGATTATGTCATAACTTTTTACTCTAACTGACTTGCTATAAGAATTGAATTATAAGGACCACAATTCATTAGAGAAAAGAGAAAAGAGATAGCCTAGATGCGAACAGGCTGGACTGTTAATGTAGCGACCTGGGTTCGAATCTTAGTAGTGCAAAATAATTTTTTTATTAAAACACTTTAAAACACAAAATGCTAAACATAAAAGAAGCGCAATGTCAAATATAAACGAGCCACCATGCCAAACATAAAAGTGTCACCATGTCGAACACAGAAGAGACACCATGTCGAACATAAAAAAGCCACCATGTCGAACATAAAAGAGCCACCATGTCAAACATTAAAGAACCACCATGTCGAACATTAAAGAGCCACCATGTCGAACATAGAAGAGCCACCATGCCAAATATAAAAGAGCCACCATGCCAAACATTAAAGAGCCACCATGTTGAACATTTAAGAGCCACCATGCCAAACATAAAAAGGCCACCATATCAGACATAAAAGAGCAACGATGTCAAACATAAAAGAGACACCATATATCAAACATTAAAGAGCCACCATGTCAAACATTAAAGAGCCACTATGTCAAAAATATACGTGACTCCATGTCAAACATTAAAGAGCCACCATGTCAAACATTAAAGAGACAACATTTCAAACGTAAAAGGGCCGCCATGGCAAACATTAAAGAGCCACCATGTCAAACATAAAAGAGACACCATATGTCAAACATTAAAGAGCCACTATGTCAAACAATAAAGAACCACCATGTCAAACATTTAAGAGCCACCATGTCAAACATAAAAGAGCCACCATGTCAAACATTAAAGAGCCACCATGTCAAACATTAAACAGCCACCATGTCAAACAATAAAGAGCCACCATGTCGAACATTAAAGAGCCACCATGTCGAACATTAAAGAGCCACCATGTCGAACATTAAAGAGCCACTATGTTGAACATAAAAGAGCCACCATGCCAAACATTAAAGAGCCACCATGTCAAACATTAAAGAGCCACCATGTCAAACATAGAAGAGCCACCATGTCAAACATTAAAGAGCCACCATGTCAAACATTAAAGAGCCACTATGTCAAACATTAAAGAGCCACCATGTCAAACATTAAAGAGCCACCATGTCAAACATTAAAGAGCCACCATATCAAACATTAAAGAGCCACCATGTCAAACATAGAAGAGCCACCATGTCTAACATTAAGGAGCCACCATATCAAACATTAAAGAGCCACCATGTCAAACATAGAAGGACCACCATGTCAAACATATAAGTGACTCCATGTCAAATATATACGTGACTCCATGGCCAAAAATTTAAGAGCCATCACTTCAAACATAAAATAGCCACCATGTCGAACATTTATGACTCCATGTCCAACATTAAAAAGCCACCATGTCGAACAATAACAGGCCACCATGTCGAACATTAAAGAGCCACCATGTCAAACATAAAAGAGTCACCATGTCAAACATAGAACAGCCACCATGTGGAACATTAAAGAGCCACCATGTTGAACATTAAAGAGCCACCATGTCAAACATAAAAGAACCACCATGTAAAGCATATATGTGACTCTATGTCTAACATTAAAGAGCCACCATGTCAAACATAGAAGAGCCACCATGTTGAACATTAAAGAGCTACCATGTCAAACATTAAAGAGCCACCATATCAAACATTAAAGAGCCACCATGTCAAACATTAAAGAGCCACCATATCAAACATTAAAGAGCCACCATGTCAAACATAGAAGAGCCACCATGTCTAACATTAAGGAGCCACCATATCAAACATTAAAGAGCCACCATGTCAAACATAGAAGGACCACCATGTCAAACATATAAGTGACTCCATGTCAAATATATATGTGACTCCATGGCCAAAAATTTAAGAGCCATCACTTCAAACATAAAATAGCCACCATGTCAAACATTTATGACTCCATGTCCAACATTAAAAAGCCACCATGTCGAACAATAACGGGCTACCATGTCGAACATTAAAGAGCCACCATGTCAAACATAAAAGAGTCACCATGTCAAACATAGAACAGCCACCATGTGGAACATTAAAGAGCCACCATGTCGAACATTAAAGAGCCACCATGTCAAACATAAAAGAACCACCATGTAAAGCATATATGTGACTCCATGTCTAACATTAAAGAGCCACCATGTAGAACATTAAAGAGCCACCATGTTGAACATTAAAGAGCTACCATGTCAAACATTAAAGAGCCACCATATCAAACATTAAAGTGCCATCGTGTCGAACATTAAAGAGCCACCATGTCAAACATATAAGAGACTTTATTTCAAACATAAAAGAGCCACCATGTTGAACATAAAAGAGTCACCATGTCTAATATAAAAGAGCCACCATGTCAAACATAAAGGAGCCACTATGTCGAACATAAAAGAGCCACCATGTTGAAAATTAGAGAGCCAACCTGTAAAACATTTAAAAGATTCACCATGTCAAAAATATAAGTGACTTCATTTCAAACATAAAAGAGCCACCATGTCAAACAGTAAAGAGCCACTTTGTTGAATATTAAAGAGCCACTATGTCAAACATTAAATAGCCACCATGTCAAACATTAAAGAGCCACTATGTCAATCATTAAGGAGCCACCATGTCAAGCATAAAGGAGACACTATATCGAACATAAAAGAGCCACCATGTTGAAAATTAAAGAGCCACCCTGTTAAACATTTAAGAGATTCACCATGTCAAACATATAAGTGACTTCATTTCAAACATAAAAGATACACAATTTCAAACGTAAAAGTGAGCGAATTTTAAAGGAGCCACTATAATGCTAAGGAAATTGTCGCACTAGCTACTTATTTTCTGGTGGATGCTAGCTATTTGGGGATGCTATCTATCTGGGGGATGCTTGCTAGCTTGTATCTTGGGGATGCTTGCTATCTGGGGGATGCTTGCTATCTGGGGGATGCTTGCTATCTGAGGATGCTTGCCATTTGGGTGATGCTTGCTATCTGGGGGATTCTTGCTATCTGGAGGATGTTTGCTATCTGGGGATGCTTGCTATTTGGGTGATGCTTGCTATCTGGGGGATGCTTGCTATCTGGGGATGCTTGCTATTTGGGTAATGCTTGCTATCTGGGGGATGCCTGCTATTTGGGGATGCTTGCTATTTGGGTAATGCTTGCTATCTGGGGGATGCTTGCTATCTGGGGATGCTTGCTATCTGGGTGATGCTTGCTATCTGGGGATGCTTGCTATCCGGGGGATGCTTGCTATCTGGGGGATTCTTGCTATCTGGAGGATGCTTGCTATCTGGGGGATGCCTGCTATTTGGGGATGCTTGCTATTTGGGTAATGCTTGCTATCCGGGGGATGCTTGCTTTTTGGGGATGCTTGCTATTTGGGTAATGCTTGCTATCTGGGGATGCTTGCTATCTGGGGGATGCTTTCTATCTGGGGGATGCTTGCTTTTTGGGGATGCTTGCTATTTGGGTGATGCTTGCTATCTGGGGGATGCTTGCTATCTGGGGATGCTTGCTATTTGGGTGATGCTTGCTGTCTTGGGATGATTTCTTTTTGCATTGCACTTCATTTGAGTAGTTTGTCTGTTTTCTTTGTGAAAGCTTTATTTGGCTATTTTCTTGTTACTTGTAGAGAACAGAGATTCTATACAGATGTCCCCCAACGGGGGGCGAAGATTGCTAGTCATGTACTAATTTTTAAAGTAGGTTATAAGTATTATAAAGCATTTAGTTTTAGATTAGGAATCTATTAAATTCTAATTTTGGTATCTAATTCTAATTTATAATTTAGATACCAAAATTTTTAGTATATACTCGTATATATATAGAAGTAAACTGGGGTATTAACTAAAAGCATAGGCATTGAAGAATAGATGCCTCTAAATCTTACTTGCTTTTTAGATTAAGCAAAAACACCTTACTTTAGAAAATTGATCAAGTAATAAAAAATTTAAATTGGGCTAAACCTTTTTCAATTTTTTTATTTTCAATATTTATATAGATATAAATCTTATTGGAATAGAATCACCAAAACCCACAGATACCGCATAGAGTACTTCAAAGGGCTGCTCCTGCATAGCCCTATTGGAATAAGTGGCTTGGATACTCCTGTGCAAAAGACTGAAAAAAGTTGTTACATATGCAACTAGGTAAAATGAAGATAATCTGCAAAATGAAGACTTATTCCAATAGGGGATATAAATATAAGAAAGTAACATAGTATATGCAAGATTAATTTTTTGGTCAGACAATCTACTGTATGCATCTTCTATCCATTATTTCTGTGCCCTAATATATACAAAAACTATGCAATAAATATATAATTTAAAGATTTGAGAATGTAAGTTATTTATAGATAAACAAAGATTTATGTTTTTGACAAACTTACCACAAAAGTTATGCACTATGTACATTAGGGACCCCATTGTGCACTATGATTATGTGCCAAGTGTGCCTAGCATAGCTTATGTTGGAATAAAAAGTAAATACAACTTCATCTCTACAATCCTCCCAAAATAGCCATACCATTCAATGATTCCCCCATGAGCCTTGACATCAAAGCAATTCCCCATTGAGACTTAAAACTTTCTCGCACCACCATGCGGCCCTGTTCCAGCATGCCGCACTACATGGAGGTTCTCAGCCACCTGGAGGCGATGGTGTCATCCGCCAGCGAGGCGGAGCTCAACCTGGTGTTGAACCTGGAGAAGGAGGACTATCTGGTATCGGCCGACGGGCCTGAGTCTGCCGCAGCGGCTGGCTCAGCGTTTGCCGAGCTGGTGCAGAAGGCCGAGACTCTGGTGCACTCCCGGGTGGCCAAGATGGAGCGGCTGCTGCAGCGGCAGGACAAGACGGCCAGGCAAGGCAAGAAGAAGAAGCCAAGGCGGCGCCAGCCAGCCTCCATGGCCGACAACCTGTCCGCCATCTTTGACACGGTTGTGCGGGAATTCACTACTGCAGATGCTGCAGCTGCTGCTGACTGCTCGGCAGGTTCCGGCACCGCGGCCTGCTGCTCCACAGTGCAGCTGCCGAAGCTCGCAACGGCTTCGCCTCCGACTTTGCCCGACACGGCTGAGGAGCCCCCACTGCCTGGCCAGACTCTGGTGCGCGGCATCCGCATGCCCATCGTGCTGCCGCCGACTCCACTGCTGTCAATGCGAGCTACCATTCAGCTGCGGACTGCCGCGGCCACGCCTGTGTCCGCTGTCAGAAATGACGCGCCTTCATTGAGTTGGTGGGTGGCCGGTCTCTTGCCCGTCTGCTTGGTTTTGTTGAGGGGAGTTCTGTGAACTGACTGGAGAACTGACTCGATCTGACTCGACCTGAAAGATCTGAGGGTAGTGGCACTCTACCTGAAGGACCTGAGGGTATTGGCACTCTACCTGAAGGATCCCAGGGTAGCGGCACTCTACCTGAAGGATCCCAGGGTAGCGGCACTCTACCTGAAGGATCCCAGGGTAGCGGCACTCTACCTGAAAGATCTGAGGGTAGCGGCACTCTACCTGAAGGATCTGAGGGTAGCGGCACTCTACCTGAAGGATCCCAGGGTAGCGGCACTCTACCTGAAGGATCCCAGGGTAGCGGCACTCTACCTGAAGGATCCCAGGGTAGCGGCACTCTACCTGAAAGATCTGAGGGTAGTGGCACTTTACCTGAAGGATCTGAGGGTAGCGGCACGCTCTGAATGTTCTAAGCAGCTGCGGTTCTGACTGAAGTGCCCGAAAAGACTCAAAGCACTCCACGAAGGCTCTGAGTGCAGCATTCGACATCAACCGCCACCCCCATTAAGCAGGAACCGCAGCGTCCTGCCTTCGTCCAGCACAGCCGGACCCCAGCAAGCGGCAGCGGGCCGCGGCGACGACAGTGACAGCGCGGCACCGCCGATGCTCAGGAAGCGGCTGTCTGTCAATCTGCCGATTGTGATCTCCGGCGGGTATCGGCTGAGCGGCCGAGTCGAGCTCAGCTGTTTGAGCAGAGAGGGAGACGGCGGGGGACAGGGGCAAGATGGCTCCGGATCCGTTCGGTAAGAAATCATAAATTGCTTTTCTTAGTGTTGCAGGTCAGATAGGCTCGGGTATTTCCATTTCTTGTGAGACTGCGGGGGAGTGGGGATCAGAATGTTGGGAGTGGTGAGCAGAATGTTGGGAGAGGGGAGCAGAATGTTGGGAGTGGGGAGCAGAATGTTGGGAGTGAGGATCAGAATGTTGGGAGTGGGGAGCAGAATGTTGGGAGTGGGGATCAGAATGTTGGGAGTAGGTATCAGAATGTTGGGAGTAGGGATCAGAATGTTGGGAGTAGGTATCAGAATGTGGGGAGTAGGGATCAGAATGTTGGGAGTAGGGATCAGAATGTTGGGAGTAGGTATCAGAATGTTGGGAGTAGGTATCAGAATGTTGGGAGTAGGGATCAGAATGTTGGGAGTATATATCAGAATGTTGGGAGTGGGGAGCAGAATGTTGGGAGTGGGGAGCAGAATGTTGGGAGTGGGGAGCAGAATGTAGGGAGTGGGGAGCAGAATGTTGGGAGTAGGGATCAGAATGTTGGGAGTAGGGATCAGAATGTTGGGAGTAGGTATCAGAATGTGGGGAGTAGGGATCAGAATGTTGGGAGTAGATATCAGAATGTTGGGAGTGGGGAGCAGAATGTTGGGAGTGGGGAGCAGAATGTAGGGAGTGGGGAGCAGAATGTTGGGAGTAGGGATCAGAATGTTGGGAGTAGGTATCAGAATGTTGGGAGTAGGTATCAGAATGTTGGGAGTAGGTATCAGAATGTTGGGAGTAGGGATCAGAATGTTGGGAGTTACTGATCATGATGTGAGGGGTGATAATCGGAATGAGAGAGAGTGGGGATCAGAGTGTTGGGGGGATCGGTTTGAGGGGGAGTGGAGAACGCAGCCTCAGCCTTCACATTATTTGTCAACTATCCCCATTATCTTCAGCGCTATTGAATCAGCGGGTCAGCAGCAGCAGCCGCCTTCTAAAACCAGGCATCGATGTCTGGATTCTCCCAGCGCGGGTGGCTCGCCTCCAAGAAAGCGTTTGAGGCTATTGTAGTTCGCTGCTACCGTATTAAACTGATTCTGTGCTTATTTATTTGTCTTGTAGAACTTTGACAAAATACTCTGGTTTTGAGATGTTTTCCAGCCATTCAGAGATTTCCCACGCTGTTATTTCTCCCTGGCCAATCAGAGGGCAGCTCAGGCCGCTCTCTCCCCCCCCCCTAGCGAATCAGAAGGCAGCTCAGGCCGTTCTCTCTCCCCTAGCCAATCACAGGGCAGCTCAGGCCGCTCTCTCTCCCCTAGCCAATCACAGGGCAGCTCAGGCCGCTCTCTCTCCCCTAGTCAATCAGAGGGCAGCTCAGGCCGCTCTCTCTCCCTTAGCCAATCAGAGGGCAGCTCAGGCCGTTCCATCTGTCTCTTCGCTGATAAGTGAAAAGTTCTGTTTTATAGCCTGGCTAAATAGCCCTGTTATATTGGGCGGTCCGCCCTAATCTGTGAAAGAAGCCTAATATATATTTGTATCAGTAGCATTTTTGTTAGCTTTTTCATTTTATTCTCTGCGCTGCCGTGGTAGCTTGCTGCCAACGCATGAAATTCCCGGTAGGTACATCTTAGCGCACTTCATATTCAACAATTTTATGTTTTTGTAGCGGTGCTTTGTCCCTGATTTTAAGTAGTGTTCATTTTAGTGTAATGAATACAAAATGGGTATTGCATTTGTATTAGTACTATAAATTTAACAAGCATTTTCAACGCCAGCCTATATTTTTTAAAATTATATTTTGCCTACTCGCAAGTAGTATAAAAGCTTATTTTCTTTCAATATTTCCGTCTTCACAGCAAACTTATTTTGTTGCTCCTACTCTATAAACCGTAATGACTATTTCAGCTCCAATTTTTTGCAAGGTTTACAACCTCTGTTTGCTAATTACAGAATGAAATTTCAAAAGGCAATTAAAAATTCAATATACGAGCCGTACTGACACTGGCTGGCGTAATCAACTAATTATGGAGCAGATAGTTTGTCATTAACTGTGTATGAAATAATATTTTAAAATAAATTTTCACTCGTTTTTGTCGGTTTATTTTTCAAACATTTACAGGTGGGTGCAAGCGGGGCTTCAACGTCTAGGGGCTGAAGGCAGTACAATGCAGCTAGAAGCTTCATCTAAACCTAGCGAAATGTATGCTTTGTACAACGGTAAAATTCTACTCTAACAGGGTTCAATTAACTAAACACGATTCTAATGGGGAGAAACTGCTTTTGTAAAAGTTGGGGCTGGTCCGGTTCTGGGGGCGGAATGGATGGGTATCATGAGAGGATTTAGAGGAGTTCTAGGGGCGGATTTACAGGGATTTTCAGGGCGGATTTACAGGGATTCTCGGGGCGGATTTGCAGGGATTTTCGGGGCGGATTTACAGGGATTCTCGGGGCGGATTTGCAGGGATTTTCGTGGCGGATTTGCAGGGATTCTCGGGGCGGATTTACAGGGATTCTCGGGGCGGATTTACAGGGATTCTCGTGGCGGATTTGCAGGGATTCTCGAGGCGGATTTGCAGGGATTCTCGTGGCGGATTTGCAGGGATTCTCGAGGCGGATTTGCAGGGATTCTCGGGGCGGATTTGCAGGGATTCTCTCGGTGGATTTGCAGGGATTCTCAGGGCGGATTTGCAGGGATTCTCTAGGGGTGGATTTGCAGGGACTCTCGTGGCGGATTTGCAGGGACTCTCGTGGCGGATTTGCAGGGACTCTCGGGGCGGATTTGCAGGGACTCTCGTGGCGGATTTGCAGGGATTCTCGGGGCGGATTTGCAGGGATTCTCTAGGGGTGGATTTGCAGGGACTCTCGTGGCGGATTTGCAGGGATTCTCGGGGCGGATTTGCAGGGATTCTTGCAAGCGCTGAAAATTGAGAAGTATCTTATCAAAGGCAACTAGAAAGCGACTTATTGTAATCGATTTCAAAATTTGACGCAAAACTTTGGTCGGTTGAGCACACCTAAGCAGCCAAGAATAACGGCTCACTAAGTGAATGACGCACTTGGTACAGAGGACAAATAAGTCAATGAGTCGGTACTGGGAACTCGCTAGCTGAAGTGATGAAGTCACACCTCAGTCTCTCTAGAATCGGCTGGGCCTTAGCAAACTAATTCAGAAAACTAAGAAACACTCAAGGTGATAAAATCTTCAAGAGTTAAAATAAAATTTACATCAGATTTGTGTATAACAAAACAATTTGTTTTATTAAATAAAAATAAAATTTATTTGGGCCCCGCCGATCTTTGAATTTAGAAGACAACAGGCTTTCTGCCAACGGATCAACAATAGCTGTTTCTGAGCAACCATTTCTTAGAAACACTCGGTTTTGAATTGGCGCGCTGTCTAGACGTATCTGGTCCAGGCCTGGTCGAGGCCCGGCCGCGGGCCCGAGCCCACCGGCACGCAGTTGAAGGCGTAGTTGTCGCCGAAGTTGTTGTCCCAGTAGGTCTCGCCGTTCACCGAGTAGGCGATGCAGAACGCGACTCGATCCCCGGCCCGCAGCCAGTCCGGCAGGCCCAGCGTGAAGGCGAACTGGTCGCTGCTGCCGTTGCCGGAGACGTAGTCGGCGCAGACCTCGAAGCTGTTGCCCCAGTTGTCCAGGCTGGCTTTGACTCGGACAGCCTTCTCGAAGCCCAGGTTGGCCACGCGGACGAAACCGCGGACCTGCCGGGCGAAGGGTCGGGGCGGTTGGCAGCACTGGTGAAGCTCCAGTTCTGAATATTGAAGCTCAAATTTCTCGAAAACCTAAAGCTACAATACTGAACTCTTAAGCTCAATTTCTCAACACTGAAGTTTCACTTATGAACAATAAATCTCAAGCTTCAAGCCCTAAATCCCAAGGTTTAAGCCCTAAATCTTGGCTTTTAAGGCCCAAATCTCAAGTTTTAAGCCCTAAATCTCACGCTTTAAGCCCTAAATCAAGCGCTAAATTTCAAGTTTAAAGCCCTAAATCTCAGCCCTAAATCCCACACTTGAAGACCTAAATGTAAATCACGTGACACGAACCCTAAATCTTTATTTTGACGCAAAATTCCCGACTCAAATATCTGGACTCTCCATCCGGGCGGGCTCACCTGGCCGCCAACTGTGGTCGCAGGTGCGGGCGCATGCTGGGTGAAGGAAGGCAGACCGACTGTAGGGGCCTGCTGGTGGAACTGCGCCCTCTCCAGCACCACCTTCTGGGCGGCGATTCGCGAGTTGAAGTTCGGCGCCGAGCCCGGCTGGGCGAACGACGGCGACAGGTAGAGATGAACAGGTGCGTGCGGCGGCGGCTTCTGCTGCTGCAGGTCTCTGAAGCTCAGAAGATCGTCGCCTTCCTCCGCCTGTTCCTCGTCGTCGGACGGGGGCAACACGAGGTCACGGGTCGCCTGCGGGGGAATTTCCGGCGGCGATTCGAGGTCGAACACGTCGCGGACCAGGGCGAGGTCGAGGCCCATCGCGTCGGCGAAGCGGACGGCCTTCTTGGTGACTGCGTCCGGGCTGGAGTCTTCCTGCTGGCGGGGCAGCTTGAGGCTGGAAGCGCGCTTGTAGGCGGGCCGAGAGTCCTCGTCCAGCTGGCTGTCGCTGCCGCTGCGGCTGCTGTCGAGGCTGTTGCCGCTGTTCGCCGCGTTGTCCTGCGGAGGTTTGGCGGTGCGGCCAGCGGTTTTAACTGGGGTCCAACCGGTGCAGTCGGCTGCTGTAATCTGAGCTTCTTTCTTGTGATACCGACCCCGAGCTTCAGGGGGTGAATTTGCAGCTTCAAGATGGGGAATTGTACCTTCAGGGTGGGGAATCGTAGCTTCAAGATAGGGAATCGTACCTTCAGGGTGAGGAATCATAGCTTCAGGGTGGGGAATCGTAGCTTCAGGCTTGGGAACCGTAGCTTCAGGGTGGGGAATCGTTGCTTCAGGAAGGGGAATTGTAGCTTCAAGTTGGGATAACCGTGGCTTCCGGCTTGGGAATCGTAGCTTCAAGCTTGGGAATCGTAGCTTCAGGCTTTTTGGAATCGTAGCTTCAGGGTGGGGAATCGTAGCTTCAGGCTTGGGAAATCGTAGCTTCAGGGTGTGGAATCGTAGCTTCAGGCTTGGGAACCGTAGCTTCAGGGTGTGGAACCGTAGCTTCAAGATGGGGCATCGTAGCTTCAGGGTGGGGAATCGTTGCTTCAGGAAGGGGAATCGTAGCTTCAGGGTGGGAAATCGTAGCTTCAGGGTGGGGAATCGTAGCTTCAGGGTGGGGAATCGTAGCTTCAGGGTGGGGAATCGTAGCTTCAGGCTTGGGAACTGTAGCTTCAGGGTGTGGAAGCGTAGCTTCAAGATGGGGCATCGTAGCTTCAGGGTGGGAAATCGTAGCTTCAGGAAGGGGAATCGTAGCTTCAGGGTGGGAAATCGTTGCTTCAGGAAGGGGAATCGTAGCTTCAGGGTGGGAAATCGTAGCTTCAGGGTGGGAAATCGTAGCTTCAGGGTGTGGAATCGTAGCTTCAGGCTTGGGAACCGTAGCTTCAGGGTGTGGAACCGTAGCTTCAAGATGGGGCATCGTAGCTTCAGGGTGGGGAATCGTTGCTTCAGGAAGTGGAATCGTAGCTTCAGGGTGGGAAATCGTAGCTTCAGGGTGGGGAATCGTAGCTTCAGGGTGGGAAATCGTTGCTTCAGGAAGGGGAATCGTAGCTTCAAGTTGGGATAACCGTGGCTTCCGGCTTGGGAATCGGCTTGGGAGTGAAGGCTTCAGAACTGAGTGCAGCTTCTCCAAGCTCCCCCCCGTCAGTCTTGAAGATTCTGAGAGCCCAGTTGTACCTGCGAGTACTGCAGCCCGCCAGCCTGCAGGGCCCGCAGCGCCAGGGTGAGGCTGTCCACCCGCTTCAGGCTGCACTCGAAGTCCGCCTCGGTCTCGTCCTCCGTTGCGACGTCGGCTTCCGCCGCTGCGCCGCCTGCCGCAGCTTCCAACGCCACTGCAGCCACAGCCGCCGCCGCGGTGTCCTCCCATCGCAGGCCATCGTCATCTTCGGCAGGCTGCACCCCGCTGCTGTCACTCATTTGATGGAGAAGGGAGCCGAGCAGCTTCACCGGCCAATCAGCGGCTACTGGCGGCCGTCGTCTGAACAAGACCGGCTTCTGATTTTGCTGTTGCTGCTTTTGCTGCTGCTGACTGGCTGTGAGGCCTGCACTGCAGCATAGTTTATCTCCAACACGAGTAGCTTTGGCCAACTCCCGTATTTTCCTTTGTTCTTTGGCTCGTGTATTCAGCAACTTGTCTTGAACGAGCGGTCAGCGATGTTGGCTCTGTTTGGCCTGCACTGCGCGAGGTCAAAAGAAGGTCATAGTGATCTTTCTCTGACTTGAAAAGAAACGCAACAAAACTAATTTAATAAAATCAGCTCCAGCACTAGATCTATTAAATGGTTACTTTTAAACTTTTCTTCAGCAGACAAGTGTTGATTTTGGCCTGTGAAGTCAGAGTTCAACCATAGAGTGCATCTTTGCTTCCTGATTTGGCTAATACGCAGCTAGCAGTCAATAGTTAATTTCTCACCTTTATCCAGCGGGCTAATGTTGTTGCTAATATCCTAATGGCTTTTCCAGTTAGCCTAATACAGCGTTTAACTCTAAGGCTAGTGTACGAGTAGAGTAGAAAATTAGAAATTTAATGTACTTTTATTTCTACCAGATTCAGACTAGACAGACTCAGACGGTGCGAGGCAGACGACAGCAAATAAAATTTTAATTCTGCAGCAGTCAATAGAGTAAGAAATACTCGACTGGCTTCAGTTGACATAAAATGGTACCTTAGATACAGCGGCTGGCACTCACCGATGCCCTTCTCTCAATCACAGCATATAGCGAGCAGTCCTCTAATCTTCTCTGTGCGTTTCCTTTGATTTTTTGAGCGCGACGCGAGTAGAGAGTAAAGTTCCTAAGGGCTGGAGTAGGTCGGACTGGTTTTTCTGAGCTCTTCCGCCGTCTGTTATGTATTGTCGCATTGGCCGCACTCAGGGCTCAGGCAAGCTGCTTTTGGTTGGTTTTGTTTGGTCTGGCCGGGGGCGAAATAAGGACAAGCCGGCCTGCCCCCTCCGTTCTGCGCGGAGTGCAAATCTGTCCAAACCCCAGCCGCTCTCTCCGCCGCCCGTCCCTCTCCACCCACTCTCCGGTAAGAGGTCGTAAAAACGGTTCAATGTACATAGATGGGGTGGAGCGCGCAATGTACACTGTGCCCGCAGCTTGCGTACACACGTACCCCGTACCCGTAAACAGGTTCGGGATCGGGACAGGCCGGGGGGGGGGGCGAGACACCGAAATAAAAATCTAACGGGGTAGGCGGGGACTAGGGCCTCGGGTAGACAGAAAACAAGCGCGGGGAAAGAAATTTGGCGTACGCACAGTTACAAGGAAGGACACTGGGATAGTTATTGTGTCTATCTAGGCTGGCTATTCTCCATCTAAATAAAACATGTATGATGTATATCTATCATTCTCTGCAATACCGGTACTCATCCTAAAAAACAACTTTTGCGATTATAATTTAATTTACTCGTCGAATCACAATGCGAATTGGTCGGATTTTTGTTATTTTTTTTTGTATTTTTATCGTACGCATTGAAGCTAAGGTTAATAGAGAAATTTCCAGCCCTCCAAAATCGTTGACAGTCTTTAATGATCAACCTCAACCAGTCATCGGATTGATCTAGCCGGTCAAATAAATAAGGCAAATCAGTTAATAACAGCCGAAAAAAATTCAATCGCTAAATTTAGGGTGCAAATAGAAGCGCGAGCGCGTAACTGTTGAATATTTCTGTCAAAAGATAAAAGACAGCAAATTGAAACTGCGCAGGACGCAGGAACAGTATGAAATATGATTTATTAGCTATAATAATTTCAAAGATTTTTCAGACAACCGCTGCAGGGCAGGCACGAACCTGCCAGTGCCGCACCACTCTTCTCTAAGGTTCTTAAATCAATCTAATTAAATGAATATCTAATAAAAAGTTGCAGCTTAAAAACAGTTCTGCAGATCATAATCAGACAGGTATTGTAATAAAAAGAGCTGTTAATTTTTCCTGCTTATTGAAGCCCGACAGTCAGCAGCAGCATTGGTTGCACAAGCAAAAACAGTGTTGAGTATCTCTATTCTATCTCGCAATTGTGTCAATCAAATTAAAACAAAAGGCTTTTAACCTTGAAAACCAATAAAAAACAAAAATCAATAGGGCTATGCTGTGCACAATTAACTACAGGTAAAGTCTAATTTTTATTAATAGAAAAAAGTGCTGGATTGCACAGAGATAAAAATCTTTTCAAATATTTTATAGCAAAGCAGTCTACAACTGGCCGCAACTAAAACTAATCTTAATTTTCAATTTTTATAGCAACAATACAATTCTAAAACAAAAGCAGCACTCAAGGAATTTAAATAGTCTGATAAATAAGAGAAAAACAATCTTGATCAAATAAAAACTTTTAAAAAGTAATTAATGCACAGCTTGACCAGAAACTGAAAATTCTTAATAAGTATTGCCTGGCACAGCTGACAAACTAGAAATTAAATCAATCATTTACCAACAGGAAGTGCTCAACTTTGGGCGTATCACAAGATTAGTGCGCGTGTACCAGACCAGACTCGGAAATGGGAAGACACCGCCATCGGAGATGTACATAATTAATTAAAGAACCCTACACAAGCAGTTCTTCCAAAACTAGCAGAACAAACGAAGGCCTATACAGTTCAAAAAGAATAAGTCATTGCGTTCTCATTAAACCCGGTAGCAAAGTAAAAAACTGGTGATCTGCGTTAATAAAAACTGGCACTGAAATATTAATAGAGGCGGGGACTACTAAGAGGGGTAGGAATTCAGTGTACATTTCGGTTTGCGGTTGGCCTTACAGTGAGTGTACACACTGGGTTGAGATCAAACAGGCTTTTCTGGTGAAGATTGGAGTTTAGCCAGGAGGGAGAGGGTTTTGGCGATTGGGCAAGAGTGTGTGTTTTTATTAGCGGCAGGGGGGTTGTGTACACCCTGGCGCACTTTTTAGCGACATAGGCACACAACCGGCGAGAGGCATTACTCCCCATTCCGCAGACTCCCCTGAGCAGGCATACAAGCGCGCGGATACGCAGGCACACAATCACACAGGAGTGTACAGCGGCCCTAACTTTATTTTATCGTTAGGCATTTACACTTTACTGCGCCTTGGGGGGTTGGCTCTCAAGGCCGTTAATTGCACGAGCAGAGCCAAGCCGAGATTCCAATTCAGCCCCAAATTAATGTGACCACACTTGGAATCGAGCCTGGGTCGCTGGCACACCAGAGCCTGCGCTAGACCGCTGGGCTACGCCCCCCCCCCCCTAAGAGTGTGTGTACATTGAGGCAAGTCTAGCCCGTGGGCTGAATGTACATTGAGGAATAGAAAGGTTCGAAGTGTACATTAATTGTCTTATCTAGGTTTGGGGGAAGGCAAACCTATTTTTAGAATTGTTATAAACAAACCTACGATAAAATCGAACAACTCTCTTTCGCACAAGAGTTCAGCCCACTCATTTCATCATCATTTCTTCTATTTGTGGGAGACTCGTGCCAATAAGAGTAATAGGCTCTATGCAGTTTCAGAGGGTTAAAAAGCAAAACAAGATTAGGAAGAAAACATAAAGAACCAAATAATTACTGTGTCAGTCTAATGCTCGGGAATCGCGTGCTGACCTAGCAATCAACTAAATAATAATAATCTTAAAAAATGAAGCAAAATCTAAATTCACTTCTTTCTTTCACAGCAAAAATTATACAGGTGACTAAAGAAAAGCTAGTTGATAAAAAGAAGCAGACTAAGCTTGTCAAACGTAAAAAAATCGCTCTAGTACAAGACAAAATAGGAAGAAATAGAAGCAGCGTTTGATGCGACAGGTGGAAGTAATAAGCAAAGCTAGTTCCAATTGCGAATACAAAAAACAGCCAGTTAAATTGCTGCGCCAAAGCAGTTTGGTCAGAGATTTAATAATAAGCTACTGCAAGTAGTACGCTAAGGAAGTAGGTAAAGCAAAGCAGACTACAGTTGACTTACAAGCAAATATTGGGGATGGAAAACGACTCGGGCAGACTTGGATTCGCGGCTCTTTGTCCGTAAAATTGTTGTACTTTGTATAAAAACTGGAAAATGATTCAGCAAACTCTAAGCAAAGGTCGATGTTAGCATTATTGGAGAGGTCACGCTGAGTCCTGCATAGGCATTGCTCACAGGACAAAGGATATGTGAGTTTGTGAACGGAGAGCACAGCCCCTCAGAAGAAACACTGGTGAACAAAACAGAGTTTAAAGGGAGAACAGCAGAAGCAGTTTGCATAAATAGCAGTTAATATTGCACCTTGGATCATGCCATACTACTATTGTACTTTTGCAATGTTTAAAGATTTGGACAAGCAATACTCAGTAGTTACCTGAAAATTGCCCAAATTCCAAACACAAATTCAGCTAAAAATTCTGGTGGCACGCAAAAAAGAGATGGAAACAGCAGAAAAGAAGAATGGATATTCGTTCGAGAACTGCCACTGCACAGCAGAGATCCAAAAACAGGGGGACGGGGGCTGCGGCTACTACACAACTGATGCTGAATATTCCAACTGCTAAACAGGCCTCAACGATGACGCAACACACTTTGATTTCAAGCTTACCTGCAGTTGCACACTTAAACCCAAAAGTGACGCTGCCTGTCAACGAGAATGTCTATGGCCATAAGACTACTGATGTAGTGTCAGGAATTTTATGTAGAATTTAGCAGCCAATAGAAATCATACCTTAAGGGAGTTTCGGCCATAGACTGTCGTCACCTAATGAAAACGGTACCTAGGCCATAAAGCATCCCAGAGTCACTTGCGTCGCCTCAGTCGTTTTGAGGCAACACAGGTAACATAGGAAAGCGACTCAAGACGACTTTAAAACGAAGAGACATCACGGTACAAGTCGCCAAAAAGTCGTCAGAGTCGTCTAAGAGTCAAGTCAAGACGTTTTATTACTGAAGGCTGTGGGGCCCCGTATAGTCGCATCTGAGGCCTGCTGGAGTCGCTGTAGAATCACCGAGTTGCGCCTGAAGCGCAGCTGCGTCACGTCACTGTATGAATTAGAATCGCATTTCGCATTTACAACAACTCTGTTTAGTCAATTTGAGTTAGCAGAAAGTCAAGCGCTGACACAACAACTCTGTTTAGTCAATTTGAGTTAGCAGAAAGTCAAGCGCTGACACAACAACTTTCGGACGACTTTTTGGTGACTTTTACAATTCTGCAACTCATTTTGCAGAAAAAAATCCGTCACGTTAAGCCGTTTGAGTTGTTAAATAGTCACAAGACACGAGGCAAGACAAGTTTGCAATGACTATTTAGCGATTCTGGTCACGGTAACGTTTTCAACGGGTCATCCATGACTAGCAATGGCATAGCAGCGGTGTGACCGATCAAGTGCATTATAATAATAAACAAGATCTAAATGGCAGCCGGATTAGAGTCTAGCGGCCCCCTTATGCAAAGTACATGACCCGCATGGTCTCCGGGTGCACGGTGATGGCCCGCAGCATGGTGGCCGGGTTCCTCTCATCCGAGCTGCCGCTCTTCTGCGAGCCCTCGCCAATGTCAACCTGGTCCCTCTCGACCAGGTGGTAGCGGGCCCGGAAAGCCACCAGGTGAGCATAGTAAGCCGGGGCCGGGATGCTCACGGAGCGGGTGCAGCGCACGTACGTGTGGCACAGCTGATAGGTGAGCATCTGCAGCTCGTCGGCTGAGAATTTGTTGTCGTCCCACATCACGTGATAGTGAGACGGCCGGCTGGTGCCCTGGAATTGGGAGCAGAGCAGCTCAGCGGTGAGCTCCGATGAGGACACCCATGAGGATCAACCCCAAAGGCCTCAAGTGTACATGCTTGACGATTTGAAAGTCAGGGCCACTTTACACCCAGTGTGAGCGTGTCTGCGTACAGTATTTGCTCCGGAGTCAGTGGAATGGACAGAACCGGGATGCTGCCGCCGAGGGTGCCCACGATCCTCCTATGAAAGTGAAATTTCCTGGGTTTCAACAGCTAAAATGATCGCACCTGAATGCCGGCATGGCTGCACAGGTAGAAGTCGAACTCTGTCGGATGCGTGATGGTCTGATCCACAGTGGTACCAGCTGGGATGTTGCCGCTGCGGCCAATTTTGTCTTTGGTGTCGGCGCAGAACAGGCGGGTGTGGTGCCGCTTCTGCACCACCACGAAGGTGATGCCGGGCTGGTAGTCCAGCTCGAGACGGGTGCACGCCTCGCGGAGGGCGCGCAGCTCGTGCGACTGGACCACCTGGGGGAGGGGATGTCGCAAATCTGATAGTATAAGAATAAGGACGATCTGTGACACCAAATTGGGGATGAGATGTGATCTAAGGGAACACCAAATTGGGGGTAAGATGTGGTCTAAGGGAACACCTAATTGGGGATAGGAGGTGGTCTAAGGGAACACCTAATTGAGGATAAGATGTGGTCTAACGAAACACCTAATTGGGGATAAGAGGTGGTCTAAGGGAACACCTAATTGGGGATAAGAGGTAGTCTAAGGGAACACCTAATTGGGGATAACAGATGGTCTAAGGGAACACCTAATTGGGGATAAGAGGTGGTCTAAGGGAACACCTAATTGGGGATAAGAGATGGTCTAAGGGAACAACTAATTGGGGATAGGAGGTGGTCTGAGGGAATAAGAGAAAGAGATGGTGTAAAAGTACATATTGGGGGTGCAGAGTCGATACTGCAAAAAGAGCGGTGACGCAAGCCTAAGCAAACTCACCTGAAACTGGCCCTCGCTAACGCCGTCCCTGAAGTACACAATGCGAGTGGGCTTGAACCGGGTGCTCCTGTAGAACTGCAGCAGCAGCTCCCTGGTCATGCCGCACAGTTCGACAATTCGCTCCTCCCTGTGGGCCTGGACTCGAACCGTGGCGGCGTACCGGCTGGGTGGGCGTCCATGCTGGCCACCACGGCCGCGATGGACGGCTTGGAGCGGTCGCCGGCCGGCGGTGGGTCACGTGCCGCCCATGAAGATGACGGGCTCGCGGAAGACGCCCGGACGAACGGCGGGCACCAGGATGGAGTTGATGCCGCGAGTTTGACGTTCATCTTCAGGCAGAGATTGCTGAGCGTCTGCGGAGAGGTTTTCACCACGTTCTTGGCCTGCACGCACTGGGTGGCCAGGCCGAACAGGATGTCGCCCACTCGCTTCACCTCGGCGTACACCTGGGGAATGGGGGAGGGTTGGTTAATTAATCAAACAATAACCAATCACAGACTTCACACCAACCAATCAGAGACTCTCTGAACAGACCTCATCCTAACCAATCAGAGACTCTCTGAACAGACCTCATCCTAACCAATCAGAGACTCTGAACAGACCTCATCCTAACCAATCAGAGACTAAACAGACCTCATCCCAACCAATCAGAGACTCTCTAAACAGACCTCATCTCAACCATGTCAACTTATTGAAAAAAGCAAATCAAAGAAGCCTTACAGGCGTCTTGCCTGGCAGCACAACCACAATAAGCTGCAGGCCTTGAAAGGTGTTTTTCAGGTAGCGGAACATCGGCTCCACCTGGTCCTGGCGTTGGCGTACTTGCAGAAGCAGGGCTGGCCGGTTATGGCCATGCCGGCATCCTGGCTGATCCGCTGCAGCTGCTGGGTGAACTGCCTCAGAGAGTCCTCGCGCACAATACGCTGAGCGGCGAAGCAGGCGATGGCCCACACTTGATCTCGATGCCGGCGAAGAACTGCTTGCGCGCATGTCCCAGACCCCTGCTGCGGCAGCGCCTGCGCGCCGGCTGCGCC